>OY992530.1:145992353-146497475 GCA_963921185.1 Dasysyrphus tricinctus
ACGGACTAATTTACTGTTGACGAACCTAGCAAACGAAATAAGGACAACGAACTTCGGATTTGCACGTGGAATGTTCTGTCTCTCTATAAACCACGTGCAGCCGAACATTTAGCGGAGGCCCTAGACTGCTACAAAGCAGACATCACCGCCATCCAAGAAGTGCGATGGGATGGGCCGGGCAAGAGAAAACTGAAAGACTGCGATATCTACTACGGTGACTGTTACCGACCACAAGGGCAGCGTCTCTTTGGACGTGGATTTGTCGTTAGAGGCAGACTTAGGCAAGAAGTCTTGAGTTTCAACTATGTGAGCGCCTCACGACAATTCGCATCAAGGCTAAATTCGCCAACATTAGCCTCATATGCGTGCATGCCCCCACAGAGGAGAAAGATGACGACACCAAGGATGAGTTCTACTAGCTCCTGGACAAGACATATGAGCTATGCCCTAGCTATGACATTAAAATTGTCGTCTTTGGTGGCACAATCGGAAGATATAGCCTGCACGACACCACCTCCGATAACGGACTCAGGCTAATTGACTTTGCTGCCTGGCGAAATGTTGTGGTAGCTAGTATGCAGTTCCCGCATCTCGATATACACAAGGGGACATGGCGAATTCCTGGGCAATCAACAGCTAACCAGATTGACCACATTACGATCGACGCGAGGCATTCCTCAAGCATCAAGGATGTCCGAACGTTCCGAGGAGCCAACCATGACTCGGACCACTACCTCGTTGTAGCCAAGGTAATACTACGGATATCCAGACCAAAACCAAAGCAGGGAAATACTGTAAGGGAGTTTAACGTCGGACGGCTACAGTCACAAGAAATCGTCAGGTCATTTTCCGATCGAGACTCTCGCACCCTCTTAAATAGTCCTATGCCACCAACTGCAAGCATCGCGAACCAGTGGAAGAATTGCCAGGAAGCCATCAGAGATGCCGCCTCTGACGTGCTGGGCTTTGCTCGCAACCACAGCGAAACCCCTGGTTTGACGGAGAATACCGACAAGTACATGCAGCCAAACAACAGTCATACAAAGCGGCGCTGCATAGAAGGACAAGAGGTGCTCGCGAGCTCTACGTGCAGAAGAGGAGAGAGGAACACAAGCTTCTTAGACGGAAAAAGAAAGAGGAAATAGAGGGATGCCATTGCAGGAATGAAGTTCGGAAGTTTTACCAAAAGGTAAAGAGAACCTCCCAGGGTTACAAGGCCCGGACCGAAGCCTGCAAGGACGATCAGGGGAACATCGTAGTAGAATCGCAGTCGGTGCTGAGGATATGGAAAAATCATTTCTGCAAATTGTATAACGGCGATGACGAACCGAATTCCACTACCATGCAGATTGCACCATTCAACCTGGACGACGTAGGCCAACAATTCCGTCCACCCGATCTCGACGAAGTAAGGATAGCTATATCTAAACTTAAGTCCACTAAAGCTGCTGGAGCTGATGGCCTTGCGGCTGAGCTATTCAAAGCGACTGGCGATGAATTGGTATGGAGTATGCACCAGCTCATTTGTAAAATATGGTCGGAGGAAAGCATGCCCGATGAGTGGAACCTCAGCATTGTTTGCCCGATCCTCAAGAAAGGTGATCCTCTGGACTGCACCAACTACAGAGGCATCAGTCTTCTTAATATCGCCTACAAGATCTTCTCTGCCGTACTTTGTGAACGCCTGAAGCCATTCGTCAACAACCTGATAGGTCCATATCAGTGTGGCTTAAGGCCAGGGAAGTCCACCATCGACCAAATATTCGCACTACGGCAGATCTTGGAGAAAACCCAGGAGTTTTAAATCAATACCCACCACCTTTTTATCGATTTCAAGGCCGCGTATGACAGCATCTATAGAGACGAGCTATATAGAGCAATGTCTAGTTTTGGCATCCCTGCCAAACTCGTCCGTTTGTGCAGGATGACGATGGAGAATGCACGCTGCTCCATCAAGGTCGGCAAAGACCTCACCGATACCTTTGATTTCAAAAAAGGTTTTAGGCAAGGCGACGCGCAGTCATGCGACTTCTTCTACATCGTTCTTGAAAGAATAGTGCAAAACTCTCACGTCAACACTAGAGGCACAATCTTTCAAAAGTCCGTCCAATTACTTGCTTACGCTGACGACATTGACATAATCGGACGAACAAAGCGTGATGTCAGTATGGTGCTTTTGTGAGTATTGAGAGGGAAGCCAAGAAGATGGGTTTAACGGTGAATGAAAGCAAAACGAAATATATGCTGTCAGCTATAATTTTGAGGTGGTCAGAGACTTTGTCTACCTAGGATCCGCTATAAGCTCAGCGAACGGTACCAGTGCTGAGATCAAACGAAGAATTACTCCTCGCTGTTTCTTCGGGCTAAGAAGGCAATTGAGAAAAGCAAAACCCTCTTTCGAGCAACTAAACTGTCCCTGTATAAGACGCTTATCATCCCAGTCCTGATGTATGGTGCAGAGGCATGAACACTGCTAACGGTGGATGAGAACGCGTTAGGCTGTTTTCAGAGGAAAATTCTCCGGGTGATTTTTGGTCCAGTCTGCATAGATGGGGAATGGAGAAGAAGATACAACCACGAACTGTATGGGCTGTACAGCGACACCGACCTAGCCTCAAAAGTGAAAAGCCAACGACTAAGATGGCTGGGTCACCTAGAGCGAATGGACACCAATGCTCCGGCCCGGAAAGTCCTCGAATCCAACCCCGTGGAACAACGCAGTAGAGGTGGACAGCGTAAAAGGTGGCGCACGCAAGTGGAAGAGGACCTCAACCAACTTGGCGTGCGAAACTGGAGACAGCTAGCTAGAAACCGAGCCGGCTGGAAGAAGCTTGTTGGTTGAGGCCCTGGTCCACCCCGGACTGTAGCGCCACCTTATGTAAGTAAACACATAACTGATTGAGGCCGCCCACTATGCGAAAACAGACGCCTTTTGTAGCCACCCAATATTGGTTACAGACGCTATTAGCTGCTGCCATTGTTCTTTCAAACCGACCACCTGCACACATATTACTAGATTTGTGTACTGGGGTGAATACTTACTTTTTATAGCGGACAGGTATTCGAAAATTTATTGCTTGGTTTTTGTTTAATTATCCTTTTTAAAACTTTGATCCAGATTGTTCACTTTGGTTTAGATCTGTAATATTTTTTTCAAAGGCTCTGATTAAAATTAGCTAATCAAGCAATATTGACTGATTAGATATTTCGCTTATTAACAACTCAAACTATGGATATAAGAAATTGGAAACATGGTAATTTTAATTTAAAAAAAAATGTACGAGTAAAAAGGCAAGTATAAAGAAACTTACGTATGATGTTTCAAAACTAGCAGAATCAGGAATTGAAGCAATTAATTTTCTTATCAAAAACCTGAGCACGAGGCGTCAATCACATTCTCACTAAAAAATTAATAATCAATAAATGAATCTTAACAGAAAGATAAATCCATGATGCTTTTCAATATAAATAGCGAGATTTAAATAAGACAAAATTCATTCCTAAGTTGCAGTTCAAACATTAAGTTAGCAATTTCATCATGAAGTTCTTCATTGTTTTGAGCTTGGTCCTTGTGAGCGCCTTCGCTTATGAGGTAGGTTTTTCCTTATAACAAACAAATTTTTAAACTTGTTTTCCTTTACATTTCCATTTCTCTATTTAAAGACCAATAACAACAACAACAATAACAACCCCTCATATGAAGGCTCCAATGAATGGGATGCATCGTCCCGCAATGGAAATAATTTAATGGGACGTGGCTCAGATGTTAACGGACTCACTGCCGAAAATCTTGGAGCTATGTTCCAAAGACAAAGTCAGCCACGTCATCAAGCACCACGTACACGGGTTCCAAACTCAAACAACAACAATGATGAAGATGAATCATCTCTTGGATATTGGGCCTCTTACCCAGATTCAGCTGCATTCGATGCCAAGATCAAGGCTCGTCTCAGTACTTCCAAGACTCTTAGTGATAAGCCTGAAGTCCGTCGTAAGATAACCCAACTTGCTGAAGATAAATTCAACCAGTGCAAGGTTTTGACCGACGACAGAGAGAGAGCTTGTCTTGGACGCGTCACTGGACAAATCATGCAATTGGTTTCCGCTGTTGAGAACATGGCTCGTAACCCACAATAAGTTGTTTTGTGTGCTAGATATAAGACTGTGTAAATACACAGTAAATATGAAATAAAGTCACAAATTGTATAAAAGTATTACTTTTAAGTTGTTTACTCTACATCTGGAATATACATCCATTAGGCATGTCCCACAAAACAAACTCACTCCGAATTCTCCTGAAAGATTGAGGCATTTAAAAGCTTTTATTTCTGAAATCAACAGCAATTAAGTTCTCCCAAACCAACGCGAAACATTCGGATTTGTTGGTGTTTTGCTGGTAATGTCGCAACGCGTTAGTGTTGTTGCTCTCATTGCAATTAAATAAAATTTTGGCAGGTGAAAATTTCGTTGCCATTCCCAATGTTTGGCGTTGGTTTGGCAGAGAGCTTACCGGTTTTTGAATTTAAATTTGAAAATACCTATAGAAAGCGACATTCAGTTTGTTGAGCTTTTGAACAACTTGGTTGTTGTCTAAAGTTATAAATTGGCTGGTAAAAGCTTTTGAAAAGTAAAAACTAATTCACAATAGGCGTTTTTATATTCCGTTCAGAGCAGAGCAAATAAAAAGAAATTTCATACAGAAAACTATTCCGCTTGGTGAAGTAAAACATAAGAAAAACGAAACTTTATTTCAAGGCACTGTTTGTGAAACAATTTGAATTTCGAGACAACAATGGTTGCCTATTTTTTGTTACAAAAAAAAATAGTTGAGGGGTAAATATGTTGACGTTTCCATCCAAACTATAGATAACAAAGTGATTATTTTAAATATCTTTTTGGATTAGCATAAATTTTTTTAAACAGTTTTTTGCACTTTTTCACGATTTTATTTAATACCTATTTATTTTCATTTTGTTTTTCTTCATAAGTTTCATAACACTTAAATGATTGCATAATGATTAAAGACATACATTTAAATTTGAAATTTAATTGCTATGAGATCGAAACTCCAATTAAATTCTTTTGCTTACTGTCTTTGAATTTAAAATAATGAATTTAGTCACAACAAATATTATGCATTAGTTGTCACATGTTAAACAAAATGATCTAGAACATTTATGTAGGTTTTTAAATTCGGATTAAACCATTGAATATACAAGAGACAACAGTTCCATAAAATGCACTTCACTTATTTTAATAAATTAGTAGGAAGATAATAATTAATGTTTCGAGAAAAGAATTAGGTGAAACGAGCAAAACTTCAACACGAGTTTATGGGCAGTAAAAAAAACATAAACAACTCTGAAGTACACAGCAACAAGTACTCAATGCTTACACATTTTTTATTCCAGTAGCCTCACTTTCGTTGACAATTTCGGTTTATTGTATCGTACATTATTAGTGACGTTAATCAGTCTTTATAAGGAGATCGATAGAATTATATTTTTGTAGCTTCCGAAAACATGATTAGGAATGTTATAGGTACATAAGTTGAAGAATCTTTGAATAAATTAAAAAAAAAAAATCAATTTCAGTACATACATATATGGATGAACGTACATTGTACATTATAAAATCAAATAATTGAACCGAACACCTTAAATGATTTCACAAATTTTTTTACTCTTAACACTAATCACAAATTGTACAACACAAAATATAAAAAACGAGTTAAAAGGAGTACCTTGAATGCATTTCGGAATGTTGTCATTCCATCTTCTTATTGTACATTATGTTGTAGAAAATAAAAATAAGAAGAGGAAAAGGTAGGATGAATAACACAAGCTTACACGGTATTGGACACAGGGCCGTAAAAGCCATTTTAAAGGTAATTTTTGACACTGAACTCAAATTTTTTAACCAGTGGTGTAGCGAGGGTTCGAGCCGTGGGGGGTGACTTTCATTAAAATGCCGACTTATTTTAGGAATTTGCCGACTTATTTTAAAAATTTGCCGACTGTATAGATTTAGCATTTTTCGGGTGAAACTCAAAATAAGGGAAAAGAAAAAAGGGATTTTTACCGAGTGGAATGACATTCGGACAAAACTCCTGATAGGGCTGATTGATTTTAGCTCAAATCTTCACATCGCCACATACACTTTTGAGATTTCGAAATGCGAGATTTTTCAATAAAACCGCCTTCAGCTGATGTAAGAGATTTAAAAAACTTAGGAGCAATGATTTTCCATGAAACAATTTTAAAATCTTGGGAACTATTATTTGGTAGAAAAATAAGATATCAATTGTTTTTGGAATTATGTATTTATTTATAATAAATAATTAATAACAATGGTATGGTTTAGGTATAGGTATTAAACAATCTTTATAAAAAAATTAAAGTAACGCATAATTCTATCAGCATCAGCAGTTTAGTCATTTATAATAAAAAAATACATTAATTTATTAATATTGCAGCAGTTTATTTATTTAAAATAAACAATTTTTAATAATATAGCTAATTATTTATAATAAATTAATTTTGATAATAAAATTTATTAATTTATATTTATTATTATTTTATTGCAGCAACTTAATAAGTTGTAATTAAAATTTAATATTTAAATTTAACATTGTACTATCTAGATTTTAATTCTTCAACGACCTCATTAGGAATAATTTCGTCCACTTTATCTTTCGAAGAATAAAGCAGCATCAAATTTTTCAAACGATCATCACACCTTGTCGTGCGCAAATAGTTTAAGACTAATTTTAATTTACTAAATGATCGTTCACAAGAAGCTGATGTCACAGGAGCAGTTAAAATGAAGCAAATGAGTTTGTGCGCTAAGGGAATTACCATTTTCAACTTGAACACAACTTTGGTAATGTCTTCGAAATTTATACAATTTGTGGATGAATCAAGAAGAATTTGCAACTCAGAAAGCAAACACTCTGGATCTTCTTTAAAAAAATAGGGGCTCCAATTTCTTAATGGATTCCACTGATTATTCTATTGTGACATTGCCTCTGTCGACTGGAATTTCAAAAATCTTTTGAAAAGGTTCGAAAGATGAAAAATTATCTTTTAAATTATAGTTTATACACGTCGTAATAACTTGCGAAACCGTTCTTAATTCTTTTCGATAAAATGTTTGGAAATCGAAGTTGAAAGCTGTTTCTGGATTTTCATCGATTCTTCTTGGTACACGGCGTGTTCTATGATGTTTTGTAACGGCTACCCATCAAGTGCTCTTAAAAATAAGTATTTTCTTCCTCCGTGGCAAAAGTGGGAGGTGGGTGCCCCCCAATACACATGAGGCATACCACGGGAGGCGAGTTCCGCTTACCAATTAAAAGCAAACATCCTCCTAATGAAAAGCCAATGTTTTATAGGGTCCCACTGTTTATTTATTCATCCTAGGCGGATGCACTTTTCTTTTTGGTACACCAAAAGATTTTCAAAAAAAAAAAATCCTCCTGTTGAGGTCAGTGACCTTTGCTTAGAGCACGTCTGTGACATTAGATCTCTTTCAGTGTATCCTCTGTCATTTGCACTTGTGGGGCATTGTCACAAGAACTTTGCTTCAATGGAAGCAAATCCGAATGAAGTTTCCCCTGAGATCCTAGAGGAACCGTAGGGTAGGAAGTGTCGTCGAACGAGAGAGTATCTAGGAAAAGAAAGAAAAAAAAAACAAATAAAGAAACCACAATGTTGTGCAAAAGAGAGACCGGGAGCAATGGTTCTATGCGAGAGTTGTACCCCGCGAGGCAACCAATGATCCTGGCCAGAACTGGAGGTGCTTACCTTCGCAAGACTGTGGCAAATCCGCATGAGTTGTATCCGTATTCGTTTTTTTTATTTACTTAGCGATTTGGATTCTGCACTGGCATTTGCGCTCTTGGAAGTTCATTCGTTCTGGAATCCAAATCACTTATGCTAGTGGGGATTGCCCCAGAGGTGGGAAATTGGTGGCACGGGGGGGAAATAAATATTTTTTTTTGTCGGATTCGCGAGTTGGGAGGTTGAGACTAGAAAAATGGTCGCTACCAAAGATTTTTGAAAAGGGCTACTGAAAGATGCGATGACAGGTTTAATAGGATGTGAAGGAGAAGAGGAGATAGGTATAGTGTTTATTTTGTGAGAAAGAAAAGCTTGTAAACTTAAAACATAGTAAAAGAAGAGAAGAACTTATTAGAGCTTTTATTCAAAAGAAAGGAGGAAGTGAAATGGGCATCTACTGACAGGGATTTAAGAAAACCTAAATCAGAAGGTTACTAGGGAGAGGAAACGGAATAGGTAGAGTGTATTTGGTGTTTATTTTAAGTGTTATTTAGGAATTAGACAGGAAAAGAAGGCTAGCTTAGAAAGAGAAAAAGTAGATTGTAATGGAATGCAAATAAGTGGAACTTAATATAAGGAAATTCACAATAGGTGTTTACAACAGGAAGTAGAGGTTTGTGTACGAGACAGATTTTTTGAATGCGAGCTTTCGCGAGGCAGTTGGTGTGGTAGTTATTCCTATTACGATACGCACGAATACAGATGAGGAAAAGATTATCTGGACCACTAGGGTTAGTGAACTTCGTTTAAGAATCCCCCAATCAGGTTGATTTAGGAAGAACACAAAGAGATTATGACACTGTTAGGGAAGATGATACAGTTAGTTAGTTAGTTAGTTAGTTAGTTTTATTTTCAATTCATATATAAAATTTACAATTTTCAAAAATAATAATAAATAAAATTTTGGCCTTGGTTTGAAACCGTCTGCCAGATGCCAACTTATTTTTACATTATGTTTACTCAGTTGATTTCTAAATAATATAAAAGCTTTAAAATAATTGTACTCGTATATACAAAATTTGACTTTTAACAATTTTTAATGAAGAAGAGAAATAAATGATATATGTTTTTAGTTTTAGTAGTATGTACATTTCAAATGTTTTTTTTTTTTTTTTTTTTACAATAATATGTTGTTTATCTATATAAATATAGATTGCTCAGACAAAAAACGGATTTTTTTTTTGTTTTACGTATACAAATCTTTCAATAATCCAAAAAATCATTCCGATACTTAAAGGTTTCAATGCAGTATTGGGCAAGAAGTTTCCAGTTGTGTCCATTTAAAATACTTATAGATTCAGTTTCACTTAAAATTGATTTTTGGAAATATACAAAGCGTAGTTCTTTCAAAATGGGACACACAGACAAAAAGTGGAACGATGTTTCTTGTTCTTGCAGGTTACACAATGAACACAACGAACTCCGGTCATTAAAATATGGTCTATAATTTAAGTTAAGGAGCTCTCCCCTAATTCGGAAGATATTAGAGATTTCAAATAAGCTCAGTTTATCAGAAAAATAGTTCAGATCGTTCAAGTTATGTTCGAGCTTTGGGTACAGTGACCGACGGGATGAGCCTTTAGCTTCTTCTATAAAATCTGATCTTAATCGGGCGTCTAATAATTCAAGGATGTTCATTAATTTTTCCCTTAGAGATAAATCCGAAATATTTACTGATTGCAATGAGACACCACACAGCAAGAAAATATCCTCCCATTTTTGATACCAGCTAATATTTTTCTGTATGCTGTGTTTTGCTAGTGTTTTTGGTAGGCGATTATCTTCATAGGCAAGAGCTTTTGAAATATATTCAAAGTGCATTCTTAAAGTGAATATATATATAGGTGGGAGACCGGTTTCAAGAAGCAGCATGTAATTAGGAGTTGTCTGTGGCAGACCAAATGTTTTTTTGAGGAAAAAACGTTGCATTTTTTCTACCTCATCATACTGCTGATATCCCCATACTTGAGAGCCATACGTCATTATTGACCTTAAAACAGCTTCAAAAACTTTAAATTTAACGCTATGCGCTACATTCTTGTTCTTAAAAAGACTTTTCCAGGTTGAATTTAAAGCAGCCATTGATTTTTTAAGTTTCATCTGAAAGTGTTTTTTTGGGTTGAGGTTGGGTGTGAGTATCATACCCAGGTAATTATATTCTTCAACGACTTCAATATTTTCTTCATTCAGAAACCATCTTTCATTCCTACAATGCCTACCTCTCCCCGACCTAAAAATCATAACTTTCGACTTTGACGTATTTATCTCCAAATTCCACAATCTACAGTAACTACTCAGATTGTTAATCATAAGCTGAAGACTTTCCGGTGAGTTTGCAAATAACACTAAATCATCTGCATATAAAAGACATTTTATTGTGAGTCCTGCAACTTGAATACCGTTTGGCAAGATGTCGACTATGTCATTTATAAATAATGCAAACAGCAATGGAGATAATAAACATCCTTGTCGCACTCCACTCACAGTTCTGAACCATTCCGACACTTGCTCACCATCCCATACCGCCGACAAAGTATTCTCATAGAGATTTTTTATCACGTTTAAAACCTTGGATGATATTCCCAGTGTGCTCAATTTATAGAAAAGTGCCCTACGATCAATACTATCAAAAGCTGCTTTGAAATCGATAAATATAGCATACAATTTTTTACCGTTTTCAAGATAGTAATCAACTATGTTTTGTATGGAGAAAAGGTGATCAATCGTTGAGTAACCGGCGCGGAACCCTGCCTGAAACTCATTAAGTAATCTATTTTCTTTTACCCAAACTTCAAGTCTATTTAGTATGATACCCGTAAAAATTTTGGCAATAGCATTCATAAAAGAAATGCCTCTATAGTTCTCAACATTATTGATGTCACCTTTTTTGTGTATTGGGAAAACTATTGATCTTTTAAAACTATCCGGTACTTCAGCTGTATTTAATATTTGAGAATATGTTTTCGCAAGATATTCTAAGAAAGAAAGAGGAGCGTTTTTGAAGAATTCGTAGGGGACTCTGTCATCTCCTGGTGCTTTATTATTCTTAGCTTTGTTTAAGACATTGCGTATCTCTCCTGAACTTATATCTTCATCTAGTTCGCTTATCATCACTAAGTTTTCTGCAAAGAGTACTGGTTCTGGGATAAGTACAGGGTTTAAAAGGTTCTTAAAGTAAGTAGCTAGTATGTTGGCATCTAGGTGTTTGCCTATCTTAAATTTTTGGCCGTTAAGCTCTCTTACAATTTTCCAGAACTGAGCCGAATCTCTTACACTATTTAAATTCCCTGCAATTCCCAAAAAGTACTCTTTTTTTTTGGTTTTACAAAGTTCTTTGTAGTATGTATTAGCTCGAACATAAGACTTGCGAAAAAAATCTCCATTTCGGATTTTAGCTAGTCTTAAAAGTTTGAAAGATTTAGCTCTGGCTTTTTCGCAATCTATATCGAACCATTTTTGTTTTCCTCGTGTTATATTATGCCTTCTTTCCGTTGAGGAAGCCGATTTTTTAATATTATCGATGAAGAGAACAATTTGCTCATCAATACTTTTTTGACCTAAATCCATTTGCGAGGAACATTCCTCCAGTCGTGTCTGATAGTTTTCTTTATCTCGTTCTCTCCAGAAAAGTTTAGGCAAAAGAACCATATCGTTATCTGGTCTTCCTTTTTGAACTGTGATTACAACTGTGATGGGCATATGGTCCGAGAAAGTTAATGTACCGACATTGAAATCTAATATTTTTTCGGACCAATTACCACTTATGCCACAATAGTCCGCAACAGACGCACCTGGACCTCCGATGAAGGTCAGTTCCCCTAAAGCGTCTCCATTAATTGACCCATTTAATATAAATATATCAAAGTTTTGAAAGAGCTCTAATAACTTTTTTCCGTTTCCATTAATAATTTTATCTTTTGACTGTCTTTTGTATTTAAATTGCTCATCGAAAAACATCGTATCACTTTCTATCTGTTCATCTCCCATCCTCGCATTAAAATCACCAATAAGCATTATATTATTGTGATTTAAATTATTTAATAAATTATTTAAACTTGAAAAATCTTGGTCCCAATAATTACAGTTCAAATATATCGGAAAAATATAATAAAATTCATTCAAAATAGTTACTTTTAATGCTGTATGGTTTTCAAAAGTTACGAAACTACAGTTTGTATTAACTGATTTATACCCAAAAAGATATCCACCAATTGCCCGCCCACGAGTATGAACCCGTGTTGCTGGGACCCAGTATAATTGGAAACCTGGGAAAAATCTTTCAAATTCTCCATAATTGTCTAGCATTACATGTGTTTCGCAAAGAAAGAAATAATCAAAACTATTTATGTAGTTAAAAAAAGATGGAAAAAGTAGTTTATTTCTTAATCCACCTACATTATAAGATAATAAATTTAAAGTACTTACATTTAATTCTAAACTAATTTCGTTAATTGAGTTTTTACTATTATTAATCTGGCAGACGTTTCTTTTTCATGCAGAATTGATGTTTAAATTTTGTTGCCTAGTTTCAGGCGATTGAGTATTTGTAATCATGTTTGCCTGGTTGTTGTCTCCGTTAGCGTTAAACTTTATTCCATTATTTTGTGTTGATCGTAAAAGCTCCGCATTTGACAGGTTGAACCCCGAATACAATTCGCCGAGAATCACACAGCCGTCAGATCTGTCAGCTAGTAGCCCCCTCTCTCTGCACCAGTTAAAATGTTTTCCCGCCACCACCAATGTTTCTCCTTTGATTTGTACTTCCTCATTCGATTTACAATTTTTTATTGCCTTTCTCACACGCAGCAGTGATTGTCGCACTTTTCGTTTTTCTAGTGGAAAATCTCTATGAATAAACATGCCAGTACCTTTTAGTTTACTTGTATTATGAAGCATTTCGTCAACATAATCTTTTGAGTTTGTTTCCACTAAAATATTACAAGTTGTGTGATTTGAAGCTAATAGCCGTATTGAGTTTATAGGCGCCGGTTCATCTGGGACAAGTGAAGTAAAAAGTTTTTTGACTTCTTCTCGATGATCGATGTTATCATGCTTGGCAAGGCGTACGATGAGATTTTTTTCACAACTTTTTTTGGATAGAAAGTCCACTTCTCTCTTGAGGGATTTGCAGTGATCTTGAATCTCCTCCAGTTTAGCTGTGAGCTCCAAATTTCTTGTTCTGAGTTGTTGAATTTCCTCATGAATGCCTGTTATGTCTTCTTTAGTCGCCAAATTTGCATTTTTTTCGTCCAGAAGATCTCCCATAATTGTCTTTAGATCGGTTATTGACATTTTTCCTACTGCCATGGCTGTTGTTGTTATTTGTTGTTGTCTTTTCGATGATGAAGTAGAATGTTCTGGTGACGTGAAAGCAAGAGATCGTTTTGAACTCATTTAAACCTCAATATACACTAGTTTTTGTGTTATTTTGTATGTTGTTTGATTAAAAAACACTATCAAAAGCTTGTATATTATTTTTAAAATTTTTAAAGTTTTTATTTTTAGGATAAAATACTTTTTTTTATAGAGCTTCACAATTTAGATGTCACTTAATATTCAGCCAGAGTTGCCATCCAAGATGATACAGTATCAGCATCAACTTTGATTGCTGTGCGAACTAAGGTCGGAGACAGATAGTCTAGTGAGCCGACGAGTATTTTCAAAATATAAAATTTTGTAACTAGAAGTGCTAAGTTGAGTGTGATTAAAAGTACCTACTAAAAATTTGACTGGAGAACCACAGGACCTAGCTGAGGGATACATTTTTTTTTAATACTAAAGGAATTTTTGAGCTGAAATTCAGATTCGTTTGGTGAGGGTGAATTTTGGAGGTCAACGACGCAGGGAAGAGGTCGTGGCGTCCGACCCTTGTTCGGCAGGTGAAGATTCTGAAACGAGCAGGATCACGAAAAACCATAACGGTAATCCGAGGAGGATATAGACTTGAGGATCTTCCCAAGGGAATCCGTCCCGAAGAGGAATTAAAGCCCGTTGAAATCCCGGGCTAACAAGTAAATCCCCATACTGTAAAACAAAGTACATACATACCTAGTATAAGACATTCTGTGAAGCCCTGCGAGAAGTGCTGGGAATCAAATACAAGATTTTACTTACGTGGTATTGCACTTCCGGTTGATTTGTCGAATCCCAACGATTCACCCTCACCGATAAGAATTTGTTTTTTTTAACTATCCCGTAAAACAAAAAGAAGCGCAGTATTTAGATTGGTGCCAACTACATGTTGGGGCTCCCCCCCTAAGACAAGTTCCCGAATCATCATCATCATCCTGGATCTGTATTTTAAGAAACATTGACGTGATAGTTTTTTTTGAGTTTTGTAGTTTTATTTTTTTATTTTTTTATTTGTATTATAAATTTTAAGATTTTTCAGCCAATATATGTACTTAGATAGGGGAAAAGTGAGTGGAGAGGAGTTAAATTTCAGTAAACCGTTAGTCTGGTGTGGACCGAGGTTCCTCATAGCTCCCGGTTTGTTGCTGCAAGATTTTGCGAACCCTCTAGCTACCTGCAAAGAGCTCTCTGTAGGTAGGGAATAAGAGTTGTGTTGCCTTCAGCGGAAAGGAAGGTTTTTAGAAAAAAAAACCGGAAACACGGGAACTTAGTCCCCACGTAGGCGGAAAAGTGCAAAACGGTGTTTCGGTTTTGGTTCCGTTAAGAAATCCCGCTCATTTTTTACCGAATCATACACCCATTCCTCTGGTTTTTTTTTTATCTTGCTAACCATATTTAAAGTACATTTCTTTTTATTTGCGAATTGGGTATTTGCCTATTTAGAGTAAATGTTATTTGGTTTTTATTTTTCACAGGTTTCTTTTATTAGTTGTTAATTTTAGTGTTTTTTTTCATAATGTTATCAAGCCAGTTCTTTTGTTTTCTTAGGGTTAGTATGTTTAGTAATTAATGAGAATAAAATTTATGTAAATCACGTCATATATTGATGAAAATCTCGTTTTTTCAATGAGTTTCAATGAAGCTCGATGACGTTTTGAAGACATTTTCAGGGGGTGCGGTAAGGCCGGCTGAAGCCCTTTGGTGAAGGATGGTTCAACAGCGGTGGTAACGTTTTCTTTTCGATTTTCAGATTAGGGGAATTCGGGATTATGGCCGAACGAATTCCAGGTTGGGTGGGACTAGGCCGCGCTGCTACATCAGCCGCAGCGTTCTCAAAGTGTGTTGCGTTCAGTGGTGGCTTAAGTGTTTTTTTTTGTTGTTCGCTGGCATGTTTTCTTTTTTTTTGAAATGAGTGAGGTCTGACTACGGGGGCAAGATCCCCCTCTTTTCCGGCGAGCGAAGTCGAGCATAGCAAGCATGCCATCGCCTCCGTAGCAGACATTCGAACCCCTTCCGTGTACCTATCCCAACCCCTACCCCTTCCTGAGATCCTTTACGGATTCTCTTCCTATTTTCCTATCCCAAAACTCCTACTTCCGCTTCCTTTTGCTTATTTCAGTTTCAGAAAATCATTCTCTGGATTTATTTTTAATTTCTCAGCGATTGAAGATGAACTTTTTATTAATGCATCGATTTGGTCGTCATCGTCATTATCATTTGTTGAAATGATATTGATGTGCTTCGAATCAACAATACGGCATCAATGACATTCAACTCTTCAGCTTCTAAATTTTCTGTCAAATTTTTTACTTTAAACATGACGTTTTTACAAAAAAATTACGAGCTTATAAAATCAAAATCCAAGATTTTTTTCAGCAGACCAGAAGCGGAGGTACGAGTATTATTATCAAAAGAACTTACATCGGTTTTATTTTTTCGAAACTGTAATGCAAGGTCAACCGTGAATCTCGGTGAATAATACCTTGTATGAAGTTATTGACTATAAATAATAAGTTATGAACTATAAATAATTTGTATTGCTTACTAGTTAATACATTGTATAAAATAACATTTTAAATAGATCTATAATAATTTAAAGAGCCAAAGTATTAGTTTTCGTCTTCATCGTCATCTTTCGGGCGTTCGAAAATTTCTGTTTCACTGTCACCATCTTCGTTGTCCTGAATCGATGTTTCCAAGCCTTCTAGAATTTCCCGGTCAAATGCACTCTCTTCTCCGGGTTTGCTTTAAAATGAAACAGCATTAAGGCCAGCTTTCCCATTACACTGGCCACAAGCTAAAGTGCATTGGAACCCCGACTTTTTGCAACCGCAGCGTGGATCACATCCGTTCTTGCAATTACAAAATATACTATTTAGTAATTCATCTGGAGCTGGTATTAATATTGTTGTCATTGGCTCCAGGTATTCATTAGTCGGCATATTTGCAAAATTCGCAATCGGCAAAAATGCTCTTTTTATTCATTTTTTTTTTTTCAAATTAAGCTTCGTTGATTTGCCGACTCTTGAATTAGTCGGCATATTTGCGAAATTCGCAATCAGCAAAAATGCTCGTTTTATTAATTTTTTTTTTTTTCAAATTAAGATTCGTTGATTTGCCGACTCTTGAATTAGTCGGCATATTTGCGAAATTCGCAATCAGCAAAAATGCTCGTTTTATTATTTTTTTTTTCAAATTAAGATTCGTTGATTTGCCGACTCTTGAATTAGTCGGCATATTTGCGAAATTCGCAATCAGCAAAAATGCTCGCTTTATTAAATTTTTTTCAAATTAAGATTTTTTGATTTGCCGACTCTTGAATTAGTCGGCATATTTGCGAAATTCGCAATCGGCAAAAATGCTCTTTTATTATTATTTTTTTTTTTTAAATTAAGCTTCGTTGATTTGCCGACTCTTGAATAAGTCGGCATATTTGCGAAATTCGCAATCGGCAAAAATGCTCGTTTTATTAAATTTTTTTCAAATTAAGATTCGTTAATTTGCCGACTCTTGAATTTGTCGGCATATTTGCGAAACCCGCAATCAGTAAAAATGCTCGTTTTATTAAATTTTTTTAATGAAGCTTCGTTGATATGCCGACTTAGTCGGCAAATTTCCGACATCCGCAATTGGCAAAAATGCTAAGGCTCGTTTTATTCATAATTGTTTGCAAATGAAGCTTCGTTGATTTGCCGACTCTTTAATTATTCGGCATATTTCCAAAATCTGCAATCGGCAAAAATGTCGATTTGCATAGGTACATTTAAAAGCTTAAAAACCTAAATATAATGAAAATACAAACTTACTTTTTCTTAACTTTTTCCGTAAAATATTGAAAAATTTCTGGTTTTATTTTTTTTTTTATTGCTTGAATTATTAAATCTAGCTTCCTGAATTTGCCGACTCTTGTACCACCACCACCACACCCCCCCCCCTCCCCCGTATGACAAAGCCCTCACTATGTCACTGATGAGTTCAAGTGAGTAAGCCGAACGAAACGCCAATTTATAGGACTAAAGGCCATAAAAAGCTATTTTGAATCAATAATTCAACAAGTCCAATCCTTAATGCTAAGTCTTCTACTTGGCTGATTTATTTCAGTAGTATATAGAATTTGTATTATAAAACCTTCTTATATGGGAAAATGTTAATGCCATTCAATGACAAAAAGAAAATTGTATTTACAAATTTTATATAAAAATGAATAAACAGAAAAAGATTTTGGATCTATACCGGTATCGACATCGGAGCAGCAATGAAGTAGGTATCGGAGCGAGAAAGTTTCGAGTCCTTATCGGTATGGCTAAGTGTTTCTATTTAATAGATATTTTTAAAATCTGTATTCGAAATCGTCGGCCATCAACCCTATCATTAAGTTTAATGTACTCTTTTTCTAATTAATCATGATTTGCAAAAATCACCAGCAAAAAATGTATGTAAAATCACCTTTTTTCACTAAAAAATGTGTACCATCTTTCAACTGTCACAGATAAGGCAATCGATCAAACAAAACCCCACATACATAAAAGTACCTACATGAATATGATTGCGAGTTGAATACAAAATAAGTTCGTTACACCTTTCTTGATTTTGTGTGCCTTGTATGCTCCAATCAAACAAAATTCATCACACGTAAGCGATGATTCGCCGCTAAATCATATCTAAATGCTTCAATTAGTGAGTGAACCATATTACTTTAATAATTTGTACATGTTTGCTCCGATATTCACGATCACTTCAATATTGTGGATGTAAGTAGGTGATGAACTGCTTATTGTCATGCGAACAAAACAAAATCATGTAACTCCTCTCTTTTACGGAAATAAGATGCCGTCGTGCGTTGTTGGAGTTACCAAAGTGGAGCAACCGCACAACCGTTATACATAGAAACTTATTCCCTTTCCCTTTTTACTACACTGATGTATCAACATAACAATTTGAAAATAACAAACGCAAACTGGTTTCGGCAGTAAACACAAATTAAATTTGCACTTTATTTCTTAATAATTTATTTTCGTAATACTGATTAACCGTTAGTAGATATATCTAACTTATAACAAAGATCGTTTGATCGTAGATTATCCATAAGACCAGAACGGTTGTGCTGGATAGGGACCAATTCCAGGTGATGCGTATGGCTGTGGATTGACCACTCTCGCAATGTCCGAGTAGGTTCTTCCAGAACGTTGTCTTCCACCACCACTAGGACTAGGCCCACGTCGAAATGGGAATAATAAAGCCTGTGAGACACTGATCAGCAAAGCTGTTATGACTAGAATGACTAAAGTGATCTGCATTTCGTTGGTTTTCGTTATCGGCAAGAGTATGTGCTCCTCTGCCGAAGTGGACACTAGGACTGCTAATGAAAGAATTGTTCTCCTAGTACCATGGTTTTCCGTTTTATAGTACTTCGTCGTCGTGATCGTTTACAATAAAATCAGTAACATTATAGTACCTGCGGTTAGAGCTCCGATCACAGTGCTGTATTGGTTTTACTTTTTTAATACTTTAACCATAAAGAGGGAAAATATTAAATATCTGTGATTCCTCTGGAGATTAGTTAACTTCGTCAGATAAATTTGTATAATGGCGTGAATTATGCAGATCACATCTCTCTTTTGAATAAGATGTATGAGCTATTCGCCACAACCCACAACATGCCAAGACTCTGACAACGACTGATGAACAAGTGCGGTACTTGTCAAGAGCTATAGGTAATAACTTTTACGATTGCCTATACATTACAAAGTTGGCTGCGGATGTGAGTAATAAAAAACATAATTTTTCCGAAGGGATTGAATGAGCTGGCCGTTGAGTGTGAATGGACTTTGGCTATAACCAGATGTTTGAACGTGCTATCAGGTGGTAAATCTTAATACCGAAGATGAGTTTATGTTCTTAGATAGTATCTTCGAAGGTCAATCAAATTGTGTGCGCACTTTTTTTAAATTACGAATCAACATTGATATTCTATTTGAAATTGTGGCTCGTGGAAGATAGACATCGAAATTGGAATAATATGGTTTCTCTTGAGATTATTCACAGCCAAAATAAATGCTTAAATATACATTTTGGGGCTGAAAGCGCGAAATAAATTTATTCGCTCCATTATGTTCTTAAAAACTTGTATGTGCTTACAGGAAAGTATAGAGATATGTACCTGAAGTAAATGATGATATTAGTACTAGATACTTCTTAAATACATAAATAGTTATCAATACTTCGCCCTTATATAATACTCTCCTATATCTATGTAGGTGCACCAAGAAGAGTAGGGTAGGTGGGGACAGATAAGGCGTTCTTCTTTTTTAATTCAGAAAAGAACTCTGAACAGAGTCCGAGCATGTCGAGCATGTTCTGAACATCATCTGAAAAAGTGTGTTCTGAACGCTCTGGACTATTTTTGAAACACACCTGAAAACAATCTGTCAAATGCTTTGTCCCCTATTCTGAATTTCCAACAGACGTTAGTCTGAAACAAGCAAAAAAAAAATTGAAACAGCTGGTCGGAACTGAGCTAAAAGTAAACAAACTAAAGCTAGAACTATAATGCTCGGAGGGGCACTTAAGTGGTCAGAAGAAAACAAGCGAATACACGGAAAGCATTTGACGCGACTATAATTGCGAAGTGGAGCGTTTCGTCAAGTTTCGTTCAACTTTGGTTACGGAAGTGAGGTACGCTCCCGAGCGCACCTCACTTAAGTAAAACTGACATTTGGTGAAATAGGAATGCCAAAAAGAGAAAGATGATAGTTACATTATGGGTGTGTTCCCCTTTTTTCGGTACGGAAAGCTACTTTTCGTTGGTTTTTGACATTAGCTTCAGTGCCCTTCCGACTATTATAGTTCTACCTTAACTTCTAACTGTCAAAGTCAAAGGCCTTGATTACACTGAAAAGAGCATTTGTTTACATTCTCGCTCAGTTCGGTTTCACGCGTCTTTTTTTGTTGTTGTTGTGAACACTGTCAAAATTAGAAAGAGAATAGACAAAGATAGTTTTTGGAAAAGCCCAATTACACGATAATTCCTTGCGTCTGACTCTTTTTTTGAATTTCTCTTTGAAAATCATCCTACGACTGTGAGGCACGTGCTTTTAGTCCCCTATTACACGATAATTCTTTGCGTCTGACTCTATTTTCAAATTTCTCTTTGAAAATCATCCTGCTGAGGCACGTGCTATTAAACGGTGATGATTCTCCACGCTTTGCGCAAAATTGACAGTTCCCTTTTATTGCTAAATTCACTGCCGCGCTGCGGTTTGTCCTGTATTTATACGAAAAATGCGAAAATACGGATTAAGCTAAAAAGAAACGTCAAAAAGAGTCGCGGAAACCTTGGCTCACGACTAACAGGGCAACTGGTCTTCCATCTCATCTTTTTTCTCATTCGCACTACTATGTTGGAATAGAGTCAGACGCAAGGAATTATCGTGTGATAGGGGAATATGTGTTCAACATTTAACTCTGTCGGCTCAGATATTTTATTCTGAGCTCATAGAGTGTGCTCTGAACAGGCTCAGAACAAGCTCAAAATGAACAAAGAAACACTAATTTTTGACTCTGAACAATCAGAGGGAAAAAAGAAAGACAATTTGTTGTTTGATAGTTCAGGCTATGCCTGTTTGGTAACGTGAAACTATCACCAAGTTTCCCAAAACTGAGTTGTTTTTGTGAGTAACGCTCATGCTTTAGCGAAGATGTTAGAAGAAGAAGCGGAAAGAAAGAGATGATATCACGACATCAAACGGATTTCAGAAGAGGAGTAGGAACGATAGACAATGTATATGTGCTGAAATATTTGGTGAACAGAGAGATTGCAGTTGAGAGGAGCAAGCTAGTGGCACTGGGCACGTTCCGCTGGTTATTCTCAGTTATCCAGATAGCTTTGTGTTGTTGTAATCCCTTTTTAAAAAACAGCTGATAACATCTGACGCAACAATAACTCAAGTTATCTCAAAATTTTTGGGATAGCTAGATAGCATAGCGAATAAACGAGGACTGTGTATATATTTAAAAGACTCAGTAGACAGAAAAATAATTATGGAGGCGTTGGCGAAAAGAGGAGTGGGAGAAGGACTCAGGGAAAAAGTGAGTGAGTACGAAGAAACAACGAGTAGAGTGAAATTGGCAGAAGTAATGAGGGCAACATTTTGGACAAGAAAGGGAGTAAGGAAGGGGTACTCGATGAGCCCAATACTGTTCAACTAGTTAAATGCGGAAATAAAAGGTGAACTGGACAAAAGGAGCTAGGGAGGGGTAAAAGTGAGAGGAAGAAGAATTTGCTTGCTGGCATACCCAGATGATGTTGGGATGATAATGGCGAAAAATGAGGAGGAGATGCAAAGCATGATAAGAAGACTGGAGAAATATTTCGGGAGGAAAAGACTGGAAGTAAACGTGGGAAAGACAAAAGTGATGAGGTTCAGGAGGGAAGAACACAGTATGAAGACTCGAGTTGCAGGGAAAGGAAGATAGAAGATGTAAAGTAATTTAAATACCTGGGGACCTGGGGTATGTGTTCAAAAAGAATGGTGGCTGGAGGCACATATAAGGGACAGAATTATAAAAAGGTAGCAGAGGCCATGATGAAAGAATGGGGGATTGGAAGAAGGAGATTCGAGAAGGATTTGGAGAGGAATATGTGGCTTTTCGACACCCTGATGTTAACGGTGATGGGATATGGGGATGGAAGGAGAGACAAAAAATGGAAAGGATGCAAGAGTGGTACCTCAAATGGACACTAGGGGTAGAATGGAAAACTCCAGGATACATGGTTAGAGAGGAAACACAAAGAGATAAGATAATGATAAGAGCATGGAATTATGAAGAGAAAAACATGTGGATAGGAAGCAAAATAGCAAGGGAATGTTAAGAGAAGATGAAAGATGGACGGGGGAGAGGATCACGATGGGAACAATGGAGAGAAGAAATGAAGGGAAGGGAGGTAAGAGAAGAGAAGACAGTGTGAATGGATATGAGAGAGTGGAAAAAGAAGGCAGGAGAGAGTGATGAAAGAAATAAGGGAACGAAAAAAAGAATCCAGATTCAACAGGTGGTGTAAAGAAGTAATAACAGAGGGGATCCCGCAATATTCGAAAGCGGGATGGATCATGGAAGACAGAAAGAGCGAGGAGAATAGCAAGTCAGGCTAGGGAATGAGGTGAGAGAAAATGGTACTGGAAACGAGAAGAAGAGAGGATGTGCAGAATATGTGAGGGTGAACAAGAGACGAGGGAACATTATGTAATAGAAAGATAACCTGCATCGCGGAGATGAAGGAAAATCAATAGGGGAAAAAATGATGGAAAAAATAGTCGAAAAATGGAGGGGGAGAGTGGATAAAGGAAATAGAGGAAGTAAGAAACGATAAGGTGAGAGAGAGGGGAGGAGAGGAAGCAGAGTTAGGATCCACGAGCCTTGTAACCCTTGGGGGAGGCAATACAAATCAAAACAAACAGACAAAAAACAGACAATGTAGTTTTCTTCTTTTGTGTGGACTTTTATACAATTTATTGAAAAAATGTTATCAAAGTCATAAGAAGAGCCGTTTTTGAAAGCAAAATTGCAATAAGTGCAGTAATTTTGGCATAAAAATAAAACATTTTCTTAAAACATTCTAAAGAGTGTTCAATTTCAAAGCCGTATTTTCATTTCTGTAGGCTAGGGAAGGCTTTTATGAAATGGTTGTACAGCCCTCCAGAAATTACTCGGCATACCCTTGACCTTTTGCATAAAAACTGTACTTATAATATCTGGATAGCCGATGCCAAAAATATTGTATTGAACAATTGTCCATGGCCAAAGATATTAAGTAGATTATAAACACCAATATTACCTAGAAGGTAATTTAAAAAGTTGATTCGCTTCTTTAACTATTATTTTCAGTTATTTTGTATTTATTTGAAGCCCATTAGCCTTCATTATTTAATGACAGCTATGCAAAGACAATCTATAGATATATCCATTAGAAAACATAAGAATATTATGCAACTTCAACAACTTATATTCAAATGACAAGAATCCAACAATCCCCACAGTTTTTCAATAGTTGTTAGTTCCAACTGAATGTCTATATGTCTATACTTCACGGAAATTTCCTGTCCATATTTGTTAGACATCATATATCCATTTGAGACCAAAAATCATATCCAAATTAAAAGCAATTAAATATATATTTTATTCTATAAATAAACACACCAAATACTCGTATGCTGCCATTGCAATTTTTGCCGAACCTGATATAAAAGGTGATTTGATGAATTGCTTATGTTTTCCCGCCAAATTTATATAAAAAGTTACCGTCAGTAAAGTATTCAGCCGTCATCACTGTCTGCAAAAAATAATATACTTACTTACAACTGGTATTTGAAAAAAATAAATGGGAATTTTCATTTAATTCTAGAAGAATCCATAAATACCTACCTTCATTTAATAAAACCACTTTTATAAATTTTGATGAAGTATCTAGAGTTTATTAGTCACAAATTAATCAATTTCATGGATAAAAATATTACAGAAATTGCTAAAGTTAGGTAGGTACTAAAAAGAAACCAGACAGATCAATGCACTAACCGCTGCGTGGGTTATCTGAATTAAGAGGAATGAATCATGACCTAGATAATCTTCGAAGGTTTGAACGCAATAAAAAGTTCATTACTTTACTTGAACTTGAAACGTAAGCTTGTTTGGGAACCGGAATTATTGTATGTGTAATAAACATTACCTGGTAAAGTGGTCTTCATTTAAATATTGGTTTGTCCATTGGAATGGACAATGGAATATCTTTATAGTGTTCGTAAAGAAAAAAATTTACTTCTTAATATGATTTAAGGTTTGGTTGCTTGTAATTACAGCTTAATTTAAGTTGGGTCTTGTGTGTAAATGGAAATCCACACAAGTGCAGTGCATGCTGCGCATTATACATCAATTCAACAGCTTAATTTATTAATTTCATCGAATATTCTTATTCGTCATCTATTTTTAAAGTGAAAGTGAAATCATAATCACAAAGAAGTTTCTTGGTCTTGGATGGTTCGATTTTGAACAAAACAAAATGTAGTGATGGTCTGATAGTGCGCTAGTAATAATTCTACCTATATACCTACCTATACTTCCTTGAAATGGTAAATATTTAATATTGCTTACCTATTTGAAGACATTCACACTGATAGACCAAAAGCCGACATTAGATTTTGGGAGTGGACGTATAACCAAAATCGTAGTACCTCGTGGCTTGATGGTTATTGCGTAGGACTGTCATGCCGAAGGTGTGGGTTCGATTCCCAGCCGTGCCACCTAAAAACAGAAATGTTTTATTCGAGGTACTGCCTCTTGCGAGGAACTGACAAATCCTCCAAGAGTATACTTGTCATGAAAAAGTGCTTCTCATTTAGCCGTTCGGACTCGGCAAAAAACTGTAGGTCCCCTCCATTCCTGCCAACAAACACGCACACAGGAATGGTTGTGAGTTGTAAGTCACTAGGCCCTGATGGTTCTCCACGAGCTGTTGCGCCACCCAATTTATTTATTTATTTATAACCAAAATCGAGTATGAGAGATTATAGGTACATATGTGAGGTGAAGGGAACTAAGTCCCCCAGAACTAAGTCCACCGAGGGTAAAATGTCGAAAATTGTTGCTGTGTGTACGTGTGTTTATGCCCTCACGTCTCACGAGTACAGGCCTTTTTTATTTTTTTCCGATTTCAATTTTAATTGTTGTTGTGCTTACGTGTGTCCATATCTTCTCGTCTCACAAGTACAGCCCTTTTTATTTCTGACACTTTCAATATTGACAACCTGCGCAGTATATTACCTTAGATTTGTGTACTGTGCTAAAAATCTTCTAATTTCAATGAGCTTTAAGGAAATCTCTTTTCAAGGAATGATTTTAAGATCTGTGTAAAGTGCTTTTTCTATTTCAAATTTGAACTTTCTAAATTCACAGTAAAAACATTCTTTCCTTATTGCTGTCTCACTTCTATGTATCTCTGTTCTTGGTTACTCTTTTTTAAACTAACATAAAGCCTCGCACTATAGTAAAAATCTGACGGGAAAAAATCTGAATAATAAACAATAAGAGCACCTCTTCCACCCCCCTACCCCCCCACCCTCCCAACCACCTTTTGCGTACGCCTTTGTGACTTAGAGCATGACGTTGCCGTTCTATCAAAAGTCCCTACGTCCATTTCTCTCAAAATCGAGGATATCTATATATTAATACGTAAACACTTTTCTATATCTCCCTTTCTAACTGACTTAATGGCATCGTATTTTCATAATTTTTTTTTTATTTGAAAGGCATAACCAATCGCTCTGACAGAATCTTATTTTTATATTCATATATTGCCATTAAAACATTAATAGAGAAAGGTCGAATTTCGACCACGGGGCGATACTAGTATTTATTAAAATGTAAACATTTTAGGGCTGTAGAAAGTCTCTAAATCTTATGTTGGTTTATGTATTTATTTAATAATAACTCCATAAAAAGTACCGATGTCTCAAAATATATAAAAATGGACTTAGGGAGTTTTGACTGAACGACGACGATATATCTAAACCATGAATATTGTTCAAGTAGTCTGGGAGTATTTTTAATTTCCCCATTTGACCAACGTTGGGCGCCATTTTTTGAAAATGAACTTACTTCCTTTTCTTTCCAATAACCAAAAGCACAATTTACCAATTTTAAATCGATCCAACACTACGGAATTGAGAGACCCTTTTTTCGTCTTCCCTATCAACATCACGAGTCCGAGTTGGCCACCATATTGAAAAGGTGGGGTTCTCAAAAATGTTTCCGCAGTTACTTAAATATTATTAGCCTTAGAAAAAAAAAAAACTTTGGTACAAATTTGTAGCAAATTCAATATCCTTACACTTTCTACCATAAAGCTGTTAATAAAACATTTACAATCAAAATGTAAACATTAAGGGTATTCATGCAACAGCGTAAACTCGTCGTAAACATCGTAAAGTTGTAAACTTCGTAAATATGTCAAATTTTCCATACAAATTGTGACAGAAATTACGAAGTTTAAAAGTTTACAACGTTTACGACGACTTTATGCTGTTGTATGAATACCCTTATTGAAAAAAATCATGTATTTTTGATTTTAACTTTTTATTTTCAGCTGCAGCTACAGCTGAACCCTATTACAAATCAATCATTTTTAATTTTTGTCTAAGATGTGGTTAGCTTAGTCATTGTCCTCCTTTTATCTTTTAAACCACTTTCCAAAGATCAAAAATAAATTAAATAGGGGAAGAGTGCGAACAGTGAGTGAGTGAGATATATAGCTTAGCAACCTTACAGAAACTTTGATAATATTTTAAGACAATATACTTACCTTCATATGGAGAGAGAAACTACTTAATTGAAAACAAAAAATTGTTAAACTAAAACATTGTCTCACTGTCGTTCGCACCCTTCCCCTACCAAATTTCTTCATTGCCAAATGAATTGTCATATTTGAGTTCAAATATTTTTGATGAAGAACAAGTGAAATATGAAAATATTTTCAAGCCAGTAGTGTTTTCGCTATTATTTCTAGCTTGAAATAACCCGTCGAAAGAGTGTTTTCAATTTTAAATAATAAAAGGAAGAAGTCTCCGGAACTCTCCAATTCAGTCCCCCGTTCTGTAACTCTCGCATCGATAAAATCGGCCAAGAAACGATAATAATGGAACAAAGCTCATGAAGTAAATATATTTCAGTTTCCATCGTTTCACAACCAATTTAGGGAATTTGAAATTTACAGAACGTAGGCACAGAATGCTAACGCCGTTTTCAATTGTTGGAGTTGCAACACTTTTTTGGATTCTGAAGTTTGGATTTCGTTGTATTTTTGCATTTGGGCAATGAAACATTAGGGGTATTCACGATCTGGAGGAACAAGCATAAAAAAAATTGTAAAATTTTATTTTTTACAATAAGAGTATTCATGCCATAGCGTAAAGTCGTCGTAATCGTAGTAAAGTTGGAAACTTCGTAAATCTGTCAAATTTTCGATACAAATTGTGACAGAATTACGAAGCTTTAAACTTTACAACGTTTACGATGGCTTTACGCTCTTGTATGGATAACCTTAAATTATTTTGTTGTTGATGTAGGGTAAGAAAATGTTACACTTTTATACTTTTGCAATGATACAAGACCAGTTACATCGAATCGTGAATAAGACTAATCAAACAGCTGTTTCCCTGAAAATAGATATTCCTCAATAAATGCAAAGAATTTCTTCACTAGGGTCTTTTACTTTGAGTAAACTCCTTACCTAAGAACAAATTCCACAGAACCACATGAAGATGACAATTATGAAATGTTTGATCCGGTTTTTTCCACTGTCTGCTTTTAATTAAACACTTTGGGGCATATTCATAGATGTTGGTCAAGCTGTTGCTAGACAAAACTGGAGTTTTCCTGATGAAGTTTCCATATGATAAACTCCAGATTTGCTAGCAATAGCTTAAACAACATCTATGAATATTCCTTTTTATGTCGTTTTTTATTGAAATCTGAAACATTTGATTTTAAAACTTAAAATTGCTGTCTTAAATGAAACATCTGGGCATACTTTTGAGTAGATTGGGTTTACATATACATTATACATAGCATACATACACGCATACACAACGAAATGTCATATGGCTTTACAAGTAGTACAAAACAAACAAATTACCCTGTTTTGACTTGTCGTTTGACAAGAGAATGTTCGCATGTATGGGGGCGTGTAGATCAAATCTCTCAAACGAGAAAGATCTCATCTTTCGTCTTCAGAACTCATACTTTTGAATAAAACATGAAAATATGGAAAAAGTGCAAATCTTTTCCAACAAAAAAAAAACAAATCTTTTCTTTTTATATTTCACCATTTTGACGTTTTGAGGGATGTGTGCGTGCTTCTCTGGTTTTTGGCCACTTTGCCATGATTTCATTCAATTTAATGCACTCTTTTCATAAAACAAATCTACTGCTTTTAAATCGAGCCTACTGCACTTATTTTTCGGAAAAGTAAATTATCATCCATCAAAATTCAATACAATAATTTTTCAATTCTATTCTTACGGCTTCCAGCTATTGGCTTGCTATGATAATTATGTCATGCTATTTTTATTTTATTTTGCTCTTCATTTTTGAAAATGAAAGTAAAAATTGGAATATGCAGATCTTCTGTAAGAAAACTGAGTATACTGCGGAAAATTTTCCGATTATTGGCAACGCTGTGACAGAAACTGACCACCACGATTTTTGACAGTAGTTGTAACACTTCGTGTTCACAGAAATTTGTGAAGCAGAAATTCGCAAGTCTTCCAACGGAGAGGAAATTATTTGCTCTCTCATTGCGCTCTCTCGATGCAATTTTTTTGAGTTAACAAACAGGAATTTGTGACAGTTTGTGAAAACTTTCTTGTGAAAATTTGCAAGAAATTTCAAGATAAAATGCCATGTTTCCACCAAAGGTTTATCTCAGATTAGATTTAATAAATCTTTTTGGTGTTTCTACCGCACAAAAAGATTTAAAAAAGATTAAATTTGACAGCACCTTCAAGAATGCAAATGGCGTTCCAATTTTTCCTATGAAGTGCGAATGAGACAGAATGTTTGATTCGTGTGAAACAATAGCCGTTTTCCTTTGGAGGTGGCGAAGTACTTACGAGTAGAAGAAAACCCTAATCTAGTACTACCAACTGCACATGCTCTCATGCGCGAGTAGATACATTTTACATGGGAAAGCAGTTTGATGTGTTCCATTGAAAAAAGCTGGCAAAGTACTTGCAAGTTCTTCGCCACCTCCAAAGGAAAACACCTAATGAAGAACTGTATGCGAGTCTCGAATGAATCGTTCAGCACCATGTAAAAATAGGTTAGTTCGATTTGTAAAACTATTTGTCCTAGGAAGATTTAACAAGATTAATTTCTAATCTTCAAGATTCACGAAATAAATTTGTATGGTAAATCTACGAGATTTAAAGGAGATTTAAGGTTACTTACTTACTTACTTATCCGGCTCCCGATCCATGAAGGGTCTCTGCCTGAGATATTGCAGTCTTCCATCGGTTGCGGTCCCTCGCACGCTCCCTCCAGTCGTCGAGACCAAGCGCTCTTGCATCTGTGACCGCCTGGTCCCTATAGCGGAAGTTCGGTCTTCCTGGTCGTCTCGAACCTGGGGGCTGGGATTCGAAGATTTTCTTGGCTGGAGCGTTGTTGTCCATTCGCTCGATGTGGCCGGGCCAGTGTAGTTGACGTGTTTTGGCTCTTTGGACTACATCCACATCTTGGTACAGCTCGTACAGTTCACGATTGTTTCTTCTCCTCCAATCGCCCTCTTCGCATATAGGACCAAATATCCGCCGTAGAATTTTTCTCTCGAAAGTGCCCAGGATCAATTCCCCTTTTTTACTTATCGTCCAGCACTCGGCGCCGTAGAGTAGAACTGGTAAAATTAGAGTTTTGTATAGCGTGCACTTTGTCTTTCGAGAAAGGAGTTTTGAACCCGTTTGTTTGGCCAAACCAAAGTAGCAGCGGTTCGCTAGGGTAATTCTTCGTCGGATTTCCACTAAGGTGTCGTTCGTGGGATTGATGTTTGTTCCGAGGTAGGTGAACTCCTTGACTACCTCGAAATTACTGCTACCAACAGTGACGTTTTGTCCTAGGCGATGGACAGATGAGGCTTTGTTTGTTGATAGCATATACTTTGTTTTGTCCTCATTCACTTCAAGACCAACGCGTTTCGCCTGTTCATCAATAGCTGTGAATGCTTCAAGTACAGCTCTGTTGGAACGGCCGATGATGTCGATGTCGTCCGCATAACCAAGCAGTTGAGAAGACCTGTTAAAGATAGTGCCTTCCATGTTAACACCACTCTTGCGCACTATCTGCTCCAGGACTAGGTTGAAGAAATCACATGATAGCGCATCTCCTTGTCTGAACCCTGTACACGTCTGGAATAACTCGGATGAGCTGTTACCCATTTGCACGTTGCACCGCGTATTTTGTAACGTCATGCGGCATAGCTGGATCAGTTTTTTCGGGATCCCGAGTTCCGACATCGCCAATAGAAGCTCTTGGCGACTTATGCTATCATATGCGACTTTGAAGTCGATGAATAGGTGGTGGGTCTCGACTTGAAATTCGTTGGTCTTTTCCAGGATTTGCCTCAATGTGAAGATTTGGTCTATCGCTGATCTGCCTGGCCTGAAGCCACACTGGTACGTGCCGATCATAGTGTTGCAGAAAGGTTTTAGACGCTCACATAGTACGTTGGATAGGATCTTGTAGGCAACATTAAGCAGGGATATGCCTCTGTAGTTCTTGCAGGACATAGGATCGCCTCCTTTTGTAGATTGGGCATATGGAGCTATTTGACCAGTCTTCGGGCATACTTTCCTCCTCCCAAACTTGGTTGATGAGCTGGTGCATGCACCCTACCAGAACATCTCCTCCATACTTGAACAGTTCCGCTGGTAGGCCATCCGAGCCGGCGGATTTGTTGTTCTTAAGCTTGTGGATGGCTTTCTTAACCTCTTCAGTACTGGGTGCTGGGACTGGATCTTCATTGACTGGTCTAATGCTTCTTTGTTCCTCTATTGCCTCCTCTACATAATGCCCATTAAGCAGCTGCTGGAAATGCTGCTTAAACACGTCTACAATTCCCTGTGCTTCGGTGACTAGGTTCCCTTCGCTGTTTCGAAGAGCTTGCGTGCCAGTCCTATAACCAGATGCCAGTTGCTTGGCTGTTTTGTAGAACCGGCGGCGGGTGTTGGTGGTGGTGCTGGACTCTTCGAGATACTTGAGCTGAGAGGCTGCGGATGCTCTTTTCTTTCTACGCAGGGTTTTTTTCTCTTTCCTTCTCTTTTCACGGTACTCCTCTCTTGCTGCTCTTGTTTTCCGTTGCAGCATTTGCATTCGTGCATTTTCCGTCTCCTGCTTCAATACCGCGCATTCATCATCATACCACGGGTTCTTTTTTCTGGGTGGTTGATAGCCTATGGTGGTCTCGGCTGTCTCCTTAATAATGTCGCGATACTGGTTCCACTGGTTGTTGACGCCTGTGGCTGGGTGTACGGCAGAGAGTCTCCCGGTCAATTGCTCACTGTAGTCTCTGGCTTTCTCAGATGTGCTAAGGCATGCGATGTTGAACTTCTTTCTTTGGGCGGTCTTCGTTTTCTTTTCGTTGGACAGTCGGGCTCTGAACTTTGTCACAACAAGAAAGTGGTCAGAGTCCACGTTTGCACCTCGGAAAGTTCGCACGTCCAAGATGTTCGATGCGTACCTTGCGCCAATTAGCACGTGGTCGATTTGGTTGGCCGTTCGACCATCTGAAGATCGCCAGATTGCTGTGTGTATCCTTCGCCTGGGGAACCTAGTGCTACTTATCACCGTATTACGAGCTGCAGCAAAGTCGATTAGTTAAGGTTAATCTCATTAAATCTCAGATTAGCGCTAGGTGGAAATGAAGCATAACAAACAGACCTATTATTTCTTCAAATCCAGAAACAATTTTCTCTCAAAAGAAGAACTGATATCTTGTGCCAAACGAACGCTTTCAGAAGCCCTCAGAATGCTTCAGGACGCTTCCGGAAGACCAAACGAAAACGCTTTAAGTTAAGTACACAGTTTCTCGACGAAAAAAATGTATTTCTTATGGAAGTGGTTTTGCGCAAAAAATGTTTGACGTTTAATTTTTTTTTATTGAACTACACGAAGAAAACAAATTTTATATTCACCATGATTTGTTCGTACAAAAGAATGTCACTCCGCGCCTTGCTTATTCACATATTTAATCTAGTTATCCCAAAAATTTCAAGATGATATGAGTTGTTTTTGTGTCAGCGGTCATAAGTTTTTTTTTTAACAAGAGATAACAGCAACACCAAATTATTATTCGGATAACTGAGGGCCAGTTACTCGTTGTTCAGCAATTTTAACTCTCTGACTTCAGCGAACTTACTGAGGTTCAACGATGGTTCAGGCATTAAATTGGCTACTATAATGTACTTGAACCATCGCTGAACCCCAGTAATTTCGCCGAAATCAGCCAGTAAAATTATTTGAGCCCACGAATAAAAATTTGAACCACGTTTGTACAACAAGTCCTGAGAATAAACATCGGAATGCGGCCACTGGTATTCTTTTGCGGAACAACATACGTCTTTCAATTTTTGTTCGCAAATTTACATAACTAACGAATAATATTCCTTTGATGACCATTTTTCCTCACCAGTCACCAAAAAGTTTAATTTTATTCAAAAGAGCTATTAGGTAGGTACTCAAACCTCAACTTTAACTAAAATATTAATCCAATTGACACACTGCCAAAAACTTGAGTTGCGAGCCAATTTCCTTTGTCCAAAGTAATTATTCATCATTTAAAAAGATTGTAAAAAAAAACGCTTGTATTTCAAAATCCGAAATCCAACCGCCAAAAATATAACAAAAATTTCTTTTCACCACACCAAAAATATAACTCACCTCGCACTTAACGTAACGTAAGGTAACAAGCCAAGCTGTTCCAAATAAAAAGAACTGTCAAACCAGTTCTGACGTTTGTGTTTTTGTTGATGGCGGTCTCATTTTTACCAAAAACTGGAAAATTATATTAACAAAAAATTAGTATAAGACTTTATTAAACAAATAACTACTACTGAACATACATTTTAACTATAACAATCTAAAAGAAAAAAGCGAAGACTGATTCGCCTTGTTTGAAACAAGCAGATACATAACCTTTCACTTATCTTTTAACTTTGTCCAAAAACAGTTCGCATTTTCTCATTTGGATCTGGTGCACATTAAAGAGAACTCGACAAACGGACTCAATCGAAACTCAAAGCAGGAAGATTTGTTTGTTTTAACTTTAGCGAATTCTATTCAGAACTCTTCCAAAAATTACTTTGGTTCTGTGAAACACCGTTAAATACTTGAAAATCATTTTCCGGAAAGTAGTGTTTAGTTTTATCTAAGCACAAACTCGCAAACAATTATTGAGTTTTCCGATAGAAATGGATAACTACAACGAGATTTTAGTGGAAGATCTTATTGAATGTAAGAATAAACATATTCATATAGGTATTTGTAGATAATTATTTCAAATGCTTTCCTAGGCGATGTCGACGAAACTGATGGAAGTTCTCATGCCATTTGGACAGAACAAGCCCTCGATCTGTTCATTTCACAGTTGAAAAATCTCAATAAGCACACATTTCCCAGTGAACGTGAAATGCTTAAAGTTGTTACCAACAAAATGTCTCATCGAAACTTTTCTTTTACCTTTGATCAGATTGAGCATAAGTACAATAGTCTCAGGAAGATGTACAATGATAAAAAAGAAAAGAATCAAGCAGTTGAGCCGTAAGTTAATAAAAAAATCATTTTTGAAATTCTATTCTTAACAATAAAAATGATTGGTCGTTTAAGGGAATTAGTCAAGTTGTTTGGGGACATCAAAGCGACTACTTCAAAACGACAGAACTCTGAGGAATTAGCGCAGTCTCCACCGAAGAAATCTAAAGTTACGCTAGTTGATGATAATTCTACTTCTCCACAGCTCAACAGTAAGTAGATAAATCGTCATGATCAATTTGAACAGATAAGGTTAATAGCTCGTCAACCGACTTCGGTTCAGTTTGCTTAAGTTGAAAATTTTATTCTAAAAAACCGTTTTTTGTTTTTAATTTTAAAGAATCGGATGGAGATATCACATACGATGAAAATGGTAAAATAAAAATGATTTGGTCAACCCAATCAAATAAGTTCTTCCTGGACTTACTTGAAGAGCATCGACCACTACTAGGCTCAAAATTTCGCACAAAGAAACAAATGTGGGAGGAGATTTCTAAGCGATTAAGCACACGAGGATTCCACTTAACATGGTCTCAGGTAGAGAATAAATGGAAGTATTTAGTGAGACACTATCGTAGTCGTTTGGAAATGATGCGCAACACTGAAAAGTCAACTAAGTAACTATATCTTCAGTCAATCATCAAAATCACACATAAATAAAATTAAACTCTTTTCATTTAGAGCTGTTAGTAAAAGTGCTTTTCCAGAACTTTTTAAACCATCATCACCATCAAAATCACCAGCACAAAAAACACCTAAGCACAAAGATCTGAGAATAAGTTTTGCAAATGATCAAAAGCTACCGTTTGATGATGATGATGATGAGGATGATGATGATAGTGGCGAAAATCCATTTCAATTCGAAGAAGCATGTCCGCTGCCTCAAGTGGATCTTGTATCACCAGGTATGTAAGTTAAAAAAAAAACAAATTTTGAACTTTTATACATTTTTAAATATTTCAATTTGGCAACTAAATTTAAACTAATCAACTTTGTGCATAATTCTTCATTTTAGAAAAAATAGATCCAGTTTTTGTTGAAGATGTAAAGCCTACAAACGCTCTTAATTCCCATGAAACATCTTTAAAACTGGACAAAATAATCAAAGAAATAGCATATTTTCGTAAAGATTCGCGCAAATATCAGTCCCAATCGTTGGCTATTAAAAAACAAGAATTGGAAGCATATAAACAAAGAACAGTGCAATTTACCAAAATTAACGATTCGCTGAATGAATTGCTTGCATATATGAAAAACAAGGATGGACAGTATTAATATAAATTTTTTAATATAGTTTTATAATAATTAAAGTTAATTATAATACTTGTTATATCATGAGATACTTGTATAACAATCTTAAGGTTTTTAATTTTATTCATGGGAAGTTCAGAAAAAAAAATGATTTAAAATGCAAAGAACAAAAAAAGAGGACCTGGCTTGGATGGATAATAATCGTTCTTTTGGTCATATCCGAAGTCATACGACAATAATTATTATGAACTTGGTTTTTATTGATCAGCTTAACTCCGGTCGCAGACGAGACAAACCGGCCTGGTCATTTAAGTTTATTTGCTTTTTTCGGACTTTCCCCCAAACAATGGAACCATTAGTAGAGGACCTTAGTTCGAAGTCAAACGTCTTTATCATCTTACTTACTTAAGGTGGCGCTACAGTCCGGGGTGGACCAGGGTCTCAACCAACAAGCTTCTTCCAGCCGGCTGGGTTTCTGGGTAGCTGTCTCCGCACGCCAAATTGGTTGAGGTCCACTTGCGTACGCCACCTGTATCGCTGTCCCACGGGGTTCGATTCAAAGACTTTCCGGGCCGGTCCTTCTATGCAGCGCCGTTTGTATGCCTGTTGTTTGGCTGCATATATTTGCCGGCAAGAAGTTAGAAAAAAGTCTACTTATATTTATACATTTTGAAAATTAAGAACTCATAGAAGAAGAAAGAGTTTGTGGAAGTTGCGATTTCATACTCAAATACAAATGATCAAGTTCTGGGGATTAGGTTTTTATTAATTTACAAAAAAAAAAATAAGAATGAAAGTGGCAGACTGTTATTGTTGTATTTGATGGCAAAAAATCTGTCTATCCCCAAAGTTTAACCAATTGTATACTAGGCAAAAGAAGTTATGTTCAGGTACTCTTTGAGGAACTCAGTAACGACCTTAACACAATTAGTTTGCGCTTCGCATGACTTATAGAATATCATGCAATTCTTAAAGAGTTTAGCTGCATGAGCTTTTTTGAGAATGAGCCTAAGGTGTTCGATGGCGTTTTCTAAGATTCTGTAGAGAAATAAATTCTTTTATTTCGTTAAAATAGAATTGTGATCTGAAATCATTTTGCGTGGTAAAATATGAGAGCATTTCCGAGGGTTATTTTTTCTTCACTTATTCCTCATTTTGATAAAGCAATTTCATACATATCTTAGAAAAATAGTCGTAAAAATCCTTAAATAATCACAGATATATTACATAAATAAATTTCTTAAAATCCTAATTAACAAGATACACATTACACCATCATGTAAACTCATTAAAAAAAGAAACATATTAATATTACTTCCATAGCTTTATAACTCCATCTCGTGCAGCCGATACAATAAATATTTGTTGTTTATCATTTTTACACATCAAAAGATCTGTAATTGCATCATGGTGACTATGCGAAGGCATTTCTGGTCCAGATCGTGGTGTCTCTTCAGTTGAGGCACGTAATGATCCCAAATCAGTCGTCGCTAGAGAAATTATGTTTTCTTCTATTACTTGACTTCCATCGGTTAGGCGGGAACTAAATAAAAAATTAATAATACATGATTCACATTCTATTCATTAAAGCCTTTCGACTCCTTATTTTTCGAATACCTGTAAGTAAATGAAATATCAGCCAAGTTGTCCTTTGCCGATGGAACAATCAAAGCTGAATTCTTTGGGGACATTAAATCCCAATAACGTATTCTTTGATCAGAACTTCCAGTCAGCACAAATGGCGATTTATCGACAACTCCAGCCAAAATTCCACAGCTAGTTGAAGGATCATTCTACACAAACAAAATCTTATCTCATATACAAATTTAGCAGATCAAAATATTTATATTCCTTACCAAACTTGTGTTTGATAAAACTGGTGCATTACTGGCCCATAAAACAGTCTGCCTATGACCAGTTTCAATGTTCCAAATCGACACTTCATTATTCGACTGTGTGGCTGATATCAAACATGAAGGCTCAGTTGGATGACATGCAACCTTTCTGATCCATGAATCAGATGGATGCTTTATTTCTGCTATTGGCAGTTGGAATCTTAAGTCCCAGCAAATGTGCTTGCCTCCTGAAGTACCAGCTGCTAGCCATGATCCAGTGGGATCAGCACATATGGCTGTTATAACTCCATGTCGCAGCTCGTTTTGTAAACGCCAGGCGATATTTTGCATCCGCGTGTCCCATGCAACAATCGCTCCATAGAGAGTTGCATAGATGATTACACTTGGAGAGGACTGTTCATATGTTTGCATATCAACAACTGGACCATCATTATGTTCACTAAAGAAAAAAATAAAATTTCCTTAGATTTCTCAGTTATGTGACTATTTTTTTTCTTACTTTTCATCAGTGTGGATGGCTTGTTGGAGAGCCATCTTAGACGAATTCCTATCAATTCTCATAATCAACAAGCTTCCATCTTTTCCTCCCACCGCCAAAGACTGTCCACCATCACAAGCTGCAAGTGAGTAGATCGGTGTGTTGGCGCAGTAGACTTGCCTTGATTTATTAATTCCATGATGACCATAGAGCTTGTTGCAGTCCCATAAACGAACGGTACCATCTATGCTGCCACTTGCAAATATAGCACCATAGGGTTTCAATGAAGTCATCTTAATCACCGAACCCCGATGTTCGTAGAGATGAGCGATTATAGTGCCATTCATACGCCATCCTGGCGGATATGGGGAAGTGCCCCTTTCATGATGATAACTCTGAGTGGCATTGTATCTTCCTTTGATTTTACTTCGCAGCTTCTCTACGTCGAATCGGCAATCTGATGGACGCTCTAAAAAAATATTTCATACAAAATTCGAGTAAAATTATTATTACAATAACTTACCAGTCCAGAGGTTTCGTTCTGGAATAGTATACTCGCCCAGAGATGCAGCAGCAGTTGGTGGAATTTGTCCAACCGGAGAAGGACTTCCAGCTTGGACCGGAGAAATATTTAAATCTCCAGAAGGCGATGCTGCAGTGGAATGTCCATCGTTGAAAATATGCTGCCATTCTAAGTTCGAATTAGGGTCACCATCTTGACGTCCTTTTTTTCTGGGATCCATTTTTGAAGACTTATCGGCCAAGGGATAGTCGTGGCAAAGTACATCCTCTCGGTCTAGACGGATTCGACCGTTTTGAGATTGTTCTTTGAGCTCCGCATGCTTATGCTTTACTTTTAAAATATAGGCCTTCATTTCAAGAAGCTGCATTTCAATTTGTTCGTTCAATCCTTCCGAGATTAAACGACGGAAAAGCTGAAAGTATTTTTATTTAAGATCATTTCAACTTGCAACTACTAATTTGCTTACATTCTTAAGGGAAGTGCCTACTTCATCGTACTGGGGCAGCATTCCCTCAGGGGTATTTTCTCGGACATTCTTTCGGTCTTCCAAAGTGGCTACGAATTTTTGAATCTCTGAATATCTTAAAGAAAAGAAAATATCCGTAAAAAAAACATAAGATCCTGAAATAAAATCTTACTTCACAACACTATCATAGATAATTCTTGGAACCGGTGGCAATAAACTATCCAGCAGAAGCTCAGGCATTTCAACTTGAATCAAGGGCATTCGAAGGAATTTCTCAATTGCTGGCATAATTTTACATTGGACATCGATGTCGTGAAGAATTTTTGCCGTCGTTGAAATCATACCAGCTACTTCATGACGTATCCATAGATTTGGATGGCAAAGGTAACAAGCAGATTCAGCAATTATTTCTGTAACAGCAGGTTTTCGAATATGACCTAATTCAATGAGTATGGTAACGGCTCGAATGGCCTTGGCAATAACGAATTCTTCGCGATCAGTGAAGCCCTTTTAGAATGAATTAAGAGCTTAGTTAGGGAAAGACTTGAAAAGAAGAAGATGAGAGACTTACTTGTTGGAGGAGCGGAACTAAAATATCAGAAGCCTGCCATCCAACATAACCTGCAACCCCGGAAATATTATCGTAGAATGCTCCTCGTAGATTTTTATCTTCATCGTTGAGGAATGTCATGATGTGTGAAAGAACAACGTCATTAGCTGTAAATTAAAAAAATAATCATTGAGCACACAGCAATTCTGACCACTGGAAGAAATGTGTTCTCTTTTGTCGTTTTTCGTTCAACAAATAAATTTCTATTGAACGATGACGGTATTTATAGTTATGTATGTACATGAGGACCGTTGAAAATAAAATAATCTCCAAACCTATTTTGAACATACCTTTCTCTTTCCCAAAGAATGCACATAAATCACAAATACCAGATTCCATTAAAGATTGCTTCACAATCGGTTTTGAATCGGTAAGCAAACTTAAAACGGTCTGTTGAATAATTTCATGTAATGCATTCAATTCAGCTTGGTATCTTCTAAATGGCATTTCACTTGGTGTATTTCTTTGTGTTTCCTCCAAGAAGTATATTGCAATCTTTGCAAGTTTAGCTAGAGACAAAACAAAATTAAACAATAAATCATTATAGACTTTGAAATTAGTTTTTTTTTTAAGATTTAAGAAAAATATCTTACAAATATTTTTAGCAAATGCAACACGCACAATAACCGCTGCTTGTTCGCTAGAGAGTTTTGCAATTGATGGCAAAATGTATTCAGGAAAGACATTTGCATCACTTCGTGGTATTTCTTTAACCAATCCCAGGCAAGTGGTTAGAGTTTCTACAGCTTGTACCTGGACTTTGGCAGATGAAAACTGAGCCAAATGTAACTTGAAAAGTGAAAATGAAATACTTTGACCTTAAAAACTTTTTTCCAAAGCAATTTATACTCACGATATAAGGCAGAATTCTGTCAAGAATTGTTTCCGATGTTGTGTACTGCGAGAGCTTTTGCAATATTTCCAAACAACAGATTTTGCTGTTTGAATATTGAAGTCCTCTAATGCAAGATGTTACAACAGTTATTATCAAAATAAGTCCATCTTGTTCTTGGGACGCACTTTTTGTTGATTCTGTATCACTATCTGCTGGATTTGCGTCCGCTTCAGTATCATCTTCATTGCTCAATGGACGATTGGTAAGTACTTTTATGCAGTGTGATATATCCGAATGTAAACGCATAATTTTGTCATCGGGCGACATGATTGGTGCTGATGAAAACATTTGCAGATACGACTGTAGAAAGGAATAGAAATATTCGGGAAACAAACGACCACGCTCTTGGTCGAGGTAGTCTTCTGCGCTTCGACGATTTATAGAATTCAAATTGATCATTGATGCAAGCAAATTTCTTAGATTTTCATTCTCAATTCCTGATAAATGCTTTTCAACTAACTCACGCTCTCCTCGGCGATAAGCTAAAAGCTGAGAAAGTTCAAATGGAGCTGTTCCTTCCGTCCAGAGCTCAAGCAGGGCACAACTATGTGAATTTAAAGAAGGAATTATTATATATATTCCATATTGTTATGCATAATGTATTCTGCTATGTGGAATGTACCCGGCCTTGTCTGGGGTTGAATTTAGTTGTATTCGAAAATTAAAGCCGGAACAAAATCTCAGAAACGTTAACTGGCTACCTATCTGAATTATAAATAAGATGAAAAGTCAACCTACTTTTCTGATGTCTCAAGGATTTTGCTTTGCGGAGGTCATCCCAGATTGATCAAGCTTGGGTTAACCATACTAAGGCATGAATGAATCTATAGCCGCAGTTCAAATTAACATAAGCACACTACACCCATCCTAGCCACCAGTCGTACGCTTAACTTACCCCGCCGAAAAGATATCCATCGCTGGAAGTGTATTTTTAGAGTAGTGGGCATCAGTGGGAAACATAGATTCTGCTATATTTCCCTCTGCATCGTCGGATGTCATTGTCTTTACAAATCTTTCGGGAGCAATGTAGCAAGTACGTCGACGACTTGTGTCGAAAAAGTATGTATAGTCCGCGGGATTGTCTTCGGGCAGATAAGTTGGTTTGAACGAAGCAAAATCCGATAGTAGAATCCAGTTCCACGATGTGATGAGGATATTTTCGAGCTGAAATGAGAATTAAATTTGCAAAACGATGATACAAGAACGTGTTTTTTTTACCTTAATATCGCCATGGCAAATCTTTTGCTTATGACATTGATTCAAAGCGCACAAAATTTGGAAGGATATCCACTTCTTTTCTAGTGTTGTGAGGAATGGTCGTGTGGAAACACGATCATAAAGACTGTGTTTTACAAACTCCCTCATGATATATGCTGCTTTATCGGTTATCTGAAGGAAAAAATATGAAAATATGTAGGGTTTTCAAGAATATTCAATTAATCTTACCTCCACTCTTTGAAATGGTAGACAGTTCACAGAATTGGCGAGGGTCTTTTTAATTGTCTCCACTGTTTCCTTGTGAAATTCCAAAGGCAAAGTTGGATCATGTTTTACAAAAACTTTCACAACAATTAGACCTTCTTCTGATTTGGCTTTTGCAACTTTGAAAAAGCGTGTACTGCCCATGCTGTAAAGAACATTTTAATTTAGATTTTTTATTAAAAAAAATACAAACTTACTTGGAATCAAAAACTATCTCGGTGCCAAATGTTCCCGAGAAATAATGCTCCACGGGAAAGATTTGCGAAGGTGCTATACCAACTAATTGATTACCCATGGCTAGTGAATGTTTTTAACTATTTGTTTAACTATTATTTTTTAACTAGTTTTAATTAATCAAAGAAAAAGGCGTATTTTATATTTTTGCAAATCAGCTGCTATTTTTTGTTATCAACAAACAAGTTGAGAGTTGACAGATACGAATACAAAACAATTTTTTTTTTTTAATTATATATCTGTCTCGCTCTTTTCTGCTCTTGCAGTTTGACAAACAGGTATGTATTGTGAAGAGGTGAAATCATTAGAATGAATGCATTCAGGTCACCTATTTCAAAATTAGAAATAACGGTTCTAATTATTGATATAGGGTGTGGCAGCACCTTCAGTGGTGCAAACAGTACCAACACAAACACAAGAATACCAAGAAAAGCCAGCAGCTGTCACACCAAGAATAAGAAAGAGAAAGCAGATTCTGTTGCCGAGAGAAATATACGAGTTCGATTATTAGCTTCGTCGTAGATTGACCTAACGAAATCTTTGTCTATGTAATTAACTTTAATCTATCTTTTATTGTAATAAACAATTATTTACTAGTCTTTAACTAAAAACTTAAGTGTTTTATTGGTGTGTAAGTCAACACACTAAATTGGTGACCCCTATCTTACAATAGACATTTTTTTTTCACCTTCTACAAAAAACTACGACGCGACGCAAGCCGGCAATCTTCAGCCATAACCTCAAAAGCAGCATGTCGGATCTCAGCGAGCTGGTCAAGAGCCGAGGAATTATCAAACAACAAATAACAAAAATACATAATTTCTTCTCCGTCGAAAGAACTGCTACCCAGGCAGAAGTAAAAAAAATCAAACTTGACAAACTCTACCGAGATTTTGACATCGTTCAATCGGCCATTGAACAAAAATCCATTGATTATAATGATGAAGATGAAAATAGCAAGGCAATCGCAGAAGCAGACAGTGAGAGAGATCACATTGATAGCCAGTATGATGCAATCACTCAATGCATAAGTAAAATACGGGAAAAACAAGAGCAAGAAGACATAGGCAATCAAACCCAAACAGAGACCAGTGAAATCTCACTGCTAAGAGAACAGGTAAGACTTTTGACATTGCAAAATCAAAACTCCACAGCGCAAAACTCGACCGCATCAGTCCATCCTCCTTCTATTCACCAGTCACGAGCGAATATTCGTCGAATAAAACTAACCAAATTCGATCCATCTCAACCTCAAATGTGGCTTAGTCAAATCGAAATGACGTTAGAATTGGAAGGTATCACGACTGAGGAAGAGAAATTCAAGCAAGTGTTTATTAGTCTTGAGGGTGATTGTCTGACAGCATCTGAAGATTTAATTAACGATTCGTCGGTGACGAACAAGTTCTCAGTCTTCAAAAAACGCATTCTCTCCAGGTTTGCAGAATCAGCAGAGTCCAAGCTAAGGCGTTTATTAAAAGGTGCAGATTCTAAGGACAAAAAACCATCAATAATCTTGGCTGAAATGAAACGCCTTGCAGGTGGAGAATGTGGCCCAAAAGTCATGAGAGAGTGCTTCATGCAAACACTGCCCGAATTGACGAGAAACGTTCTCACAGTCTTCGAAAACTACTCTCTTGATGACCTCGCCACGGCAGCAGACAAAATGTATGATTCTGCAAATAATAATCAGTCTTCGTCATCATTATCAGTCATCGAGCAGCAGTCAATCCAAGCAGTCTCTCAAGAAGGTTATATGAGCTACACAGAACTCTGTCGAATGGTTAAAGAGCTCTCAGAGCAGATCCATACTCTAAAAACGCATGAACGGCAGAGATCCAAATCTAAAAGCAAGTTCCAGAATCGAGGTCGTTCTTCTAGTAGGGACAAAGACAACAAAAGGATATGCTTCTATCACAAACGATGGTCTCACAATGCCCGAAAATGTGAAGGTTCTTGTTCCTTCAACAACAACAACAGCAACAACCAGGAAAACTAACTGAGCTGTCGTCAGTTCAGATGGTTGACGACAGCAACTTCAACAACAAAAGCAACTTCAGCAAGGAACCCCGTCTGCACATTTTCGATAAAGGAACAAACACCCGCTTTCTTATAGATTCTGGCTCAGTAGTATCTGTAATCCCAATTTCAAAAATTAACCATCGTCTTGTTAGTGCGGATCTTAAATTGTACGCAGCCAATAAATCCGAAATCCAAACTTTTGGCTATCACTTTCTTAAGCTCAGCCTTGGACTGCGCAGAGAGTTCAAATGGTCATTTATTTTGGCTGATGTTCAGTCAGCAATCATCGGCGCAGATTTTCTGAAGCATTTTCACCTTGTCATTGATCTTACACAAAAATGTCTGATAGATGCAAAAACAAATCTCATGACCAGTGGAAAAGTAGCAGATGTGAACGAGTTTGGAATATCAACTTTAAGCGCAGGAGCAGAACTAAATGGCGAGTACTCAAACCTTCTCAAAGAATTTATTGATATCACTACCAGCTCAGCAAAGCGAAAAGCAAATATTGATCTCTCTGTCTGCCACTACATTGAAACAACAGGACCACCAGTTGCAAGTCGTTTCAGACGCCTTTCAGGAGATAAATTATCAGCCGCCAAGGCCGAATTGGATTATCTCATCGAAAAAGGTATCTGCCGACCATCCAAAAGCCCATGGGCAAGTCCACTTCACATGGTAGCCAAGAAAAATGGTGGCTGGCGAGCCTGCGGGGACTATAGACGATTAAATGCACAAACAACACCTGATCGATACCCCATTGCGCATGTTGATGATGTCGCAGAGAGACTCCACGGAAAAACTCATTTTTCCACGCTCGATCTGGTTCATGCATACCACCAGATTCCGATGGCTGAGCACGACATTAAAAAAACAGCAGTTTGCACCCCATTTGGCCTCTTCGAATATCTATTCATGCCATTCGGTCTGAGGAATGCATCGCAAACATTCTAGAGATTCATGGACTCCATCTTCAGAGGTATGCAATTTGTATTCTGTTATATAGACGATATTATTATCATGTCTGAATCCTTTGAGCAACACCAAGAACATCTACAAGCTGTCTTTACAGTTTTAAGACAACATTCCCTTACCATCAATGTCAACAAATGCCAATTCGGAATGCCTGAAGTAAAGTTTCTTGGATATTTAATCAACAAAGATGGGTGCAAGCCTCCTTCAGAACGTGTCTCCGCTATCGTCAACTACGAGCGGCCCGAAACCATCAGTCAACTGCGACGATTTTTGGGTATCTTCAACTACTACAGGCGTTGCATACCGCACGCAGCAGATCTCCAAGCTCCACTCAATGAGTATTTAAAAAACTCCAAAAAAAATGACAAACGAAAAGTTCCATGGACAGAAGAAACAAAAAAGATTTTCGAAAAATGCAAAGCAAGTCTTGGTAATGCAGCACTTTTAGTTCACCCAGTTTCAACAGCTCCTTTAGTATTGATTACAGACGCTTCTGACGTGGCACTTGGAGCCGCATTAGAACAAAAAACGGACAAAATCTGGCAACCACTCGGATTTTATTCTCGTAAGTTAACTCCAACTGAGATTAAATACAGTGCTTACGAACGAGAGCTATACTTGCCATCCACGATGCCATCAAACACTTTGAGCATATACTTGACAGTCGACAGTTTGTTATCAAATCCGACCACAAAACACTTGCCACAAATATTGGAAACAAATCTGATAGATCCTGCAAACGACATCTCAGATACCTTGACTACATCTCAACCTTTCAAACAGTCATTGTGCACATCAAAGGCGACGAAAATATTATAGCTGATGCGTTCTCTCGGCTCGCTCACGCAAATATCAACGAGATTGCTATGCCTATAAATATCGATGTTAAAACACTCTTCGAATCACAATCTGAAGACAAAGAACTCAAAAGTCTCATTGAAGGAACAAACTCACTCAAGCTTCAAATTGTCCATCTAGAACCTGAAAAAATTCCGATCTACTGCGATGTATCAACAAGATATGTGAGACCATACGTTCCAAAAGAACTCAGGAAACGCATTTTCAGTTCCGTGCATGGTCTCTCACATCCCAGTGGAAAAGCCACAGTTCAGCAAATCAAGCAAAAATATGTTTGGCCATCTATGAAGAAAGACGTCATGAGCTGGGCTCGAAACTGTCTTCCATGCCAAACAGCAAAAATTCATCGGCATAACAAACTGCAACCTAATCACATTGACATGCCAGACAGCCGCTTTGATCATGTTCATTTGGATTTGGTCGTCTTGCCACTAGTCCAAGGTTACAGATACTGCCTCACCATGATTGATCGATTTTCCAGATGGCCGGAAGCCATTCCACTAAAGGATATGACTGCTGACTCTGTTGCCACAGCCTTTTGGACCCATTGGATTGCAAGATTTGGTTGTCCTAAAACAATTACCACTGACCAAGGGACGCAATTTGAGTCCGCACTTTTCAACGCATTGACCAACTTGACAGGAACCAAACGTGCTCGAACTACAGCGTATCATCCACAGGCAAATGGGATGATTGAACGTTGGCACAGATCCTTCAAAACAGCCTTAATGTGTCACTCAACAACTCCATGGACAGAGCTTCTGCCAACAGTACTTCTTGGTCTAAGAACCTGCTATAAAGAAGATTTGAAGGCGTCAGCAGCTGATTTGCTTTATGGAACTTCCATCAGACTTCCAAACGAGTTTTTCACTAACGAAGATATGTCTGACGCAGATCCTCAAATCTTTGGCAAAAAATTTCGTGAACATATGCGAATGTTAAGACCTGTTCCAGCAGCACATCACATCAAAAAGCATGTATTTGTCCTCAAGGATCTGTACCAATGCTCACATGTTATGCTTAGGACTGACGCAGTTAGAAAACCATTAGAGCCTCCATACACTGGACCATTTGAGGTGATAGAAAGAATATCTGATCGTCTCTTCACTATACGGATGAATAATAAAGATGTGAACGTGTCAGTGGATCGAATCAAACCAGCATTTATGGCTCAAGAAGACAGACCAGCACAAATCATTTTGCCAGATGAGAACACTAGTGATGAATCCATTCAGAGCCAGGACCCACTATTAGGATTTCCAGAAACACCAGAATCAACTCACAACCACCAGCAACAATTCGAACTTCCAACAACACCAGAATCAACTCACAACCACCAGCAACAATTCGAGCTTCCAACAGCACCAGAATCAAGTCAGAGCCAGCAGCAGCGACAACATGAAGCAGTATCCAGTTTCAGATCTCCAGCAAAATTCACAAATAAAAAAAAAGTCTCCTTCAAAAACAATAACAATCGTGACATTGTCACTGGTGGGGGAGTAGATGTGGCAGCACCTTCAGTGGTGCAAACAGTACCAACACAAACACAAGAATACCAAGAAAAGCCAGCAGCTGTCACACCAAGAATAAGAAAGAGAAAGCAGATTCTGTTGCCGAGAGAAATATACGAGTTCGATTATTAGCTTCGTCGTAGATTGACCTAACGAAATCTTTGTCTATGTAATTAACTTTAATCTATCTTTTATTGTAATAAACAATTATTTACTAGTCTTTAACTAAAAACTTAAGTGTTTTATTGGTGTGTAAGTCAACACACTAAATTGGTGACCCCTATCTTACAATAGACATTTTTTTTTCACCTTCTACAAAAAACTACGACGCGACGCAAGCCGGCAATCTTCAGCCATAACCTCAAAAGCAGCATGTCGGATCTCAGCGAGCTGGTCAAGAGCCGAGGAATTATCAAACAACAAATAACAAAAATACATAATTTCTTCTCCGTCGAAAGAACTGCTACCCAGGCAGAAGTAAAAAAAATCAAACTTGACAAACTCTACCGAGATTTTGACATCGTTCAATCGGCCATTGAACAAAAATCCATTGATTATAATGATGAAGATGAAAATAGCAAGGCAATCGCAGAAGCAGACAGTGAGAGAGATCACATTGATAGCCAGTATGATGCAATCACTCAATGCATAAGTAAAATACGGGAAAAACAAGAGCAAGAAGACATAGGCAATCAAACCCAAACAGAGACCAGTGAAATCTCACTGCTAAGAGAACAGGTAAGACTTTTGACATTGCAAAATCAAAACTCCACAGCGCAAAACTCGACCGCATCAGTCCATCCTCCTTCTATTCACCAGTCACGAGCGAATATTCGTCGAATAAAACTAACCAAATTCGATCCATCTCAACCTCAAATGTGGCTTAGTCAAATCGAAATGACGTTAGAATTGGAAGGTATCACGACTGAGGAAGAGAAATTCAAGCAAGTGTTTATTAGTCTTGAGGGTGATTGTCTGACAGCATCTGAAGATTTAATTAACGATTCGTCGGTGACGAACAAGTTCTCAGTCTTCAAAAAACGCATTCTCTCCAGGTTTGCAGAATCAGCAGAGTCCAAGCTAAGGCGTTTATTAAAAGGTGCAGATTCTAAGGACAAAAAACCATCAATAATCTTGGCTGAAATGAAACGCCTTGCAGGTGGAGAATGTGGCCCAAAAGTCATGAGAGAGTGCTTCATGCAAACACTGCCCGAATTGACGAGAAACGTTCTCACAGTCTTCGAAAACTACTCTCTTGATGACCTCGCCACGGCAGCAGACAAAATGTATGATTCTGCAAATAATAATCAGTCTTCGTCATCATTATCAGTCATCGAGCAGCAGTCAATCCAAGCAGTCTCTCAAGAAGGTTATATGAGCTACACAGAACTCTGTCGAATGGTTAAAGAGCTCTCAGAGCAGATCCATACTCTAAAAACGCATGAACGGCAGAGATCCAAATCTAAAAGCAAGTTCCAGAATCGAGGTCGTTCTTCTAGTAGGGACAAAGACAACAAAAGGATATGCTTCTATCACAAACGATGGTCTCACAATGCCCGAAAATGTGAAGGTTCTTGTTCCTTCAACAACAACAACAGCAACAACCAGGAAAACTAACTGAGCTGTCGTCAGTTCAGATGGTTGACGACAGCAACTTCAACAACAAAAGCAACTTCAGCAAGGAACCCCGTCTGCACATTTTCGATAAAGGAACAAACACCCGCTTTCTTATAGATTCTGGCTCAGTAGTATCTGTAATCCCAATTTCAAAAATTAACCATCGTCTTGTTAGTGCGGATCTTAAATTGTACGCAGCCAATAAATCCGAAATCCAAACTTTTGGCTATCACTTTCTTAAGCTCAGCCTTGGACTGCGCAGAGAGTTCAAATGGTCATTTATTTTGGCTGATGTTCAGTCAGCAATCATCGGCGCAGATTTTCTGAAGCATTTTCACCTTGTCATTGATCTTACACAAAAATGTCTGATAGATGCAAAAACAAATCTCATGACCAGTGGAAAAGTAGCAGATGTGAACGAGTTTGGAATATCAACTTTAAGCGCAGGAGCAGAACTAAATGGCGAGTACTCAAACCTTCTCAAAGAATTTATTGATATCACTACCAGCTCAGCAAAGCGAAAAGCAAATATTGATCTCTCTGTCTGCCACTACATTGAAACAACAGGACCACCAGTTGCAAGTCGTTTCAGACGCCTTTCAGGAGATAAATTATCAGCCGCCAAGGCCGAATTGGATTATCTCATCGAAAAAGGTATCTGCCGACCATCCAAAAGCCCATGGGCAAGTCCACTTCACATGGTAGCCAAGAAAAATGGTGGCTGGCGAGCCTGCGGGGACTATAGACGATTAAATGCACAAACAACACCTGATCGATACCCCATTGCGCATGTTGATGATGTCGCAGAGAGACTCCACGGAAAAACTCATTTTTCCACGCTCGATCTGGTTCATGCATACCACCAGATTCCGATGGCTGAGCACGACATTAAAAAAACAGCAGTTTGCACCCCATTTGGCCTCTTCGAATATCTATTCATGCCATTCGGTCTGAGGAATGCATCGCAAACATTCTAGAGATTCATGGACTCCATCTTCAGAGGTATGCAATTTGTATTCTGTTATATAGACGATATTATTATCATGTCTGAATCCTTTGAGCAACACCAAGAACATCTACAAGCTGTCTTTACAGTTTTAAGACAACATTCCCTTACCATCAATGTCAACAAATGCCAATTCGGAATGCCTGAAGTAAAGTTTCTTGGATATTTAATCAACAAAGATGGGTGCAAGCCTCCTTCAGAACGTGTCTCCGCTATCGTCAACTACGAGCGGCCCGAAACCATCAGTCAACTGCGACGATTTTTGGGTATCTTCAACTACTACAGGCGTTGCATACCGCACGCAGCAGATCTCCAAGCTCCACTCAATGAGTATTTAAAAAACTCCAAAAAAAATGACAAACGAAAAGTTCCATGGACAGAAGAAACAAAAAAGATTTTCGAAAAATGCAAAGCAAGTCTTGGTAATGCAGCACTTTTAGTTCACCCAGTTTCAACAGCTCCTTTAGTATTGATTACAGACGCTTCTGACGTGGCACTTGGAGCCGCATTAGAACAAAAAACGGACAAAATCTGGCAACCACTCGGATTTTATTCTCGTAAGTTAACTCCAACTGAGATTAAATACAGTGCTTACGAACGAGAGCTATACTTGCCATCCACGATGCCATCAAACACTTTGAGCATATACTTGACAGTCGACAGTTTGTTATCAAATCCGACCACAAAACACTTGCCACAAATATTGGAAACAAATCTGATAGATCCTGCAAACGACATCTCAGATACCTTGACTACATCTCAACCTTTCAAACAGTCATTGTGCACATCAAAGGCGACGAAAATATTATAGCTGATGCGTTCTCTCGGCTCGCTCACGCAAATATCAACGAGATTGCTATGCCTATAAATATCGATGTTAAAACACTCTTCGAATCACAATCTGAAGACAAAGAACTCAAAAGTCTCATTGAAGGAACAAACTCACTCAAGCTTCAAATTGTCCATCTAGAACCTGAAAAAATTCCGATCTACTGCGATGTATCAACAAGATATGTGAGACCATACGTTCCAAAAGAACTCAGGAAACGCATTTTCAGTTCCGTGCATGGTCTCTCACATCCCAGTGGAAAAGCCACAGTTCAGCAAATCAAGCAAAAATATGTTTGGCCATCTATGAAGAAAGACGTCATGAGCTGGTTCCACTAAAGGATATGACTGCTGACTCTGTTGCCACAGCCTTTTGGACCCATTGGATTGCAAGATTTGGTTGTCCTAAAACAATTACCACTGACCAAGGGACGCAATTTGAGTCCGCACTTTTCAACGCATTGACCAACTTGACAGGAACCAAACGTGCTCGAACTACAGCGTATCATCCACAGGCAAATGGGATGATTGAACGTTGGCACAGATCCTTTAAAACAGCCTTAATGTGTCACTCAACAACTCCATGGACAGAGCTTCTGCCAACAGTACTTCTTGGTCTAAGAACCTGCTATAAAGAAGATTTGAAGGCGTCAGCAGCTGATTTGCTTTATGGAACTTCCATCAGACTTCCAAACGAGTTTTTCACTAACGAAGATATGTCTGACGCAGATCCTCAAATCTTTGGCAAAAAATTTCGTGAACATATGCGAATGTTAAGACCTGTTCCAGCAGCACATCACATCAAAAAGCATGTATTTGTCCTCAAGGATCTGTACCAATGCTCACATGTTATGCTTAGGACTGACGCAGTTAGAAAACCATTAGAGCCTCCATACACTGGACCATTTGAGGTGATAGAAAGAATATCTGATCGTCTCTTCACTATACGGATGAATAATAAAGATGTGAACGTGTCAGTGGATCGAATCAAACCAGCATTTATGGCTCAAGAAGACAGACCAGCACAAATCATTTTGCCAGATGAGAACACTAGTGATGAATCCATTCAGAGCCAGGACCCACTATTAGGATTTCCAGAAACACCAGAATCAACTCACAACCACCAGCAACAATTCGAACTTCCAACAACACCAGAATCAACTCACAACCACCAGCAACAATTCGAGCTTCCAACAGCACCAGAATCAAGTCAGAGCCAGCAGCAGCGACAACATGAAGCAGTATCCAGTTTCAGATCTCCAGCAAAATTCACAAATAAAAAAAAAGTCTCCTTCAAAAACAATAACAATCGTGACATTGTCACTGGTGGGGGAGTAGATGTGGCAGCACCTTCAGTGGTGCAAACAGTACCAACACAAACACAAGAATACCAAGAAAAGCCAGCAGCTGTCACACCAAGAATAAGAAAGAGAAAGCAGATTCTGTTGCCGAGAGAAATATACGAGTTCGATTATTAGCTTCGTCGTAGATTGACCTAACGAAATCTTTGTCTATGTAATTAACTTTAATCTATCTTTTATTGTAATAAACAATTATTTACTAGTCTTTAACTAAAAACTTAAGTGTTTTATTGGTGTGTAAGTCAACACACTAAAAGGGTAATAGGCTTTTCACACCATACCCCAAAACAGGTTTTCGGCGAAAACTTTTCAAAAACGCGAAAACCATTCACACTGAACATTACACGTTTTCGTTTGACATTCCAGTTTTTTTTACACAAACCACGCACAATTTTTTTTATTTTCTTCCATTTTTTAAAATAAAATCGGTGATTTATTTTATAAAGAGGATCCATATGAATGATTTGACTTGCCAAAAACAATTATTTATCAATTTTGAATAAAATAATTTATTTTGAGATTCGAGTTTTATATGACAGAATTTCGTCAGCTGGGGCCTATTTCTGCGCTACTACATCAACTACATTTTACAGCTTCATCCTACAACTACACCAGTTACATTTGTATTTTGTTAAACTTTTTTATCTTTTATTTCAAAACTCCAGCTGTATGTTTGAATCAGACAAATATAAATGATGTAGTTAAAGGATTTTAGTCGATGTAGCTCTGTTGTAGTAGCGCTGAAATAGGCCCCTGTTTTCAATTTCTTTTGAAAGCATCCCATCAGTTTCTTTTTTGACACTTCAATAGGCGCTGAACTTATTAAAAGTTATGTTTGTTTTGTTCATCTCTGAATTCCAACATGTTTTCGACTGGTTTTATATAAAACTTGTGTTTTACGAAAACCTGAAACTTCAAAAAATGTATGAGAAAGCTTGTGTTTTCGATTAGGTTTTTCTCCAAAACCGATACTTTCGCAAAAACCGCGTTTTGGGTTCGGTGTGAAAAGGCTATAATGCTATGTTCCCACCAAAATGAAATCCGAGATTTCGGTTGAAAACTTTTGATATTTTGAGTTGCTGGGAAAAAATTTCATAGAAATTTCAACGAAATCTCATTAAAAACTCTGGATTTCAACGAAATCTCCATGAAACTTGGCTGCACCAATTTGAAATCTCGAAATTTTTTTGCAGAAATCTCGGATTTCGTTTTGGTGGGAACGTAGCATTATAGCCTTTTCACACCGAACCCAAAACGCGGTTTTCCCGAAAATATCAGTTTTGGAGAAAAACCTAATCTAATCTAATGCTACATTTCCACCTAACGCTAATCTGAGATTTAATAAGATTTACCGCAAATCTCCTTTAAATCTTGAAGATTTACCATACAAATTTATTTCGTTCATCTTGAAGATTAGAAATTAATCTTGTTAAATCTTCCTAGGACAAATACTTTTACAAATCGAACTAACCTATTCCGGTATGGCGCTGAAGGATTCATTTATGACTGAATTCAGTTCTTCACAGAGGAAACATTCTATCTCACTTCCTCTTTATGAGAACAAAAGAAACACCATTTACATTTTAAAAGGGGCTGTCAAAGTAAATCTTTTTTAAATCTTTTTGTGTGGTGGAAACACCAAATAGATTTATTTAATCTGAACTGAGATAATCCTTTGGTGGAAACATAGCATAATCTAAAACACAAGTTTTCTCATACATTTTTTGTAACTTCAGGTTTTCGTAAAACACAAATTTTATATAAAACCAGTCAAAAACTTGTTGGAATTCAAAGATGAACAGAACAAACATACCTTTAAAAGAGTTCTGCGCCTATTGAAGTGTCAAAAAAGATACTGATGGTATGCTTTCGAGGGGGTTTTCATAAAAGTCTAACTGCCCGATATCTGAGATCCCAACCAGGGCTGTCGAAGTACTGCAATTGAAGTATTTGTACTGCTTTTTGAAACTCCGTACTGCCGTACTGCTAATTCGACCAAAGTACTGCTTTTTTTTGAGAATTTTTCCATACAACATTTTCAAATCATAACCCTTTCCAAAAATGTATAGCCTCTTTCATGTAAGGATGACTATTTTTAAATATTATGTACATATATCTAACAAATAAAATTTCTCAGAAAACCCTTTAAACGCCTGAAAACTTCGAAACCGATTTTTTACTTGCCGTAAACATACTTTTCATAAGTAAAAACTCGGAAATCAGGTATTTTTCAAATTTTATTTTCTGTTCCGAAAAAAGGTAGTTTGAGGACTTTTGGAACAAAAATATTCCCTTCACTTCAAAACGTAGTTTTAACCCATCTGTCAAGAACTAAATTATCAAACTCTATTAATGGATCTCTAGCCAAAGGAAATTACTTTTACTTCGACAAAATTCCGACAAAGCTAAATTTTGGTGGAGCTTTCTTTTGACGTCTGAAGCATTTCCCAAAAACACCCTAAATTTGGCTCGGGCAAACAATTTTATTGGGGTTGAAAGGATGTAAAGCTGAGTTTTTGGTTAATTTCTGGAAAACTATTGGTTTTTAAACGCTAAAATTTGTAGCTTATGTAATTCTACACAAAAAAGATTACCATATTTTTTTCATACAATAAATAGATTTAAAGAAAAACGTGCAAGAACTTTGGTGTAGCAAGTTTACTGAAACAATTTATTAATACTTCATTAATTTATAGGCAATATTTCTTGAAGTTACGTACTACGAGTACCTATTTATTTGTGTTTGACATTGACTACATCTTTTCATTATAAAACTAGGTATTTTTGGTGCGTGGTGCCCAGGGTAAGTGGAAGGCTACCGTCTTAGAAAGAGGGCGATTTAAATTTTATTAAATAACTCTATGGAATTTAAATTAAGAACAAAATGATGAGAAATTTTAGAAGCCAGTTGTAGCTATCATTGACCTATAATTGGGAGCCATTAAGACACAATTTTTTATTTTTCATATACTGCAAGGGATGAATTCAACTTCTTTAAGCTGTTATCTTTTTTATCGTTTGTTCTTTCAGATGTTCAACAAAATGAATATAATTTTTAAATTAAAAAAACTGTAGGTAATTCACTTATTAGGTTTGTTCGTGTACCCACACAAAACAGCCAAAATCTACCCAATTCTATCAAATTTAGCCCGAAGCTGTTCACGTACGCAAACAATGTGTACTTTTTGGAGAAGAGAACACGCACGAGATAGAGTAAAAATTTCCCCTTCCTGACAATTTTTGCCAAATTCTGCTAAGAAATTTGTTTGGGCAGAAATGGTAAGTGCTGTGCTGCGTGAGTTTAGAGCAACAACACAAAAACAAAATGGCTGTTGTTTACTTTTAGTTCTGTTGTTTTTCTTGTTAAAAGTGATTTTTTATCTATCGGTTCATCCTTTTTTTAATAAACTCATTTAACTATTTTAAAAGAAGAAAATGAGACTAAATTTATATTAATTGTTTAGTGCTTTTTGATAATTAAAAAACTGATGTTTTATAGCCAAATATTTTTAAAATAGAAAGATATTTTGTGTTCAAGTGTATTTCTATTTTTCATTTCTGGAATATTGAGTTTGGGATTAATTAATACTATGTACCTAATAAAATAATGCAAAATATCAAACTAAATCATGAATATAAGGTTAAAGTAGGAATTCTAATGCTGTGTCTTTGTTTTCTTATTTTCTTGGTAGGTTTTTTGTTTACATTTTGTTGACGTTTAAAAAGTGGCAGAAATTATTGGTTCTATGCGTTCGTCTACTTTTGCACAGTCTTGCTTCTCTCTGAGAGAATTCCATCTCCACTTCTCAAAATTTGACAGACTACCAAATTTAGCCCAGAAAGTACACGAACAAACCTTTTATTCCCACATATTACGCATTTATTCAAAAAAAGTTTATACAATTTTTTTAAAGCAGAGCATATTGATTTAAACATAGTCAGCCTTATTTATAAGATTTTTGAAGATGGTTGACTAACTAGTCAAATATGCTTCTTTTTATTACATAAAATGTCAAGTTAGGCAAATCTTAGATAACCAATGCCATTTTCTCAGTTAGACAACTTTAGGACAGCAGTAAATAAAGTTTATTAATAACTTTTTCTAGTTGGACGGCTAAGTTAGACAAAGTTAGATAAAGTTTATAGATACGACTAAGACTTTAAGGTTTAATCAGTGAAAAATAGATTCAGAAATAATACACAAAGCATGAGTTTTATTTTAATAAAAAAAGAAAACTAGTCTTTTAAATCTTTTTGAAAGGTAGATATACTTCGATGAATAACATGATTCTCTAGGACTAAAATGAAAATTGAAAAAAAAACTATTTTTTTTTATTTTTTTTAAATTAAAATCTACCTCTAAAAATCTGGTTCTAACACTTTTTTTTAATTTATCTACCACTTTTTTAAAATTGGAACTGACAACACTGCACCAAACTGCAGTACTCTTAAGTCATGTAGGTAATGAGCCTGTGTATGGTTCTATAATTTTTGTATGAACTTTTTATTTTATAGAAAACTTAAATGTATGAATGATTATATATTTTAGTGCCGTACTGCTGTGTACTGCATTTTTTTCCTCAAAGTACTGCTTTCTGAAAAAGTGAAACGACAGCCCTGATCCCAACAATGAATTTAAACACCTTTTTTGAATGTAAATATTAACATATTTTTGTTATTGACTTTTAATTTGAAAACATTAAGGGTATTCATGCAAAAGCGTAAACTCGTCGTAAACATCGTAAAGTTGTAAACTTCGTAAATCTGTCAAATTCTCCATACAAATTGTGACAGAATTACAAAGTTTACAATGTTTACGACGACTTTACGCTGTTGTATGAATACCCTTATTATAAAATAAAATAATAAAAATAAATATTTACATACAAGAAAGGTTTTAAATTTAATTTTTGTGATTGCAGAAGCGGACAGTCAGACGTTTATGAAATTATGTATGTTCTTTTTCTAGTTTTACCTAATACTATGTTCCCACCAAAACGAAATCTGAGATTTCAACTGAAAAATTTGGAGTTCTCGACTTGGTGGAGCGGGATTTTATTAAGATTTCGTTGAAATCTAGAGTTTTCATTGAGATTTCGTTGAAATTTCCATGAAATCTTGTTCCATCAACTTGAAATATCAAAAGTTTTCAACCGAAATCTCGGATTTCATTTTGGTGGGAACATAGCGAGTACTCGCTCGTGTGGCCTCTGGGCTAGTACTTAGCTTTACGCGAATAAATAATTATCGTGGTGAATATAAAATGTATTTTCTTACCCTGAGGACTGACGCCTGAGGCCACACGAGCGAGTAATCGCAAGCGAGTTACTAATAACTAATGCATCGAAACTTTTCCAAAGAGCGGCGAGTGATTTGAACAACGACCGTCAGCAATGCTCAAGTCGACGTGAAATCCTTTATTTGAGAAAACTAATGTTAGACTTAAGAAACTTTTGTAATACAAATGTAAAAATGAAAAAAAAAACCTACTTAACGAAGCACAGCCCCTTCTGTCCTCGCAGATTAAAAAATATTAGACTTAAGAGATTAATTAATTATTGTAAATAGTAAATAATTACCAATGTAAAAACCTTTGAGCATTAATAAAAATATTGTAAATAAATAATAATGCGAGTGATTTGAAAATGAATGTATGTACCCAACTCGCTAGCGAGTGCTCGCTAGCGAGTTGGGTACATACATTAACTGTCAAATCACTCGCCACTCTACTCGCTTCTCAACTGGCTTCAAAAAAGGCAAGCGAGTTGGCTAGCGAGTAGCAAAAGTTTCGATGTATTAGTAACTCACTAGCGATTACTCGCTCGTGTGGCCTCAGGGTTAGGGTAGTTCACAGTTCGATACAAAAAATAAACGCCAATATCAACCAAAAGAAATAAATTTTGTATTTTTTCAAGGTGGTGCTACGACCTGGAGTGGACCAGGGGCCTCAGCCAACAAGATTCTTCTAGCCACCTTGGTCTTTAGCAATTCATTTCTAATTTCTCATGCCAAGTTAGTGGTTTCAGATGGAGGTTATCTTTCACTCTTGTGTGCGCTACCTTAGTTACGGGTTTCCCCTACCTTATCGTCCCCTCGATGGAATAAACTGACATATAAGAGATAAATCCTTTTAACAACACCGAAAATACTTTTTGTGAGCTTATGCCACTAGCTTCCGTGCCCTTCCGACAACTATGAATTGTTCTACCCTTACTGCTAATTTGATCTTATTGACCCATCAGCTACCATTTTGGCTGTCGATTATTTAAAAACAAAAAAGAGTCCGGTGTCGTTCGTCGGTGTAACTGTAAAGTCCATACAGATCGTAAATAAATAAATAAATTAGTTAGCCAGTTTATATTTCTTGAGCGGTAAACTTCAAATTTTGATCCGTGATTCAAATATTTTTAGTGGCTGCTTTCGGTGGAATTACTGATGTTTAACGTTGGTTTAAGGTTCAAGTATAATGTTAAACTAGCCTATTTAATGCCAGAACCATCGTTGAGGCTCAGTCCATTCTCCGAAGTCGGTGTGTTCAAAGTGCTGAACTACGAGTTAAATATTTGTAAAAGCTTTCGCCTTTTGTCATACATGATTCATTAATATCTCTTTTCAGTTTCAAATCTTTCACGAAATTAAAGTTTTCAATTTTTATCTCGGAACGTCAAATTTTGAGCTATGGTGGTCTTGTAACAAATGAACAATATTCAGTCAGTCTCCTGTTGAACTACTTGTTAAAAGTGATAATGCTTGAAGAAGCTTTTTTGTTAGATTGCATATTTCGGTACTGTATTTGTTTGAAAACACGGATGTTTTAAAATGTTTTTTCGTCACCGTGGGGTCGCCCTAAAGCATTTTTTGACAAACATGAACTTAACCTCACGAGCCTATTCTGTGTTTTTTGAAATCTTGGATCGCTCTGTACACGCCCTGAAGTAGAACTAGGTTTGTTCCTTGGGCGAGTTGAGATATAGAATAAACTCCCAAATTGGCATGAGCTCTGAAGCAATTTTTCATTGTGGATTCAAGTGCTGAAGGTAATTCTTTTGTTTTTATAACAGAAATACAAGGAGTACCTACACAAATGTTCTTTAATAATAACAAATAGAAATAGAAAATGGAAACTATTAGGTCTGTTTCTTTACTTTGAATTTCTGTGATTTTCTGTGCATTTCTGCGCATTTCAGTCCAAAGTTGTGTCAAAGTTTATATAAAAAAAATATTTTGACACAAGTTTGGACTAAAAATCACAGAAACCCAAAGTAAAGGATCAGACCTATTGTTTGAATAAAAATTCATTTTAAATAAAAATTTTGTTTCAGGAAAATGAGATCTCAGAGCCCTCAGCAATCTCAGTCTCGTGAACAGGAAAGAAAATATTTGGCCAGTTTATATTTCTGAGATCTCAGAGGGCTCAGAGGACTCTGAAATATAAACACGATTCCTCACAAAAATTTCTCACTTTTCCCCTTAAAAACTGAGACTGAAATTTTTTGGATTCGCTTGCTCAGATATTTTTTGTCGCAGTAAATTACATAGGAAGAAAAGAAAAAGAGAGTTGTTTTGACTTCTATGTGAAGAATTGTGTTTATATTTTATCCTCCTGCTCTGTCATAAAGCGGAGAAAAATTACTGAGCGCTCAAGAAATATAAACTGGCTAATTGGATTTGCTTGCTCAGTTTTTGACACTGAGCCAATTGAAAGCCCTTTGGTATTTTTTGATAACCGAAAAACTCAGTTTTTTTTGACAACTGTTGGTGTTATCAAGACAACCCTGGGTAAACTTCAACAAACGAGCCTAATGTGATTGAAATCAAGGAGTGGAAACGTCAGGAAATCTAATTACCAATCGAAAACGACAAAAGTCTCTATCTAACTGAACTACCCTGTAAAGTTAAGTTCAATGGTAACATTGCGTTCAAGACGTACGTTGGTGGACGGTTTCCTTTCTTGATCCTAGCATATGATCGTTAAGTAAGCCAATCTTCATCGTGTTATTACCTCATGAATGAGGCCTTTAGCGCACAGGTATTTCCATTGTTTTAGTCGCCTTGCTTATCGTTCCACGAATAAATTTTTTAGCTTTAATGATTTTGTTTTCTTCATGCCAGGGGTAAAAGTTTGTCTAGCATGAAGTTATCAAATATTTCTCGGCACTTCTTTAATATCCATATAAAAAGCTTTTCTAACATTTTAAAGCGAATTCCTGCCTATACAAAATTCCTCGTGATATATAAACAAATCAATAGCTATTTTAGGCGCTCAAAACTAAAATTCATTCTTTTTTAGAACTCAATCCTGGATTGTTAAATCCATGGTCAAAGGACTCAGAACTCCTGGATACTACTTACTGTATGCATCTGGTAAGGGTGAACCTAGATCTTGCATACTAGTTAAAAGTACCACTAACGTATATTTACTCCCTGATCTCAGCGATAGAGATATCACCACTGCTAGACTGGAAACGGCCAATGGTACGTACTGGCTAGTGTCGGCGTATCTGGGCCATGACAATCTCGGCCGTCTCCCCGGTTATACACTGGAGAGAATCATCGCACAGGCAGAACGACAGAAGATATGTCTCATTATTGGGAGTGATGCTAACTCCCATCATACAGTATGGGGAAGTACTGATATCAATGATAGAGGTGAATCTCTTTTTGATTATATTTTAAGTACTAACCTTATAGTAAGTAATGTGGGAAACGAACCTAGCTTCATTACTAAAAACCGACATTGGATATTACTCTTGTCTCAGATACAATTCATCACAAGATCTTGAATTGGAAAGTATCTGATGAACACTCGTTTTCTGATCACAGGTACATCCAATTCAGTCTAAATGATGAACCTCCTAGCCGCTTGGAATTTCGAAACCCTCGAAAAACCGATTGGCTTAAATATAGGATAACACTCAAAGGTCTATTAAAACCTGATCTTTTAAATCCTCCTTCAAATATAATTGAACTTGACTGCAAGGTCAGTGAATTTACGTTAGCCCTTAACAAATCAATGGCTATTTCCTGTCCACTTACTCAAGTAAGGGGAAAAAAGAAGCCGTATTGGTGGGATTCAGGGCTTGAACCACTCAGGAAAGATTGTCGTAAATGTTTTAATCGAGCTAAAAGTACCCGAGTAGTGTCGGATTGGGAATCCTATAAGGAAACCCTTAAATTATATAAGGAAGCTTTGAGGAAGTCTAAGAGATCCTCCTGGAGAATTTTCTGTGGACAAATAGAAAAAACTTCAGAGGCATCCAGGCTTAGAAAAATCCTCTCTTCAAATCCAGTGATGCCTAGCTGTTTGAAAAATGCTGATGGCTCATGGACCAACTCTTGCGAAGAATCGCTAAACCTGCTACTAGATACTCATTTCCCTGAAAGCTCCAAAAATATTAATAGCTTCGACCATAATAGGTCAGATAATGAGCCAAGATATCCACAAGGTCTGGTTACTAGGGACAAGCTGCAATGGGCGCTCAACAGCTTCAAACCATACAAGTCTGCAGGACCCGACGGCATAGTACCAGCTGAACTCCAAATGAATTCTGATTTAATTCTGACAATTCTCGAGACCATTCTAACTAGTTGTTTAAACCTGGTCCACATTCCCCTGTTATGGAGAGAAGTTAAGGTTGTGTTTATACCCAAAGCTGGCAAATGCTCCCAAGTAAACCCGAAAGATCTCAGACCTATTAGTCTATCATCATTCCTTCTTAAAATCTTTGAAAAATTGATCGATATCCACCTGCGAACAAGCATAGACACGCGACTTTTGTCTACTGCTCAACACGCTTATTGCAAAGGGAAATCGGTTGAAACTGCGTTACATACTCTAGTTCGAACTATAGAATATTCCCTCCATCATAAAGAGTATACCATGGTCGCTTTCTTGGATATAGAGGGCGCTTTTAACAATGTCGACACATATGCGATCGCGTCTGCTCTGACATCCCTGAAGGAAGATGGTACGCTTGGTGAATTGATTAATCAAATGCTGACTAGCAGGGTTATCAATTCAAAACAGGGCAGCTTTTCCGCTAGAAGGTCTGTCAGTAGAGGTACGCCGCAAGGTGGTGTCCTATCTCCCCTTCTCTGGAACTTGGTAGTAAATGAGCTGCTGACATGCCTGGAAGCGGAGAGTTACAGAGTGATTGCATATGCGGACGATGTTGCTATTGCCGTATCAGGAAAGCATCCTACTGTCTTAAAAGAACTCTTACAAAATGCTTTAAATAAGCTTACCAACTGGGCTGACCGGTGTGGTCTGGGTGTCAACCCTCATAAAACAGAACTTGTTCTATTCTCAAGGAACTAACATTCACTGATCAAGCAAAATATTTGGGTCTTAATTTGGACAAAAAGTTAAGCTGGAAGCCTAATATACAAGAAAGAGCAAACAAGTGGCTGCAAATACAGCCATTCGCCTTAAAGCTTCCTCACAATGGACCAACAACAACTTTGGCCATTCCATCATTCTGAATTCATTCGGATCAATCCCAAGTCGCACTGATTACACCATCCCAAAACTTCAGTTTGGCAAAAACTTTCAAGTCAGCATTCCTTCTAGAGTTCTCTGGGAGGATACGGCTCTCTTGGAAGATGAATCACTCCATATTTACACCGACGGATCGAAAACTGATGATGGGGTGGGTGGTGGTGTGTACTCAGAAAGACTAAAATTAAGTCTCTCCTTCCGTCTTCCTAATCATTGTAGCGTGTTCCAGGCGGAACTTATGGCGATCAAAGAAGCCTTATCTTGGCTGAAAGAAAACGTGTTATCAACTACAGACATCCGCATCTTCTCGGATAGTCAAGCAGCTATCAAATCTCTGGAATCGGTCTCTACTAACTCTTTAACAGCCCTAAATTGTCGTTCATCTCTGCTGGAGATGGCGCAGCAGTTTAACATTCACCTGTGTTGGGTGCCGGGGCATAGAGACATTCCAGGTAATTGTAAGGCCGACGAACTCGCTAAATATGGAACAATTCTACCTCTTCTACCTAGTAAGGCAGATAATGGTATTCCCATCGCTACATGTAAACTTATGCTGAAGCAAGATGCTTTAGAGAGAACAAACCTTAGGTGGAACAATATCACCACTTGCTGGGCAACAAAACAAATCTGGCCAGTAATGGATTTTAAGTGATCTAAATGTTTGCTATCTCTAAGCAGATTGCACATTAGCACCATGATAGGTGTCATAACCGGACACTGTCTTATAGGGAAGCACGCAACGCGTCTTGGCGTATTCTCTAACGATTTTTGCAGAAGCTGTATGGACGAGGAAGAGGTAGAATCGATTCCTCATCTTCTATGCACTTGTCCTGCTCTATCTCATAGGCGAAGACTCCATCTTGGAGATTTCTACTTCAATGATCCTAGTGATTTAGTAAATGTTGAATAGGTAGTCTGTTACGCTTCATAAGAAGCTCCAAATGGTTCATCGAGTAGGGAAAAAGGCTTCCCAGATTCTTGTGGTATCACAATGGGCCAACTTATGGTCTAAGTGTGTCAGTTTTCATGACTGACAGCCACTTCAACCTAACCTAGAACTCAATCTAAAAATTTTAGGAAGTTTCTTACAAACAAAATTAGTAAGTCCAAAAATTTTATAAATTTAAAATATTATGGGTATTCATGCAACAGCGTAAAGCCTTCGTTAACTTTACAAAAGTTTAAAACTTCGTAATTCTGTCACAATTTGTATGGAAAATTTGACAGATTAACGAAGTTTACAACTTTACAAAGATTACGACGACCTAACGCTATTGCGTAGTGAAGGGTATTCATGAAACAGCGTAAAGTCGTCGTAAATGTAGTAAAGCTGTTAACTGCCTAAATCTGTCAAATTGTCCATACAAATTGTGACAGAATTACGAAGTTTAAAACTTTACAAAGTTTACGACGGCTTAAAGCCGTTGTATGAATACCCTTATTATATTATTGATTCATTTCATTACTAGGTGTGAATAAATGTAATTCTATAAGCTTTTAGGCTAGAAACGCACTTGCAATTTATTGTCACTGTCACTGAAAAAAGTGATCGCAAAATCGCAACCAAGGATGATTCTTTGGTATAGTGTGTTCATTCACTTCTAAACTCATACGAGTATTGTACGTTCAATTTTTTTTTACTGAATAAGCAAGTGGCGAAAAACCCAAGTTTATTTCTATAGCCTCTGTCGGTATAATCTAGCAAGATCTTGGAGAGCCTTATCAAGATGGGCTTTTCATATCTTATGTTATATCCTGTTAATTAAAATATGTATGTAAATAAAAAATTACTCATTTTTGCATTAACAAATACTTGATCAATTATTGGAAAAACTTGTGCTCAAATTATAAAATAATAAGAAAACTTTTCATCATTGTTTGCATTAAGATGATGTTTTGCACATTTTATTTCATTTAGTAAAATCATTATAATAATAAAATATATTCACAAAAAAATCGAATTTTATACATATTTTACCTACAAATTATTAATTAAAATAAAATATTAACAAAATAATTATTAACAAACCTATTCATGTTGATTTTCAAATACCTACAAAATTAATAAATTTATCATTCCAATTCAAAAATAGTTTAAAAAGAAATTCTTCATTCCGCCGTTATTGATTGTGAACGATATAAATTCAAAAATGGAACCAAAAATATTTATAATCTCTTCTCTAACAATAAAAGGCAGAATTAAAACAAAATAAAACTAAATTCAAATTGTTAAAATATATAAATTTTAAAGTAATGTAAGTATTTGATATTCAAAAACGGCCTACCACCTGTGCGAAGTGAGAAAGAAAATAAAACAAAAAATGTATACTTGCTAAAAAATGGCTAAAAACACATTTAGAAGAAACCAAAAAACACAATTTTTTAATTATTTAAATTCAATTTTCATTTCGTAAAAAATATGAAAAAAAAACAAAACATCCCAAAAAGTTTCCTATATTATATACATAAATTCCCTTTGTGGAAACTTTTTTAAACTTGTGATATAGGTATATTTTTTATTATATAAGGCATCATAAAATTATACATATATACACAATATCGGCCAAAAATATAGTGAAGATGGCGTATTGTATATAAATTTATTAAGTATTTGGTGAAGTAGCAACAAAAAACAAAATGTTTTTATAAAATTTATATTTAATTTAATTTCTTTTTTTTTTCGTGTTTGTTTAAATAATATTATATTTTTTTTTTTAAGAGTTCTTGTTTCCCTTCTCGATGAAAGTTGAAGTTGATGTAGCAGAAGCGATAATTATTAAGTAAATAAATAATGGATGGAAAACATCAATGGAGAATGTTGTTGTTGTTATCATTTGATGTCGTTGTTGTTGTTGTTGGTTTTTTTCGCTAAGACAATTATTATTCTGTAATATCTGTCCTTTCGCACATTTTAGCGAGGAATGCTTTATTTAGAAATAAAATAAAAAATATTTGATTAAAATATAATATATAATTTTAAATTAAAAGAAACAATATTAAATAAAAAAAGAAACATAGAAATATTAATTGAATAGATAGACGAAATGATAGACAAATTGTAGAAGTGAAAATATTGCTTATGGTACTATGATTAGTTACATACAAAAATGACAATTGGGAGAAGTTACTTATCCTTTTAAGTGTCAAATTTAGCAAAAGCATAGTTAAATAGTTGTTTCATTGCAAAAAGAAAGCCACTTTCTAAATTGAAATTTTACTTTTTTTAACTATAACACTTACAGTTTACTCAAAGACGATTGGTTCGCTCATCATTTTCTCAACGAATTCTGTGGTTTTAATTTTATTTGTGCACAAAATTTGATTTTGATTTGTAGGGATTGGTTGTGTGTTGGGAATATGGTGATTTGTTTGGTGCAAATATTTTGTTGTGCACATGAACACATAAACAAATAGTGGTTTGGTGATTGAAAAATATAAAAGTGCAGAAAAAAAATATATATTTAGTGATATTTTTTGAAAATTAAAAATACGAATTATTTCTAATAATAATTGTTCTTTATATATTAAAATGGTTGAATAGATTTCTACTTTTATTTCTGTTTATATATATGTTTATAGTCCTATACTAAAAATCAAGCTAATTATTCAAATGAGTTGCAGTTATATTTAAATGTTAAGCTTTATAAATTCATCTTTAAAAACTAATTTATTTTAAATTTCTACATAGGCTTTATTATAAAAATCAAGAAGTGAATTTTAATGCTTAAATATTTAAATACTTATTTTATTTTTGAAGCCATAAAATTATCAGCCTTAACGAAAAACTAAATCCTCTGAAGTTTGAATCTTTTATTTTACAAAATTATATTAATTATATAGCGATGTGCCAATTGGGTAACTATTTCAATTAAATCTTAAATTTTGACATTTCCATAAATAAACCCATCTTATGTCAAGAAATAAACTTGGAATTTAACGCAATTTTGATCCACTTGACACAAACTCTAAATAATATTAAGATTCTCGAGAAAATAAAATTCGGGTTAGATATTTTTCGAAGATAAAAGTTCTACAAAAAATGAAGTGAAGTCCATCAACTACACTATAGTTTATTTTGACGTTTAAATTTGAATGTATTTAATGCTTTTTGAGCAGATTCTGACAGGAAAGCAAGAAGAATATAATTTTTGTTGTAGATATTATCGTTTTAAAAAGATTTTCTCAAAAAAAAACTTTGTGACAGTAGTTGTCCAATTGACTTTTCTCAATAGTATACCTCTATTTTTTCATTTTCGAATGAATTTTAACGATATTTTGGGTACGTTCAATTGATTTTTCTTTCATTATAAAATAACTAGTCAATTAAAACTTAGAAACTTTCTATTAAATGTGTCACCTTTAGAAAAGATTACGACACCTTGTTTGAGTGTCTAAATTAGACAGTAAGACAACCGATAAAAAATGAAAGTTTTTTAATTGAAAAACTGTCTTATGCGACCAGTAGTGTACAATACATTGAAATTATTCAATAAAATCCTAATAACTTAATATAAATTTTAAGATACAAATATTTTACTTAACAAAAGGGATTTACAAATAAGTCCCCTATTATACACGATGAATCTATGCGCCTGACTCTTTTCGAATTTTCATGAGTGCGAAGGAGAAAACAGATAAGATTTCACTTTCGCACCCATTGAATTTTGACAAGTAGATTCAGACGAAAAGAATCATCAACAGTGGACTAAGTGATTTTATGCTTGAAATTCAAGTGCTAGTTGAAAAACAAACATGTGGAAGTGGATATATGTAAATACATTTAACACTTAACATAAATATTTTAATATTTTTTCATAATTTTAAGTTTAAAATTGAATAAATATTAATAATTATATACTTACGGGAATATTTGATGAAGCCATCGTCATCCTCTGGGGGCATACAGTCATTGAAAAGTTCTTCAACTTGTTCATCATCCAAGTTCTCACCTATTCAAATTATTTAAATACAAATAATGTATAAATATAAAGTTTTAAATAAATAATTAAATATTATATTATATTTACCAAGGGAAAGGAGGGCATGTGAAAGTTCAGCGAGGAGCATGGTGCCATTTTCTTCCTTGTCGTACAATTTCAAACATTCAATGAAATCTTCGTAGCAGCCTTGATCTTTCTCTTTCTTAACTTGAGAGTAGATTGGGAGGAATTCTTCGATTGTGAATTTCTTCTCGCCACGTTTCTTTGTGCCACCCATTTTCTCGATGAGAGCCAGAGTTGGGTTAAGATTCAGTGAGCGGAGAGCATCACCAAGATCATAAGCATCAATACCCTCGGTGGGTGAGCCCATAACCTCGAATACGAATTCGACATCTAGTTTTTTTTTTTTTGTTAAAAATTGAATTATAAATATTTGTATGTAACTATAACAAACATTAAGGGTATTCATACAATGGCGGCGTAAAGCCATCGTTAGCGTTGTAAAGTTTTAAACTTCGTAGTTCTGTCACAATTTTTATGGAAAATTTGACAGATATGCGCAGTTTACAACTTTACTACGTTTTCGACAACTTTACACTGTTGCATGAATTGAATACCCTTATTATAATACTAAAACACCTATCACAGAATACATTTGAAATGGAAGTTTGTATAAGATTTTCACTACTAAAATAGTATTCAACTGTTTTTGTGTTTGTATAATGTCCTTATTATATTCTGTAATAGATGTAAATATTTACAGCTTTATGGATTTTTATGAACTGTGCCCTGTTGAAAAAAAGAAATATGGCTTTGATAAACAAAAATTTAGGTATATTTATACTTGCTATAGGTATGTAGCTTTGGTATAGGACGAGTTTCGCGTTCAAAAATATGTGGAATACTTTGTTGTAAAACAAGAATTAATGATCGCGTGTAAGTCGCGTTGAAAATGTTAACTTAAACTCTTATTTAATATTTTGATACTTATAAATATATCTATCGAAACGTCAAGCAACTATACTTAAGGTAAAGTCTAAATCATCATCGGATCATGATTTTAAGCTACTGATTTTAACAAATTCACTAAGGTTCCTTTTGTAAAACTTCAGTCAATTCACCGAAATCGATTAACTGAGGTTCAACTAGAGTTTAACAGTCATATTTATTAGATTTACCTGCAAACACTGTTTAACAGTTGTCCAGCTAGTTATTGTCTAAATAGTTCAACTATCTCCTTATTTATAAATGCATTCCAACTAAATTTCTAAATATGACCCCATTTACTCAGTGACATACCTGCATTTATCTGATGAGTGAACTTTTAGGTACGTTAAATAAACTTTTCCGTAATATCAAGTTAACTAATCAATTAAGAACTAGAAACCTACCTAACTTTGTTTTTTGAGTGCTACTTAAGAAAAGATAAAGACAACCAATTTGGGTCTCTAGTAAGAAAATCGATACAAATATGTTTATAAATACAGTTTTGGAATTTACGAACTGTCAAGAGGTTAGTCATAATTTGGAATGGTTTTATAAACAGGACTATAAGTTTTTGTATATCTAGCGCTTATATATATATATTAATTATAGTTTAATTTGTTTTTTTGACCTTTAATCTTAGGCTGTGTGTAAATTGCGTTAAAAGTATGGTTAAATTTGATCCCATGGGTAAATTTTGACATTAATTAGGTGAATATAGACGTTAAAATTTAACCTTTTCAGGAGCTTCTTAAAATTTTAGCCAGTGGTTAATTTTTGACATGCCCACTATGGAGTGAGGGAGATGAATGTACATAAATATTTTATTATGCTGTCACGTGAAGTCATGAATCCTATCTTATCCTATCGAGAACTACCTGTGATAAAGAGAATACAGCCCTGACCCTGACTGCTCCAGCTCATATCACTCAGTTGGCAGACTTGGAATCAAAATTATTATTTTTGAATTGGTTTATCTGATTTCATATAACTTTTAACGAAATATCCAGTTTTTCAGTGCATGGCCATCCCTGTTTCGAAGTTAAGCCCCGATTTAACTACCAAAACACTGAAAACATGTATTGGGAGTTAACACGACAAAAATTTGGAGAGTTAACACCATAAACTTATTATCGGCCATTCCAAAAAATTCGAAACCAAGCAACTCAATTTCAAATTAAGGAAAAAAATATATTTAAATATGCCAACATTTACAATATATATTAGAGTTAACGAAAAAATTGTAAATATAAAATTTTACTTGTTGTTGTAAAAAAGGCAAGTGATCAAAAAAGCTCATACTTTATCTTTCGTATCTGGGTATTTTTCGGCAACTTTGCCGCTATCAGTTCTCTATAAATTGTGAGGCAAATGGTGATGTGCAGTTAGGTTTTTAAAAGTGTTTTCAATACACTACTTGAATCCGGAACTATTTGTCTGATAGGAGTGCTGTAAAAATAGTATTACGCCTCAAAATGACTGAACATTTCATGTCTTCTCCGTTACCGAAAAATGACTAAAGTTGGTATAAATGGTGAACTCCCAACTAACAATTTTCCCTCGGTAAGGTCCAATTTTTGAATTTCATGAAGTTACTACCTCTACAGGGCCTGTATTGAGGTTGTACATGGAAGTTTTGAATTTTCGAGGGTGTATTTTTGTCAACAGTTTCATTGAAGCCTATTAAAGCTGTACTTTCAAAGTATTTACAAGCTAATATGTGTGCAGCTTCCTTAATATTTCAATAAGGCTTTCTCAAACTCATTTGTAGAAGCAAGCGAAATAAAAGCAAAGAAAAAGCTTTCCTTAAGAAGCTCCATCAAAGAGTTTGTTGATGCCTGTCCACAAAAGCCTGAAACAAGCTGTTATTTTGTTTTGAGAAGCATTTATTTCGAAGAGATTTTCTCAGCGAAGTGATGTCAACTAATTTTGATTGTATAAGTCCTCTGAATACAAACTCGATACAAGCATGTTTTGATTATTTATCAGATGCATATGCATGAAGCATTCTTTTCGATAAGTTGGTTTGAGAGAAGTGATGTCACTAAAATTTGTTTGTTTAGGTCCTGTGAACACAAGCTTGATACAAACATAATTTTGTGTGCTGTCAGGTACATTCAGAACGAAGCATAATTTTCGATTTGGTGGTCTCAGCGACATGCACAATCGTTGTGTGTCAAAACAAGTTAAAATAGCATCAACAAAATTTACTTTATGCTACATTTCCACTTAAGATGAGTCAATGATTAAAATATTGTTCACCTGTAATTGTATTAAATTTTTTGGAATTATAGGTTAAATTTTTGAATTTTTTTAAATTATTACCTCTATAGGGTCTGTATTGAGGTTGCACATCGAAGTTTCAAATCTTTTAGGCTGTATTTTTGTCAACAGCTTCATTGAAACCTACTAGAGGTGTACTTCCAAATTATTAACAAGCTTATAGGTGTGCAGCTTCATTAAACTTTCGCCAATAAGGCTTCCACAAACTCCTTTGTAGAAAAACGCGAAATAAAAGCAAGAAAAAGCTTTCTTTAAGAAGCTCCATCAAAGAGTTTGTTGAAGCCTGCTCACAAAAGCCTGAAACAAGCTGTTGTTTTTGTTTGAGAAGCATTTATTTCGATGAGATTGTTTTAGCGAAATGATGTCAACTTATTTTGTTTCTATTAATCCTGTGAACAAAAGGCCGATACAAGCATAATTGGTTTGTTCTGAGAGACGCATGCGCAAGAGGCAAGGATTTCGATAAGTTTGTCTTTGCGCAGTTATTTTAAAGTGAATCATGAAAACGAAGATACATCTGAGGTTACCATTATATCTTTTCTAGTTCATCAGTTAATTACGAATATTTTGGTAATTTATCCTAAATATTATTTAAAAAAATATATAGATTTGTAGCTATGTCCAATGGATCATTGACAAAATAAAAAAGCTCAGATTATAAATTATAGTTTATATTATATGTATATATGTAGTTGTAATTGTAAATGACCAAACAAACACTCAATGATCTCTTTTTATAAAATATTATGGGTATTCATGCAACAGCGTTAAGTCATCGTAAACGTTGTAAAGTTTAAAACTTTAAGCTATCAAAGCACTATACGAAATAGTCTAACAATTATTGTCAAAATTATATTATGTCGTGAATGTCAACAATTAAAAAACTGACTATGGCCATTTTAATGGCCTTTAAAGATGCAAAATAACAATTACATTATGTTCCTGAAGGTTATAATGGATAGGACTCATTGTATGGAGATTTAAATTTTGTTAACAGATACGAGTATTTTGATAAGGCAAAAATTATACTTTCACTTTTATGTCTAGGAAATTAAATTTTCTATGAATTCTCTCATGTTCTCATTAATAAGAAATTATGGAAAAGAATTTATATAATACATATATTTAAAGACAATTTCCAAACATAAACAAAAGTAACAACTCACTTGAAAAAAATGGGAATGGTCACCTTATGTTAAATCTTGTTCATTAATCATGAGGAAGTCACACCGAAGTTCTTGGGAAGCTAATTTCGGTTTCAACTGGTTCCGATTTGATGCCCTCTTAATACATAACACTATAGCACGATGCGTAAGGTACCTGACTCCCAATCAGCATATCCAAGGTTCAAATCCCAGAAAATCCATCAAGTAAGTAAAATGTTTTTTCAGTACATAAAGATAATTGTAAACTAAGTTTCAGATAAAACGCTTGCTTGGACAAAAAAAAAGAGAAAACAGATAGCAAAATAAAAACTAAAAATTAATTTTTGATTTTATTTGCATAAGGCTTTCCCAAACTTTTTATAAAGCTCTGTGAGTGTTTAAAGATGTGTCAATTGCGGGCTGCATCTGCTTTCACAAAACTTCTTGATGCAAATAATAGCCTGTACTAGAACTTGTAAATTACTTTTCTGGGAAAGTAAAAGCCTACCGCATTTGTAATGTTTGAATATTTTTGTTTGTATAAGGCTTTCTAGAAATATATTTGTTATCTCCAACCAACCTGTATGTGACTGCTTGAAAGCCTTTTAAGCTTCTCAAGTGGGCCAAATCCACTTTTCTAAGGACTTATAGAAGCAAATTTGCTGCATAGGAAAAAGCTTCGATAGACCCTAACAGAAATTAAATTGTTAGTTGGGCTATATAAGTGTTTGTAAAATTATTCCGCATACAAAGCAAGACTTGAAAAAGGATTATGGTGGATTTTTTATAGATTTTTAAATCATGTCTTACTGTCTAAAACAGGGTAACGGAGAAGACAAAATTGCACTTTCTCATCCAAATTTCAACGACTCACAGGCACTTTCTTTTTTAAGTCTGAATTTCTTTTATCCCCTTGCTTAAAATGGATCAAGGTAACTAAAAAAAATTATGTGTTAAATTTCATTGAAATCGGTTGACGTTTACACGTGCTAGCGAGCACTTGAAGTTTTTCATATAAAAAACATGGTGTTTTGACAGTCTCTTACTCAAAGGGCCCGTAAAAGTGTAAACGTTGATGGAAAAACTTTAAACTTGGCAAATATGCTAAATACTATAAGGAGTATACAAATATATTTTTTTTATTTTTGTAAACAACAGTTACTCCATTTAAAATAGCAACAAATGCACAAAAACAACGATTTTTAATTAAATTTTTTGATGGGGTTAATATTATGCAAAACTATTGAAAATATTTTTTTTTGATACTCCTAACGGTAGTTAATTTATGTGCCAAGTTTAAAGATTTTCCATCAACTTTTACAATTTTGCTGATATTTTGAGTAAAAACTGTGAAAACCCCATGTGTTTTGAATGAATAATTTCAAGTGCTCCCTAGCACGTGTTAACGTTAACCGATTTCAATGAAATTTTACACACATTTTTTCAATTGCCTGAATCACTTTTATCATTGATGAGAATATTTTAAAAATACGAATTTCAATATAAATGAACAAAAAAGAAATCTTTAATCGTACGTGTCTTCTCCGTTACCATTTGCTGTCTTCTCCGTTACCATCTTTCATATTTTTTTCTGTTAGTAAAATGAAACTTGGCATTAAACCAAGGATGGTTTTTGATAAATGTTGGTTTTATGAAAGTGTGCAAAAAAAATCAACTTCATATCTTAATGGACGGCGCAGAATTTTAAACTTCAAGACAATGGTCGGAAATCTCTAAATCGTACGTGTCTTCTCCGTTACCGTCTATTTTTTTGAATAAACTTACTAAATTTCAGAATTTTTTTGGTGAAACTTCTGTTTCGTGTACTTTGTGATGAATTCTTAAAAACCACTGAGTTTCATAAAAAAAATATTAATTTCTTAACAAGAAAAACCTTACTACAAGCGTCCGATTGTCTTCTCCGTTACTTTGGAATGGCCGTTATATATAATATAATACGTCAATGGTTAACACTAAACTATAACTCAACAGATATTTCTGACTGATGCTAGTAAAAATTCTGTTGAAATCGAAGTGTGAAAAAATGGATAGAAAAGAAACTAAGAAAGAAAGGGCGATTTAATTTTCCACTGTTTTGCACTTCGATTTCAATCGATTTTCTATAACTAAAATTAAATCTAAATCCCTTACAGAAAAACTGCTTCTTAACTGTCTGAACAGAATGTAAGATGGAGCTGGAATAATAATGTCAAAAGTGCTGCAGCCGGAACTGCAGCTTTTAACTTTAACTGCAGCATATTTGACATCTACTGCAATATTTTTGACATCTATTCCTGCTGCGTCTTGCATTCTGTTCACGCGGTAAGGCCAGTCAACTCAGAGTTGAATCAAAAATAGAAGTAATTAAACTCGAGTTAACTAATAGAAGTAGTTTTTTGTTGGAAAATTAACTATAACTTTGAGTTGTGAAATGTAGAAGTATAGATTAGACCTTGATCAATATAACATTTTACAAAATATTGAAAACAATGAATAAGGTCATCACTTTTCGCCACCTCATCTCATATTTTTAGTTTTCTATTTTCGAAAAATAGTTTTTATTGTTTTATTTTCAGTAAACAGTATTTATCAGTTCTAATTTTAAATAATAGAATTCATAAATATATTTACTGAAACTGATACATTCCTAAAATAAATGTTGACGAGGAACTAACAACATTTTAACTATTTTAGAATTTTACGTGTTTGCTTGTATTTTGAAAATAAAAACAAATTTACAAAAAAAATACCTAACTGCTTAATCCTTACCCAAATTTTATTAAAATGAACAGTAAATACGCGGCCTAATTTAATTTAAATATTAAATATATATTTTAATTTTTGTTCAAAAATTATACTAGTCCTTAAAATCTTCATAAAAGAAATAAAATAGTGAAATAAAATAGTTAAGCGTTCCACATTCATCATTCTACCGGCAACCCTAAGCTTAACACTTTGTAGTAGAGTGAGGCTTACACTAGAACCGCAGACAAGGAAGAGCACGTGCGCTTAACTGAGAGCGAATGCACATGAAACCATCAAATTATCCTGTGTTGCAACTTCTTTCTTAGTCACAACGAAAATCGCAAGTGCGTTGATATTTTTTTATAATTAGATACTAGATTAGAATTAATATATTCACCACTTTGTCAAACTGTGGAGATATTCTAGTACATTTGTGTCACATACATACACACATACATGAACTGATTTATGTAGTGTATGCTTTAGTAGTAAACGCTTGTGCGTGAATATGCTAAAAAGTTTTCCGTTTATATTGAAAGCCGAATTTAATGAGCTAAAGTTAAACATTGGTTACGTCACAGGCTACTACACATTTATAAGTTAGAGTAACAAAATAATAGGATATAAAAGTTTAAACTCGTGAAGCGAGTTAATTGCCAAATTATTCGATGACGAGCGAGTTGCAAGAGCTTTTGTGTATATAAGTAACGCTAGTCAGAACTCGTGTGGCCTTAGGGTTAAACAATCGATAAAAAAGTTTATAAATAAAGTATTGAAGCTGGACCACTGTCTTAAGTCAGACATAATTCGGAGTGAGTTTATAATAAATAGTTAACGCATTAACAGAAAGTAACAAATACTTCAAGAAGGCCCTTTACTTGGGCCTCGTTCTTCACGATCTGTCACGCCACCAAACCAAATGTATTTATTTTTTTTTAAGGCCACGTGGTGCTAAAATTTAAAAAAAAATTCTTCCATAAATCATGGGAAAATTACTGATCATTTTGTTGTTGGCCCAATGTAAGGTCATTTTGTTTTCAAAATATCAAGGTCGCCATATTATTTTGTGGAAAACGTGCCTACTATGAACTTGAGCAATTAATTAAATTTGGAAACAAACAAAATGTCCCAAAAATGTAAACTAATTAAAAATTGAAATCCAAAAGGCCCAACTTTTCATCAATGATAAGGAAATGAAGAACAAGTATTTTTGCATGCAACATCATAATGTATGAAAGTGAAGAGCATACTAAACATGGCAATTTTTTTTCAAAAGTTTTTATTTCCCAGAGTTTATCATTTTTACGAAGCCTGATATTTTGGAGCACCTACATATGTTTAACCAGTATAACCTATAAATTATTAATAATTTTTTTGAAAGTCAAACGAATGAATAACAATCGAAATTATTTTTCGGATCCAAACATTAGAGAAATCATCGTAAGAAAAAGATGATGTTACACAAAAATATGTTTGATTACTTTAAAATTAAAGATACATACCAACCTAATAAAAAAAAATATTAAGGCTGTAAACATAAGCCAAAAAAGATATTCTGAACTATGACCTCATTCCTAAGCAAGGAAGTAAGTACGTGATCTAATATTACTTAACCTTCACCTAATTTCAATTCTTTTTTATTTTAAAGAAAACCAATTCCACTATCTTGCTAGCGTTCCAATTTCCAAAGTCACATTCCAGCCATTTTCTAGGATAATATAAAACAAAACTCATAAAATTTCGTTGTTCTTGGTGTAACATGATATAGCTCTCACTGTCCTTATTTAGAGCCGTTTATTTAAATACAGATGCTGCCGCCGACGACACTGCTAGATTCCGTTTTTTTTTTTATGTTCATATTCACTTCGCCTAAATAAGGCATGCGTAATGTGCACAATATGAGAATAGAAACAAAAATCCTACAAATACACATTCAATACTTAGGTCTAAAAATAACCGAAGTATTTTTTTTCAAATCGTGCACTATAGCTAGTAATGGGGATGTGTTGAAAGAAACTTTTTTTTTCAAAAGCGCTTCACTTCGTTTATACTTTTTTTGTATGATTATGCAATAAAGTGGTTTGATAAAACGGTTTTTGTCACTTATGTCACTTTGTTCACTTTAAAAGGGTCAGAATAGTTTCAGGGCACAATTCACTTTTTTATTTTTTTTTTAAATGACGTTCGTTCCAAATTAATCCATAAGGCTGTGTTGGAAAAGTTCTGGTATTCCGTCTTTTTTTTCCAAAAATCAATCAACTTCTTTTTTTACTTACTTTCTACTTCACGCTTTGGAATATCGGCCTACAGGAAACGAGAACAAAAAATACGGAAGGAATCAATTATTTTGTTTAATAAACTGCCTTTATATTAAAGGTGATGATTTAATTAAAAAAAAAAACAGAAAAGGCCTTCGCAGGCAGCCTTTTTGTTAACCGTTAGCACTCACCATTTTGAATTTGAAAGAGAAAAATCAACTAACTCGTGGATGAGCTCGGTCTCGACTGAACACTGTTTGGCTACTACGAGACGGAAAGGTAATTCAGAGGTGAACACAATCGAGTGGACTCATGTGTAGATAAACTGACAGAACTATTACTACTTAGTGTGTGTGGGTATTGTATGCATATCTCAAATTCACACACACAATCTGACATTTTTCAGCCCGTCCCGCCATATCTATCTATCTTACCTATCAATTCTATTTTTAAAAATTGACATGAAAGTTCTAGCTAGTGTTGGATATCATCACTAGATGGGCCATAACTGTGAGTGTGCGTGAGTTTACTTGCTGGTTTCGGTCAAGAGGCCATTGTATTATTTTCCTAGTTTTTATTCGAAAAGATGAGCTGATAGAGAAATGAAGGACGGCATTATAGAAAAGCATCCGACCCTGATATTTTTGACAACCTGCAAAACATTTCTGACTTCAGAGAGATTAGGTTTTTTTGAAAATACTATCTGATATGGGGGTGTTTTAGATTCGGGCGAGAGAATTTTTTAAAAATGTTTCCTTTATACGCCTGTTGATGGTAATTTCTCATAGAAAACTTAATAATGGGAAGCTGAATTTTATCAGGAGAGAGAGAGAGCAGTTTGAGCAATAGATTGTTACAGAAAAAAATGTATGCTTGATGTTAAAGTTTTTCATTTTCAAAACAAAAAAAGTTTCTATTTAAAGATTGGATGACACAGATACGAATTCTTTTGGGTATTGAAGCAGTGGGAGAGATTTCCTATGTTGTGGCTGTTATTTTTTGAGGGATTCCAAAAATATAAACCACCTTAATCGCCAAAGAGAAAAATATTTCGTTTAGTCTTTTTCAAAATGACGAAACACTTTCTACTTCTTCAAACACATACATACCTACCTACATAAATTTAATATATAGAATAATTTAAATTTACTTAAAGTAATTGTGTTTCTAAAAATTTTGTAGGTAGGTAGGTACTACGATGAAGTTTTTTAGAAGTTTCACTTTTTTATTTTTTTTTTTGTTGTGGGTATTTGCCAAAAGAGCCCATCTTTTATTACATACATATATTTTCAATAGTTAAGTTCGCAATTGAATTTTATTATAAAAGCGTTGTTGAGTGACAACGTTGTGATGCAGTTCCGGAATTAAAAATATTGCTACGAATTTTTGACAAAACTTGAACTGATATAAAGGAATATTATTTTCAAGGTCATAAGTCATGACACATTTATTTTTATTTTTATTTCATGAACGCAAGCACATAAATAATATTTCAGAATGCGTTTTTGACTCATATTCCACATTGCCAAAAGCTTGGGCTTCAACTATTTGTTTATTTTGATCTTTCCATAAAAAATGTGTCCATTTAAAGAAATAATAATTCTTCATACAAGCAAGCTCTAATAATTGAAAATCAAGGTTTAATGGATAAAATTTGGTAGAAAAAAATTTAAATTCCATTTTCATATCTAATGCCATTTAAATTAGCATCGAAAATAACTTTCGAATAAAAAGTATGAAATAAAGCTGCATACATACATATAGTGGGGCTGTTAGCAAGACCAACCTTTCATTTTGACCTGACAGGTTGAGCTTTAGTATACAAATAGTCCATGTCCTAACTTTACTTAAGAAGGACAAGAGAAGGGTTGCCACAATCCCGAAATGTTGCTTATAAATCGAAAACCAAGGGTCGGATGATGACCTTAGAACTCCCGTTGGATTCAGCACCCTTGAAACTATAGGACTACATTATTGTTTTTCTCTCACCCCTCCCCTTGCACGAAGGGGGTGGAAAAAGTCGTTTTGGAAACAAAATTTGAAAAGCCAAGAAAAGTTAGATCAATAAGCAACATTTCGGAATTGTGGCAACCCTTCTCTAATCCTTCTGACAGTGTTGCCACCTTGGCAACACTTCTTTAAAGTAAAGTTTGGACTTGAACTATTAGGGCCAGTTTTTCAGTTCAGCCTTTACTCTGAGTTAAATCAGAGTTTGCTTATCCTGAAAATAAATTAAACCTGAGTTAACTCAGGAACAGTTTTTCAGTTGAGGATTAACTTTATATTTCAGCTGTCAATCACCGTTCTACGCCTTTTACGCATAGGAATAGAGATGGCGCCACAACGAATTGCACTGGCAATAACTTTCAATATCGAAATCGAGATGGCGCCACAGCTAAAAAGACCCTCAATTTGGTGCCTGAGTTAACTCACCAAATTAGACGAGCTAACTCCGAGTTAACTTTCGATTTCAATTGACTGAAAAACACGCTTTTGGAGCTAACTCCGGTTTAACCCCGAGACTAGGATGATCCCGCACTGAAAAACTGGCCCTTAGTGTACTAAAGCTCAACACGTCAGGTCGAAATGAAAGGTATGCCCTCATATCGTGCACTAACGCCCCTACTAATAGTTTAGTCTAAAAGCAGATAGAGGTACAAAGCACTTGCTTGCCACAGTCAATGGACACCTAACAAGAAATTGAAAGAGTTCATGCATATGATTGGGGTTGATTTTGATTCAAGATTATGACTGATACTGCAAAAGTATGAGAGTTTTCAGGAGAACAAAGAAAACTGTTTTATTTTTAAATTGTATGTTTTAATATCGTACAAAAATTAGCTATATTATCACTGTGTTTAGAGATATTAAATATAAAATACAAATAAAACTTAAACAGTTTTTTTTACTGTTTTTCTGAAAATTCAAAGGTTTTTGTGATCATTATGCCATAATGCTGGGTGCTATCACTGATTTAATTTACACTTGCCTTGACTGACATAAATACAGTGCTGGCACCCAGCATTACGGCGAATAAACAGTGAGGCATGTATTGAAGGGCATGGTGCCCCCTGCAACCCCCCTGCTTGGGTACACTATTGGATTTGGGGTGAGTGTGAGGTTGGGTGGATGCAAAGTTTCTTTTACCTTTAAGGAATCTGGATTTAAAGCCCACGGGATTTATTACCGCGGGTCTTATTGCATTGCACCACAGACTTGTATTCTGATGAAATTCACATTAGCCGCATTTTATTATCCACATGATCTGATCCGGATGAATTTCTAGCACGTGATTATAAAAACAACATGGGATCCTGCTTTTTATCAGGATCTATTTCAATGATCCAAAAATTTCTACTGTAAATGAGTCTCAATAGTGCCAAGAAAAGAGGTAACAGACACGTGAAAAATAAGGCAAAAAGAGACCTACAGTCTGTTTTATTTATCATGATCTGATCCTGATCAGATCAGGATAATAAAATGCGGCTATTATTTGCATAGTGTAAAAGTTTATGTGACTCGCATGAATGGAGAATGCGTTCATTCAAATAAATCAAAAATATACTATGTACGTATATGGGTGATTCCGTCCCAACTGTGATTCTTTGTGTCCAGTGCTTTTTTTGTTATTAAATGTAAAATATTTATATATATTTTTGGTTTTAGTTAAGTGTAAACGGTTATTTACTACAATCTATATTCGATATCATGACCAAATTTGCTTCAACTTCCACATGACTTGGAAAAGTGTAGTAAAAATGTCAGTACCGTGGCATGTCCGTTCGATGTTTTTCCGATTAAATCTACTTTTTTCTTATAAAATACTTCATTGAATAGAAATGTTGTCCTTAGAAAAGTTTGAGTGCAATACTTGCTTGACAAAATAATTCAAAAATTAAGTCAAAATACTTATTGCTGAATAAAATAATCATGAATGAATGTTGTCCGTGGTTTTGGTTTTATTTTTGAATTTAAAAGATTTCCGGCTCAACCGCCATTTTGTTTTAGTTTTAACACGTATATGTGTCGTTGTTTTCTAAAAAATTTATGTAGAGTTATTATGTAGAGTTAACAACAGTCATTTTAGTTTGTGTATGTTTTTGTACTTTAAGAGTGATATGTTTTCATGCAATGAAAGTATGTCACAAATTTATTTGTCAGTACCGCGGTAAGCATGTTATGATATGTTTTTGGTTTGTTATCAGAATTTTGTATTCCTTTTACCGACAAAAATTTGAATTGTCCTGGAATTTATTTTTCTCATAAGCTAAGAGAAGTGAGGTTATATAAACTGTTTAAATGTCAGTACCGTGGATGTCAGTACCGTGGCATTTGAATACTTTTTGAACTGTAATTAAATATAATTAAATAATTCCTTGCAATAATATTTTTTTAACCAATTCTCTTTATAAGAAGGGTAGCAAAGCCTCGGACGAGCCAAATAAAAATTATTCCGTGCAATAAAAACTAAGTAATCACCCAGTACAGAGAAAAGGGTTGCCATTCAGAAGAACAGACTTCAAAAACGAAAAAGAGAACATTTTTTAAAGAAAAAAAGGCAGCTGAAATGTCAAGAGGTCAAAAAATATAAGACAATCAAGAATCTCAACAAAAATATGGTCAAAAATAGAGAGAACAAATAAAAAATAAAAAAAAGAAGAGAGTGTCATTATCGTATATCCCAGCTTCAGTACATTTCACCATATTTTATGTTCTTTTAAAAGTTGTAGCAAAATGCATGTACTGATTTGATACTCTTACTAAATGAAGCCAGAAAAACGAAACAAAAATTGTTTTCAAGAAGTTTTAATTTTTGAAAATTCTCTAAAAAAAGAATCACAGTTGGCGGAGAATCCCCATATACGTACATATATATATTTATGTAATAATTTCAATATTTCAAAATTTTAAAATATTTTTTCAGGTACATATGGTTTGAATAATAAATAAATAAAGTTAGCTCAACAGCACACTGGGGCGTATACGTGTTCAACATAAAACCAACATTAAAAGTGTTTGGATTATATAAAGGAATATAATTAATTAAAATACATAACATGAAGTGCACATATTTTTAAACATACATAACACTATACAACACATTTTTTGTCGAAAAAGAAGCTGTCGATTGTTGCTCGTCGATTCGATTGTAAGAACTAGGTAACCTGCTGTTTCTCTGTTGGTGCAAGGAATTATTTAAACTTCCTGATGAGAACGATGAAAATTTAAATTTCAACTTGCGATAAGCACGTACCTACTATTTTAGCAAATTGTAATATTTACAAAATAGCACACACATACATATGTACATTACTTGACGACAACCAGACGACAACCAAGGACAAGTAACTTCGAACTATACTGTCAACCGTATTGGTTTGCACGTTGTGGGCAGGAATGAAAGGGACTTAAAGTTTTTTGTCGTGTTGGCACGGCTACGATTAGATGCACTCTTCAAGAAGATTTGGCAATTCCTCGTAAGACGCAGAACCTTAAGTAACTTTGCAGTAACGTACGCAGGATTTTTTCTTGGGGTCTCAGTCTCAACTTTGATGTAAAAATTGTAAGGGTATCATTAAAACTATAGTACAAAAATAATTTTTTTTAAAGATTAGATCGATTTTTTCAATTAACGGGTAGAATATGAGAACGCACAGGAAAAAATGTTGTAAATTAAAATTCCATATTATCAAAAACAGGTGATTTGAACAGCATTTTACTGCATTTGCAGTCAACTATTTAATAACTGAAATTGCCTGGCAATGAAAATGCCCACCCAAGCAATAAATTCGCATTCCTATTCCAATTGCCGTCACCTCAAATACTGCCAATGCAGCCAAAGCGTAAAACGGTCATATCTTCGGGAACTAACTTTTTTTAGAATAACTCACAATATGTCGTTCCTATAAACGGACACTTTTTCTTGCTCATTTCAAATAGAAAACGTCCCAACAAACGGACACATCAGGCGTTTTTCAGAGAGAGCATGTCAAGCATGTTCTGAACATCATCTGAACAAGTGTATTCTGAGCGCTCTGAATTATTTTTGAAACACACCTGAACACTATCTGTCAAATGCTATGTGTTCAGCATTTAACTCTGTCTGCTCAGTTATTTTATTCTGAGCTCATATAGCTATAAGCTGTCTGAACCCTCAGAGCTAAAAAAGAAACACAATTTTTTGTTTGACAGTTCAGGCTCTGCTCTGAACTAAAAAAGAAAAACGCCAACCATCAATTTATTTAGGGGTAATTTTTGTAAACCGAAAAAGCATAGGATCTATTTTCAGTAAAGTTTCGGTTTAATTTTTTAATATATAAGCAAATCCTCCCCAGTTAAACTGACGGGAAGCTCTTGACTTGAACCATGTTACGTTGACAGCTTATAGCCTTTTCGATTGGAAGACGCATTCGATACGTGTGAACGCTTCCCATTTCAATTCTGAAATCAAATCCAGAACAATTTTCTCTTCTTCTCAGAACTTTCATTCTGTCCCCAATCGAAAATGCCAGTAGAAGGGGAATTTTCAGGTAACTAAATTCGTTTTCGTTTGGGTTTTGAATTCTGTTCCATTCCTATTGAATACGAAAAATTTGGGGTAATAGGAGTGAAAAAAACTCCAAACAGCCAATAGAAAATCACATAATAGACTGAGAGCCAACGACATAAAAAGTCAAGTCATTTGCGTAAACTTGTAATTCATATCAGTAATAGCCTTAAAGGTGTTGAATAATAGGCCGTTTGACTGCCTACCTAAGCACGTGATGAACAAGTGTGAAATTTGACATACATTTTTTACATTGATTTATTTCAATGCCTATTGGTCGCAGGAAAAAAATGTGCATAGATGAAATACACTAGTCAACGAAATTAAAGGAACAAATTTTTTTTCAATTTTTGTTAGCGGTTTTTGAAGAACTGTATCTTTGTGACGAGTGGTCGTATTGAGTTGAAATAAAAAGCATTTTACAGCTTTATGTTTTTTGCTTCGAGATTTTTTTGCAAACAAATTTTTTTGAAGTACCGTTATTGCGTTTTTGCAAAAATTAGACGAGACAACAAAATTATTTTTTTTTAATTTTTATTGAAGGTCCTCATTTCTATGGATACATTTTTTTGATTCAATTAAATATCGTGATCAGATACCTTGTTTCTTCAGCTTCAATTCGATTTTGTTGTTGTTGTCGTACAATTTTTTTTGACATGGTTTATCTGACTTTGAATGAAAAAAGATACTTTTAGCCTTGATTACCAATATCTCAGCAAACAATGAGGTTATACAAAATTCAAAGACAGTTTTGGAAAGGAGAATGGGCATTTTTGGGCGTAAGCGGCCATTAATGAAATTAGTGTCAAATGAAAGGTATGCTACTCAGGAACAACTTTCACTATGGACGTTACATTGCATTTCATTTAGAAAAGAAGATATTTCAATGTTTATGTAATGCAATTGCATTGAGCAATATTGCATAATGATTATATTTTTAGTGGATGTAATGCTTTTTTCTAACTTTATAACGTCTACTGATACTGTATTAGTGTGTTTAACGGGGTTTCAGAATATCCCAAGGACGCATTACGGGTTTAAACAGACCCAGTACATACGTATTTCAACAACTTTGTACAATTTTTTTAAACATATTATTTTACTCAGGATTTTTTTAATATTGTGAGGATTGTAATATTATAGTTTTATGGTAAATGTTCTTGTTAATGATGTTATATGGCCATTTTTATTTACAAAATATTCTTGAGACTGTCTAGATTTCTTGTTCTATTTTATTTTTCTAGTTTTGAATTGGTCAGAAGCCAGAAACTTAGTAGAAGAATTAAAGTCATAGAACAAAAATGCATTTTTTTCGGTTTTGAAGTACACCACAATGAAAAAATTTCTGCACGGTGACTGTAGGGCTAAAACACATACAAAAATAACAAAATCATTCTTGGCCGCTCACGCCCATGTTTCATACAAATTTGCCCATTCTCCTTTGAGAAAGCGTTTTACAAGATTTTTTTTAAGATTTTGTAGAAATTATTTTTTTTTACCCATCACCGTTGGTTTAAAAAAAGTACTTAAAACCGACGTTTTGTGGTCTTTTCGTAAATCTTTTTTTTTTCTTTGCAAATATTGATTATAGACTTTTAGATTATCAATACTCTTGTAAATATTCAAATTGATTCATGGAACCGTTTTTCCATACCAAAACTTCAAAGTCTTACAAACCAGGTAAAGGAACAAATTTGTGTTGTTCCTAAACAATGCGTAGTCGTCATCAAAATGACAAGAAAACCGCAATTCCAGTGGATTTTTTTCACAGTTTTGCATTTGTTAGATACTTTTATTTTCTCAAATTTTCAAAACAGTCTTTGAATTTTTTTAACCTCATTATTTGCTGAGATATTGGTAATCAAGGCTAAAAGTATCTTTTTTCATTCAAAGTCAGATAAATCATGTCAAAAAAAATCGTACGACAACAACAAAAAACCTAATTGAAGCTGAAGAAACAAGGTATCTGATCACGACATTTAATTGACTCAAAAAAATGTATCCATAGAAATGAGGACCTTCAAAAAAAATAAAAAAATAAATAACTTTGTTGTCTGGTCTCATTTTTTGCAATAGCGCAATAACGGTACTACAAAAAAAAAATTTGCAAACAAATCTCGAAACAAAAAACATAAAGCTGTAAAATGCTTTTTATTTCATTTCAATACGACCATTTGTCACAAAGATACAGCTCTTTAAAAAACGCTAACAAAAATTGAAAAAAAATTTGTTCCTTTAATTTCATCTATACGCACTTTTTCCCCCCGACCAAAAGGCATTGAAATAAATCGATGTAAAAAATGTACGTCAAATTTTACAACTGTTCGCCACGTGTTTAGATAGGCAGACAAACAGCTAATGGTTCATCACCTTAAAGGCTATTTATTACTGATATTACTTACAAGTTTACGCAAAGGACTTGACTTTTTATGTCGTTGGCTCTTAGACTATAAGTAAACGTTGTAGTGAGAGTTAATGATTCCCATTTCCCCACCGCGTTCTGGCATTGTAGATGTTCTTCCGTTCTTATTTTCGCAGCCATTTCATTTTGTGATGCCAAGAAAAGCTAGTTGAACGTTGGCAACCTTTTTCTTACCGTTTAAAAATTAGGAGAAGATGAGTGTCCGCATATTGAAGCTTTCACTGTGTTTAATATGAATTGAATAAATATAAAGGTATTTTGTTACGTTTCATAAACAATAAATACTTTGATCGTTTTTATAATTACCTTTTACCTACCATCAACAAGTTGCTATTGATTGACAGCAAAAAAAAAATTAAAGTTCCATTCTAAATACCAGGAAAAAACACAGCTGAATTTTCAATGGTTTGCAAAACGTTTCTCAATTTAATTCTTTTTTTATGCAACGCTACAGAAATTTTCTAAAATTAAAACAAACTAATACTTACAAGACATGATTTTTTATTGCGATTTAGGTGTGAATAGGACCGAACAATTTTGAAATACCATGTTTATTAGGAAGTTCATGGCGACTTGCCAGCTGATGCTTAGATATTTATACCGGTCTCTATCATGAGGCGGCATTTTAAATGAATAGGTACATAGGTACACTTGCTCATAAAAGATATAGCATAGTACAAATAACTTAAATACGTAGATTTATACAAGAACAAAATAAAAAGCTTGATGTGTCATTAAGATAAAAGAAACCTCAGACATTTAGTTGGTTTGCCAACAGCGTCAAATAAAAAATGGATATAATTTTGATAGTAATGTTAAATAAAATTGCACCAATACGTGCATAAACAACAAACGTGATGAAGTATTATGTATGTCGTCATTTTTAGAAAGACGTTTTATTTGAATAAGGGCTGATAATTTAACCTTTGTTAGTAATAATTGTAATTGATTTCATTTTTCAAATGAATTGTTTTGCCATGGTTTTGAAACAAAAAGACAAATTTCCTTAACTATCTGGGAGAAACATCATAATTTTTCAAGACCAGAGATTTAACTCATTGGGTGACAGTAAGATTTTTGAACAGTATGACGTGATTTTTGGTCGGTCCTCTATTGTTGTTTGCACTAATTATAGAAAGTAGGACCCATGACAACAAAAACAACAGACTTTTTCTCATTTCGGTGGAAAGGAATTGAAATAAAAAGATTTAAATAATAAAGGTGGTAGAATGGGGTGAGGAAGTGCTACGGATAGAAATACACTTTGCTCAATTAGGTAAGTATCGGTTTCAATCAAAAGGATTGGATCAGGGCATTTGTATGTAAGAAATTAATAGTTAAGCTTTTGTTAAATTAAGTTTTAGAAGTTGCCTACCATACGACGGCGACGGCTTCTACGAATTGTTGACATTCGGTGGTCTTCAAAAATGGCCTAAACTTGACGTCATTTTTTAATCTGGATAGCTTTGTGTTGTTGTAATCCTATGTTAAAAAACAGCTGATGACCACTGACACAACAACAACGCAAGTTATCTCGAAATTTGTGGGAAAACTAAATAACATAGCGAATAAACATCGGAACGCGAGGATTGTTTTTGAGTTATTCCCACACAGGGTAAACAAACCTGTAGATTGGCAAATAGAGTTTAAATAACTTGCGTTAGATAGTGTTTTAAGACGTTAACAAAAAAAAAGCTGATAAAAGAAACATTTCTCAAACCATGAGATTTCTATTTTCCAAAAAAATGTTGGTTGCATTTAAGAAACTTTTAAAAAACTCACGAAACTCATAAAATATGAATAGACCCTCAAGAAAAATTCATATAGCAAACTATGCAAATGTCATTTATGATGCAATTTGAATTTTTTGTGTTTGTTTTCCTTGTTTGTTTCTTATATCCGTATTAGAAACTTGTTTCTTATATCCTTTGTAAAGATATTAGAAAAACTTGGTTATAAGAAACAAATATTGAGCAATATTTTAGTTTCTTATAAGCGTTATGTACTGTAATCTATAAAACCATGACTTTTTAATGGTTTCCTTCTATGTTCTTTTAACAAAGTCAAACTCCGTTATGATATGAACAGCTAAGAAATATTGACAAACAATTACTATGTTCGAGGCTACATTAAATTATCAACTTCAAATAAAGAATTTTAAGTGACATATGTATATATAAGTCCATATATAACGTTTCGCCCAGGCACAACAGTTGGGCTCATCAGTTAGATGCTGTTGTACCCTTCTAATCACAGCATGAATACACTGTGCCTGGGCGAAACGCAATATATGGAATAGAGCTCACTTAAAATTCTTTATTTGAACTTAATTCATTTGCTCCACTAAAACGGAAGAATATTATTTTTAATTTTCTTCCAAATCATAACTAAATTATCAACTCAATTCGACTCAAAATTCTGCGCACTCTCATAGACAATAATATGATATTTTTTTTAAATTAATTAAATTAATAATAAAATTAATTAACCCCGAGTTAACTCAGGAACAGTTTTTCAGTAGAGGATTAACTTTATCTTTCAGTTGTCACAAATCTAGGGCCAACGATGTGCGACACTATGGATATCACCCTTCTACGTCTTTCACGCATCGGAATAGAGATGGCGCCACAACCAAATTGCACTGACAATAACTTTCCTTATCGAAATCGAGATGACGCCACAACTGAAAAGGCCCTCAATTTGGTCCCTAAGTTAACTCATCAAATTAGACGAGTTAACTCAGAGTTAACTTAGGATTTCAATGGACTGGAGAACACGTTTATGGAGTTAACTCAAGTTTAACCCCTAGACTAGGATGATCTCGCACTGAAAAATTGGCCCTTATAGTATTAACTTAAGGGTTTGTTTGGGTGTTCCACAAGAATCTGTGCTCGGACCGCTCCTATGTTTTATAAATGATATAACTGAACGTATTTCAGACTGCGAATATCATATATATGCGGATGATGTTCAAATTTATAAAATGTTTCCAAAGTCAAGTTATAACTCAGAGCACGGAGAAAATGAATCATGAACTATGTAAAATATTTATCTGGACGATCGAGAATGAGCTGAATCTCAATCCTAAAAAGACAAAAGCCATGGTTTTAACAAGAAGCAGATGTAGCGAATAGTTCCCTGTTCTCTTTCTTACTTACTTACTTACTTAAGGTGGCGCTACAGTCCGGGGTGGACCAGGGCCTCAACCAACAAGCTTCTTCCAGCCGGCTCGGTTTCTAGCTAGCTGTCTCCAGTTTCGCACGCCAAGTTGGTTGAGGTCCTCTTCCACTTGCGTGCGCCACCTTTTACGCTGTCCACCTCTACTGCGTTGTCCCACGGGGTTGGATTCAAAGACTTTCCGGGCCGGAGCATTGGTGTCCATTCGCTCTAGATGACCCAGCCATCTCAGTCGTTGGCTTTTCACTTTTGTGGCTAGGTCGATGTCGCTGTACAGCCCATACAGTTCGTTGTTGTATCTTCTTCTCCATTCCCCATCTATGCAGACGGGACCAAAAATCACCCGGAGAATTTTCCTCTCAAAACAGCCTAACGCGTTCTCATCCACTGTTAGCAGTGTCCATGCCTCTGCACCATACATCAGGACCGGGATGATAAGCGTCTTATACAGGGACAGTTTAGTTGCTCGAGAGAGGGCTTTGCTTCTCAATTGCCTTCTTAGCCCAAAGAAACAGCGATTGGCAAGAGTAATTCTTCGTTTGATCTCAGCGCTGGTGTCGTTCGCTGAGTTTAAAGCGGATCCTAGGTAGACAAAGTCTCTGACTACCTCAAAATTATAGCTGTCTATAGTGACGTTCTGTCCGAGACGTCGGTGTTGGGTGTCCTTTCTTGTGGACAGCATATATTTTGTTTTGCTTTCATTCACCGTTAAACCCATCTTCTTGGCTTCCTTCTCAATGCTCACAAAAGCACCACTGACATCACGCTTTGTTCGTCCGATTATGTCAATGTCGTCAGCGTAAGCGAGTAATTGGACGGACTTTTGAAAGATTGTGCCTCTGGTGTTGACGTGAGAGTTTTGCACTATTCTTTCAAGAACGATGTTGAAGAAGTCGCATGACAGCGCGTCGCCTTGCCTAAAACCTTTTTTGACATCAAAGGTGTCGGTGAGGTCTTTGCCGACCTTGATGGAGCAGCGTGCATTCTCCATCGTCATCCTGCACAAACGGACGAGTTTGGCAGGGATGCCAAAACTAGACATTGCTCTATATAGCTCGTCTCTATAGATGCTGTCATACGCGGCCTTGAAATCGATAAAAAGGTGGTGGGTATCGATTTGGAACTCCTGGGTTTTCTCCAAGATCTGCCGTAGTGCGAATATTTGGTCGATGGTGGACTTCCCTGGCCTAAAGCCACACTGATATGGACCTATCAGGTTGTTGACGAATGGCTTCAGGCGTTCACAAAGTACGGCAGAGAAGATCTTGTAGGCGATATTAAGAAGACTGATGCCTCTGTAGTTGGTGCAGTCCAGAGGATCGCCTTTCTTGAGGATCGGGCAAACAATACTGAGGTTCCATTCATCGGGCATGCTTTCTTCCGACCATATTTTACAGATGAGCTGGTGCATACTCCTAACCAATTCATCGCCAGCCGCTTTGAATAGCTCAGCCGCAAGGCCATCAGCTCCAGCAGCTTTATTGGACTTAAGTTTAGATATGGCTATCCTCACTTCGTCAAGATCGGGTGGACGGAATTGTTGGCCTACGTCGTCCAGGTTGAATGGTGCAGTTTGCATGGTAGCGGAATTCGGTTCGTCATCGCCGTTATACAATTTGCAGAAATGATTTTTCCATATCCTCAGCACCGACTGCGTTTCCACCACGATGTTCCCCTGATCGTCCTTGCAGGCTTCGGTTCGGGGTTTGTAACCTTGGGAGGTTCTTTTTACTTTTTGGTAAAACTTCCGAACTTCATTCCTGCAGTGGCATCCCTCTAATTCCTCGATCACGCGCTTCTCATGCTCTTTCTTTTTCTTTCTGAGAAGCTTGTGTTCCTCTTTCCTCTTCTGCTCGTAGAGCTCGCGAGCAGCTCTGGTCCTTCTATGCAGCGCCGCTTTGTATGCCTGTTGTTTGGCTGCATGTACTTGCCGGCATTCCTCGTCGAACCAGGGGTTTCGCTGTGGTGGTCGTGCGAAGCCCAGCACGTCAGAGGCGGCATCTCTGATGGCTTCCTGGCAGTTTTTCCACTGGTTCTCGATATTTGCAGTTGGCGGCAAAGGACTAGTTAAGAGGGCGCGAGAGACTCGATCGGAAAAGGACCTGGCGATTTCTTGCGACTGTAGCCGTCCGACGTTGAACTTCCTGACAGTATTTCCCTGTTTTGGCTTTGGTCTGGATATCCGTAGCATTACCTTTGCTACAACGAGGTAGTGGTCCGAGTCAACGTTGGCTCCTCGGAACGTTCGGACATCCTTGATACTGGAGGAGTGCCTTGCGTCGATCGCAATGTGGTCAATTTGGTTGGCGGTTGATTGACCAGGAATTCGCCATGTCCCCTTATGAATATCGAGATGCGGGAACTGCGTACTAGCTACCACAACGTTTCGCCCCGCAGCAAAGTCGATTAGCCTGAGTCCGTTATCGGAGGTGGTGTCGTGCAGGCTGTATCTTCCGATTGTGCCACCAAAGACGTCTTCTCTTCCTAGTTTGGCATTAAAATCACCCAAGACAATTTTAATGTCATAGCTAGGGCATTGCTCATATGTCTTGTCCAGGAGCTCATAGAACTCGTCCTTGGTGTCGTCATCTTTCTCCTCTGTGGGGGCATGCGCGCATATCAGGCTGATGTTGGCGAATTTAGCCTTGATGCGAATTGTCGTGAGGCGCTCGTTCACATAATTGAAACTCAAGACCTCTTGCCTCAGTCTGCCTCTAACAACAAATCCACATCCAAAAAGACGCTGCCCTTGTGGTCGGTAACAGTCACCGTAGTATACATCGCAGTCTTTCAGTTTTCTTTTGCCCGGCCCATCCCATCGCACTTCTTGGATGGCGGTGATGTCTGCTTTGTAGCAGTCTAGGGCCTCCGCTAAATGTTCTCTTTCTTAATCAGACTCCAATTGAGAATGTTGAAAATATAAAAAAAATCTTGGCGTTTACTTCAACAATAACTTGGATTGGGGTGTGCACTGTAGATATCAATAAGAAAGTTTCAAAAATGTATATGGTGCACTTCGTAGTTTAAGTCCTGTCAACTAACGCAAAGCTGAAATTAGTAAAATCTTTTATTTCGCCTCTATTTTTGTACAGCTGTGAATTATTTTCAAATATGGATTATGAGTCTAGCAGAAAATTAACTGTGTATACAATAGTTGTGCTAAGTATATTTTTAAATTGAGAAGATATGATCATATCTCTGGCTTCACAAAACAAATAACAGGTTTCCTTAACAGCGCTTTTAAAATATCGTACTCTGTTAAAAAAAAATAATAAAACTCTGTTATTATTGCATAGATTCATACAATCTGGAGAACCAAAATCAAATCTATTTGATCATACCTGTTTTGCTTGAAGTAACCGAACACTACAAATAATTCTGCCGAAGTATAGATTTCTGGTGACATCAAGACAATTTTTTGTGCACGTGATTCAACTTTGGAACCAAATTCCCCCCGTATTAACATTAAGTGTATAACCAACACGAGCGTTTTCAGGAAAAAAGCTTTTGAATACTGTAAATTTCTAATGCTTTTTAGTTTGTCGCTCTGTTTCTGTTCTTCTTTTTTTTTTCTTCTTATTTTTATCTTCTTGTCATATTGAATTTTTATTGTAATTAAAATTAAAATCTTTATTACATTTCTGAAACATAAATCAAGCATGTACAACCTAAAAGATTTAAAATCTACAACTTATGTATATGTACTATGGATACTATTTAATAATAAATACAAATACATACAAATTCAAATACATACACTTACTTTAAGTTTATGCTTAGTCCTGATTTTAGCAAAAAATTCACTTGAATTGGAAGTCAGTATAAAAACCTTTGTTCGGTCTGTTTCTGCAATGTGGCTCTTTTCTGCGTTCATTTCATATTTTGTCCATAGTCTTCAGCGCCAAAAAATGCTCTGAATTTATTAAAGCTGATATTTGGCCAGTTGATTGGAGAGGTTGTGTACACTGCGGTCAGTCAAGCGAACTGTAGAACAGGGCCCAAGTTCTGTAACTATCGCATCGATAAAATTCGTCGAGAAACGTTGAAAAATGAAACAAAACTCATACGATTTGTTTCAATCTCCATCGTTTCTCGACGAATTTTATCGACGCGATAGTTACAGAACATGGGTTCAGTACCTACGTTCTGTAACTCTCGCATCGATAAAATCAGTCGAGAAACGTTGAAAAATGGAACAAAACTCATGCATTTTGTTTCAGTTTTCATCGTTTCTCGACCAGTTTTTTCGATGCGAGAGTTACAGAACGTAGGCACAGGTTTCTTAAATATGTTATCAAACTTGTATCACCACGATGGTGGTGCAATGAATTTATTAAGGCTGAAAATGGTTGTACAGATTATGCATTACATATAAATAACAGTACCGCCGGTCAGTCAGTCCATCGTTAGAACAGGGAGGGTCAGTCAGCGCCCTCAAAATCATAGCAAATCATGCGCAGCGATACAAAATATGACACCCCCGAATGTGGCTTTACTTCATCCAATTTCAGAATGGTCATCCATTTTTCCTTATACCACTCAACTTTTGGAAACCTTTTTAATTTTATATTAAATAATTTTAAATAATAATTTTTTTCAAGCAAATAAACCAAATATTTACTGGACATCCTCTGAATAGACAAAAGTAATTAACATTAAAAACATGAACTAATAACTTGTCTATAAAACAAATCGAGCAAGATTCTGAAGATATGTTATGTATAGGCACATACATATACGACCTTCAAACGTACAAAACCGTTTTAATAACAAAAATAAATTCCTGATATGAAGGGCGCTTAACAAATAGTTGGGTTTCACAATCACCATCAAGGAAAATACGTCCCTGTTTTACAGAGTCGCAGTTTGACATTTCTACTGTACAGAAATATAACCGAAAACCCATGTGCAAGTTTTCAATCAATTAAAAGTTTTATCATTTTAAATGTGTTACTCTTGATTGGTGACTAATTAAAATATGAACAATTCACAGCACTTTCTATGAGAAAAATATAATAAAACTCACTTGTGAAAGGAAATGATTCTTGTCCGCCTTATTCTGGCTTTTTTTAAACAATTTCACACTGCACTTCATATTTTTGTGTTGTTTTACATAAAGGACAATCGGCAAAACTGTATGGAAGGTGGTCTAGGAACCAATAAAAACGAGTCGTATGTCATTGGAAAGGTATTTTTATGGGCTACAATATTCACTATGGCAGTTCATTTCAAATCACTGTGTGAAAAAAGTTATTTACTAACCAAGGTTTTGTTTTGGTACATTTCAGTGTGAAACAAATTTATACAAACTGGTCTTACCAATACCCATAATATGTATGTCGTTGAAAAGGTATTTTTATGAACAATAATAGTTTCTTTAACAACTTATTTAAAATCACTGTGTGGAAAAAGTTATTCGCTGTCTTAGGGAATTTTGGTACAGATAAAATTTATCGAGCATGGTTAACAAGTAGCGAATAACTTTTTTCACACAGTGATTTGAAATAAGCTGCCTCATTAACTATGGTAGTACATAAAATTTCCTTTCCAACGACATACGTCTCGTTGTTATTGGTTGAACTTGCGTTCACACTTTTTGCCCATACTAAAAAAAAAACATTTTTTCACACTAAAATTAACCACAATAATTCGTTAGTTTTCGAATAACTTTTTTCACACAGTGATTTGAACTGAACTGCTATTAAAGGTATTGTAGGTAATGGAAATACCTTTCCAATGACATATATATTGTTGTCATTTGTTCGACCAGTTTTCATAAATTTTGCCCATACTAAAAATACTTTATTTATACTAGAATGCACCAGAACACGATTCTATTTAGCGAATAACTTTTTACACAGCAATTTAAAGTAAGCCCTCATAGTAACTATTGTAGTTCATAAAAATACCTTTCCAACGACATATGTCTCGTCGTTATTGGTCTTGTAGACCGTTTTGTCCTATTCTCCTTTATAAGTAAATCACTTTAAACTGACTGTTTTTTTTTCTAACAATTGATGACTTTTTAATGTGTTCAGACTTGAATCACTTTTTGTTTACTTTTTAATTTCCCATATTGGAAATTATTGTGATTGGTTCGATTTGTCGAATCGAAAATTTCAACATATCTTCACGTTTCGAGTTCCCTAGAATTGGAATCCATCATTTTTAGAGATGTCTGTGTATGTACGTACGTTCGTATGTTCCTTCGCTTTTTCCCGTTCACCATATATTTATCTTAAGAACGAATAAAGATATCGACTTCGCATGAATTTTATTTTATAGATAGTAGTTGAAAACCATAAATAGATAGTAGTTTCATAACGCGCAGAAATGACTTTCAAACAACATTTAATGAGCGATTTTCTTACTACAGCAATTTAAGAAAGACGTTGTAAAATTTCTTTAGTGTCGAATATCTAGAAAACAAATCATGCCATCAACTTCGGGTTATTTATACACTAGTTTATAAATAAAAAATGATTAAATATTTAAAAATATTGAATCAACGGTTTATTTCTTAAGCGAAAAGACTGCAAGCTATTTTACCAATAATTGTTGAAAATTTGTTTTTTGTCTCATATATCTTGACAATAGACAATGATATTGTCTTCGGGTTAATTTAATTCTTCATATTAGTTTATAGTTGATATTTGATAGGATTTGTAAAAAAATTCAGCAAATAGTGTTTTTTAAGCAAAAAAAAAAACTACCAGTTTCCAAAAATTGTGGGAAATTTTTGTTTGTCTCAAACATCTTGAGAACAAATAATGATATGGACATTGGGATAATTTTAATCACACAAAAAAAAGTAATAAACAGTTTCTTAAGAAAAAGGCTACAAATATATTATTCAACAACGTTTTTCTCTCTTATATCCCGAAGGCAAACTAATCTTTCTTTCTTACATATTGAAGATATGAAAAAGCTTTCGAAGACCGAGAATTGGCGATTTTTTAATAAAAACAAAATAACATTGGGACTCTAGCTTCCGGGGCACCAATGGGAAGTTACTATAGTGTGGGTTACACCCAGCCTCTTTTTAATATTTGTACCTGTGTATCAAACCATGGTGAGGTATTAGATTTTCCCCAAGATTTAAAAAAAATGATCTAATATAAAATTTGAAAGACATAACCTGTTGCTTCTCGCAAAGTATTTACATGAATTCTCATCGTCCAACCACGAAATATCACCCTAGGCTTTCGTTTGCACTAGCATAATTGTTGCTTCATGAAAAATAATAATAACAATAAATTGTGTGTCAATTGGTCATCCTGAACCTAGTAGTTATTCACCGACTTAATTTTACTATACGAACAGCTGAAAAAAAGTCACACAGCTCTTTCTATCCTCCTTAGCCGGGAGCCGGTTATGAATGAGCACAAAACTGAATCCACAAGTTGGAAAAAAAATATAAACCGGTGAATGCTGTTTACACTGTATAATTTGCCAAACACGCAATCTCCACAATTCTCACACTTTGACCCCTTTTTTTTCAGAAGCCTGACCCATATCCTTCTTTCATTTGAATTTTGTTTTGTTGCGAAAATGAGAGTATAGAGAGCAAAGGATAATGTTTGTTTACATTCCAAAACCACCCTCGCAATCACCCCTTGATTACAAAAGGCTACTGAGCTGAATCTTCCAACGCAACGTTAGTTTTTATCTATACCAAGTTTGGAGCTGTAACCGAAAAAGTCGCCATTTTATTTCATCAGTCTTCAATTGAGGGCAGCCACATCTGCACCTAGCTTTTATAACGGTTCCCAAGTTGCAAAAAATCCTCAACTTAATTGATTTGAAAAAAAGGTAAAAATAATCAAATTAATTGCTTAATTCTCTAACGGAATCCCTCGCGATAACGAAGATAATTTGTTCGCATTGCAATTTGTTGGATTGTAATTGAAAGGAAACCCCATTTTCCCTGTCGTTGAGTGAAAATTTATTACCTTGGGTGTGCCCCTTTTGGTTTTGTGTGTGGAAAACCTTTCGTGATAAAGTGTTTGCTATCGAATAAAGTTATTCTTTATGATACCCACGAGTGGGTGATAATTGTTATCAGTGAATCGAGCCAATTGGTTGTGAAAAATCATGCAATGAAAGTGAAAATTTATTTATTCTCGAAGTGAAAAAAAAAAATCAAATATGGAGGATTTCTATTATGTAACCTGGTTATCTGGTATAGAGGTAATCATCACCCGTTGGTTTTCTTTTCGGTATCCTCTCGAGTTTCTGTACCAAGATGGAGGACTTTTAGGGATACATTTTTGTAAAATGGCCGGAGTCTGCGTTCATGCACGCTGTTCAACATCACAACATTAAGCAGCTGACATTGAAATTTTCACAGAAATGAGGAGAAATAGAGCGACAGAGTGAGGGGGATTCACTCATTATGTATATTATGAAGATTCAAAACACTTGTAACCAAAACGTCACATCTGATGTTGTGAAGGATGAAACAAAGGATACCAAACAAAAATCCACTTGAAAGATTTCTATGCATCTTTATCCAACATGTAATCGTGGTGGATAGGCCACCTGTTGGTTTTGGTTGTTATTATTATTTACATTTTGATTAGAGAGAAGCAAAGAGAGGGAGAGAGAGGAAGTTCCTTGACATCGGAGTGATGGTTTGGTTTTGGGTTTTGCGTGTCATGCGATCTACGATAAGGCTTGAGAATAATAGCAAAATAAACAAGAACCACCATAAACATTAATCGCATGTCCTTTGCGTATCATTAGGGTTAAATCTAAGCGCTTTGTCATTATACCTAATTGAGTTGTTTTCTGCCGGATATGAGGAGGGTGTTATATGAAGAGAGTTTATGTGCTCTCGTGATAAGTGTCACTTATAAATCACTAACATACTCGATTCCCGTCAATAGAACTTGTTTTTACCTATGTCTTAAGAAGAATTGTATTATTCTGTTTTGAAAGATAAGTGTGATTTAATTTTAAACAAAAACAGAAATTCCTATCTGTGTCTTATAATAATTACTATAAAAGTGAGAAAATAAATACGTTCAGGTTAATTTGAAATTAGAAACCAAATCCGAATAGATTGAGATACAATTTTATTCCAATCAGAAGCGCAAGTTTAGTATTGTTGCTTTTATAACGTACTGTAGCACTAGCACTGTAGTTATTTTTAATTTTCAACCTACTTTAGTTATCATTTAAAATTTCAACTTTGTTGGTTGTTACTCTACTGTACCTATTAATCGACTTATTAAAGAAAAAGTTTCGGCGAAGCCATAAAGTAGATATGTACCTTCCCTTCAAACAAACATTAGAAATCAATGCTATTAGCTAACCTATTGGTAAACTAATCGCAATCAATAGACATAGAAAAAACTGATTTTGCGTCGGATGCTATTCACTTGGTTGATTCATTTCGGTAGTAAAGGTTGTTTTTATTTTTTTTGTTGGAGGCAGAAAACTTCAAATTGAAATAAAATATAGAAAAATATTTTTAATATTCATTAGATAGGATTAATTTGGCAGAATTCTTATTGCACTAATGCTTGAATATGATTTCGGGCATGCAGCCACTGGTGCATATGCCGTAATCTGGAAGAACAATTTTCACACATTCATCACAGTAAATCAAGCTGTGTTTCAACAATAACGCATGGAACTCTGGCTTTCAATTATTGCTCAATTGTACTGGTTTATTGACGTAGACATGCAACTTTACATCACCAGAGAAAATAATCTACTAACGTCAAATCGGACAAAGGAAGTTATCTGTTATCAGGTCAATATCGTGAAATAATTCATTCACCAAATGTTTCTTTCAATTTATGCCTTTCAATGAAGACATACAAAAGTAAAAAAAAGTAACGTTCTGACCGTCACCATTTTTGAAGACATATGAATGAACTAACAACACCACCAGCTAATAATGCACACCAAACGTTTTTCTGGATTTAATGGTGTTTCGATAATACTTACTTTTACTTTACTTAAGATGGCGCTTACAGTCCAGGGTGGACTACGGCCTCAACCAACAAGCCTCTTCAGCCAGCTCGGTCCCTAGCTAGCTGCCTCCAGTTACGCACTCCAAGTTGGTTGAGGTCGTTCTCCACTTGTGGGCGCCACCTAAGGTGGGGTCTTCCCCTGCTCCGAAGACCATCAGGGGTAGATTCGAAAACTCGTCGGGCTGGTGCGTCGGTGCCCATACGCTCAACGTGTCCCAGCCATCTCAGCCGCTGTATTTTCAGCTTTTTGACTAGGTCGACGTCGCTGAAAAGCCCATAAAGCTCGTTGTTAAATCTTCTCTTCCATACTCCATCGATATATACTGGACCGAAGATCACCCGAAGAATTTTCCTTTTAAAGCACCCAAGCAGATTCTCATCTGTTTTTGACAAGGTCCATGCTTCTGCCCCATATAACAGAACCGGGATGATGAGGGTCTTATATAAGGTCTCCTTGGTTCTTTGAGAGAGGGCTTTACTACTCAAATGCCTTCTTAGGCCGAAGAAACAGCGGTTGGCAAGAGTAATTCTTCGTTTGATCTCTGCACTGATGTCATTTTGCGATGTAATAGTGGAGACCAGGTAGACAAAGTCCTTGACGACTTCGAAGTTGTACCTATCCATCGTAACGTTTTGCCTGAGTCGACGTTGTTGAGATTCCTTTCTCGATGATAGCATATACTTCGTCTTGTCCTCATTAACAGCCAAACGCATTTTCGCCGCTTCCGATTCAATACTTGCAAACGCGCCGGTAACAGCTAGTGTGTATCGATTTGAAACTCCTGGGTTTTTTCCAGAATCTGTCGGAGTGTGAACATTTGATCGACGTCGATTTGCCAGGCCTAAAACCACACTGATAAGGGCCGATCAGATCGTTGACAAATGGTTTTAAGCGATCACACAGAACAGATGACAGGATTTTGTATGCGGCCGGCGGCGTTGAGGAGACTTATACCTCTGTAGTTGGCACAAGTCAGAGCATCTCCTTTTTTGTGGATGGGGCACACTATACCGAGGTTCCATTCATCCGGCATACTTTCATCCGACCAAAATTTGGAGATAAGTTGGTGTATACTCCCTACCAAATCATCTCCGCCTGCTTTGAAAAGCTGGGCTGGAAGGCCATCTGCACCAGCAGGCTTGTACGCTTTAAGCTTGGTTATCGCTAACCGCACTTCCTTTAGGTCGGGGGGACGGAAATTTTGACCATCATCATCCAGGTTGAATGGATTATTCTGTCTAACAGCGGAATTTTGGTCATCTTCGCCGTTTAGCAGTCTAGGAAAGTGTTGTTTCCAGATCCTCAGCACCAACTGTGTGTCTACTACCATATTCCCACTCTCGTCTCGGCAGGCTTCTGTTTTGGCCTTGTAGCCCTGGGTAGATTGTCTCACCCTTCAGTAGAACCGCAACAGTCCTCAATAGACTCGACCACCCGCTTCACATGCTCTCTCTTTTTCCTCCTGAGAAGTCGGCGCTCCTCCCTTCGTTTTTGCCCGTAGAGCTCCCAGGCTGTTCTCTCAGCAGCTCTGGTTCTAGTTTGCAGCATTGATTAGTAGGCCTAATTAACGAATAATTAACGACAAATTATGCACCTATCCATTTATCGATCCGTGAGAGTTGCTTAAGCAAACATAAAAACAACTAATTAACGGCAAATTATTAAGCCATAAATCATCAGGTATAAGAAGTTTTTACTGATTTTCGACAGGGTGCTTTGCTAACTTGATATAAAGTTAGCAAAGCACCCAAAAAAACATAGAAAACATTGAACAACTAATTAACAGCAAATTATCCAACTTTAGTCAAGTTAATCTATGGTTTGACCCCGGATAAATTTTTGAGTTTGAAGGTTAATGTTTCAAAACTATGCTCTTAAACAACTTAATTTGAAAATAAAATTAAGGAATGTATTTCTGGCTTTACAAAAACCTATAGCATGATATTATAAGTTTTTCTAATTTAAGTGATTTTTTTGTAAATTGCCCCTCCTACTCAAACGAAGGGCAGTAAGATCCTACTTTAAAATGACTTCTTTCTTTTTTCGGTACAACCTACATTCTTTCATCATTAATTGTAGCGTATGCAAAACGCCTTGCACATGCATAAATGCATTCAAATTTAAGCCATTTCCCAATGGTGGACTGTGGCTAATTTTGTATATACGTTTTGGTGTGTGTCCTTGAACATAACTGCAAAGGAATTTCCTTTGTTACAATTTGTCCAGGGTTAGCCCTATATTTTCCGTAGATTTCCCTGACTACTAACCATTTTTTAATTCGCCAAAGTTGCTTTGCTTCGCAATATTTTAGTGGATTATTCACTATCGAGCATTTTTCATTCGATTACGTTACCAAACCTTGGAAACCAATCGACAACCGCAATCGGGGACATAGTTGAAAGCTAATCGCTGGCTGAGTCTAAAAGTCTGTATGCAAAAAAATTTTGGTGGTGTTGTCAATGCAAACAACACGTTGTTGATATAGATCCGTCATCGCCAACGAATGGTTCGCATTGGTTTAGGAGAGCCTTTATAGTTCTACCATAAATTTACGAAAAGTAGCTTTAATAATCGTTGAGTAAATGTAGACGTCTTAATTGTTTTTACTTGCGATTATAGGTACTATAAGGCAAATTTTGGATTCGTGCAAAAAAAAAATTTTGAGATAACAATCAAACATGATATTACGATGATAGAGAACACCAAAAAAGTGGGTGGCACAATTCTGTCTGTCTGTCTGTCTGTTCGTCTACAGCCTAAACGGCTCGATCGATTTTCTTCAAACTTGGTACATAGTGGTTTTTGGTGATTATGCCCGGACATTTTTTTCATTTTTTTTTAGAACTAAAAATAACGGTACCTGGCATTTTTTTTTTTTTTTGCAAATTTACTTAATCGTATTTTTCTCAAAAACGGCTCGACAACTTTTCTTAAAAAAAATTCAATAAATTTATTTTAGTAAAGGCTTCCTTTGGGTGAAAAACCATTTTTCAAAAATGGTTACTAATGGTACCACCCAAGGAACCATTTTTTTAATTTCTGATTTTCTTCAAAATGGTAAGACCGATTTCAATTATTTTTTTATACATAAGCTTCCAAAAAATGTTAATAGTTTTGTGTACCAAAACTTTTGAAAAAATATTTTTTGAATTTTTAAAAAATATTTCAAATTTTTTTTTGGAAAATCAAATATTTCGAAAACGGCATCTTAGATTTTTTTGAAACTCTATATTTAAGACTCTTTTAGTACTCTCTAAACTATTTCTAGAAAAAATTTTACATTTATGAAAAAATATCGGTACCTTCCATACAAAAGTGAAAAAAACGCAAAAGAAAATATTTTTTTGCTAGAAAACGACTCCTACGATTTTGATTAAACTTTTTTCATATACTAAAATTAGTACGATCTACCATCAAAAATTATAAAATTTTACACATAGCAACTATTAGTAGTACCTGTCATAGAAAGTATTTTCTTATTTTGAGTTTTCTCGTTATAGGCTTAACGGATTTAAATGAATTTTTTTATATGCAAATTTAAGATAAGATAAAATAATATTGCATATACAAATTTTCAAAAAAAAAGTTTTTGGATTTTTAAAAAAAAGTTTCAAACTTTTTTTTTGAAAAACCGATATCTCAAAAACGGGTTGACAATTTTTTTTCAAATTTTGTTTTTATATACACATAAATATAGAGTTTAAATCTGCATACCAAAATTTGTTCTTAAAAATGTTTTAAGAATTTTATATATAAAAAATTAATTTAAAAAAAAACCGCTCCAACGATTTTAAAATTTTTTTTCCCATACAATCATATTCCAATCATGAATTAAGATGGCATACTTTTTTTTCACCTCAAACTGTCAAAAGAGTTGTTTTAGCTAATTTAAATGTCGTATTTCATGCTTCTCTACATTTTTCTCTCATAATTTCTATGTTTGTAATACAATTTTCTTAAACTCGCAGTGTCTTGGACATAAGAGCAAGTACGTGCGACTCAGTCGTACATTTTGTTTTTTTTTTTTTTTAGCTACGTTTATTCACAACTTTTGTCACCAGCTAATCGCGATGCAATAGTGCAAAAAAACTGATTTTTTCGATGAGGAATACTTTGGAAGAGAGCCGGATAAAAAAAAAACGGTGCTTTTCGTATTATTTTTTCTAATTTATTTTCCCAACTTAATAAACAAACAATCTGCATCATCAAACGATACATTAATGCACAATATTTGAAAAAAATGGACAAAGTCCCTTTGAAAATTGATGTGTCTATTCAGTTGAAGCAGAGTGTATGTATGATAAAAAGTTTTGTTTGCCCAAATTGGATGATATGGATGTGATCGACATACATAACATATAGTTTTTAAAGGACAGACCTATACGTTTCACACAGCTGATTGTACAAATAACATTTGAACGCTTTAAGGGAAGGGCTATCTCAGGTGGGGGTGAAGTGAACTGCTAACCAAGATTGTGCAATTTGACCCCATTATACTTTTTCTCGTGAGGTTTTCTAAAGGAGATGACCCATTTTTGGGCCCAGAGCGTACACTAATGAGACTAGTACCAAATGAAAGCTAACGTTTAGCCCAATCTATCTGCCAAATATTTTCAAATTCGGCTCCAGAGATTTTTAGATGATTGAGCTTGAAGTTGACCTTTGCAAATTAAAAAAAATCTGGCTTTTTTGCAAACAATTAGGTACTTAAAAATCTTGAAGTATGGCACGTAGGATTAATATTTTGATATCAAATGAAAGATCATAAAAATATCTTTCAAATTATGTTAAAAATTTTTTTGTACACCTAATATATATTTTGAATAAACGAGCCAAAAACTTTTTGAAAAATATTTTTTGAGTTACTTTCGAAAGTCGATATCTCGAAAAAATCAGTGATGACCTATATTTTTTTACACCACTGTAATGCCTGATTGATAAGCTTTGATTTGATATATAATTAAGTTATCATACATTGGGTAAATGCCGTCCATTTAACACTTGTCTTTTTAAAGGTAAAATTCAAATAAAAAAATATGTTAAAAAACGAAAGTAATGTTTCATTTTAAATATGTATCTTTTTTAATCCTTACGATCAATGACGTGGAATATGTAATTGAGCATTCGGAACTTTCTTTACATACGTGGATGATATGAAGATTTTTAGAGTAATTAATTCAACTAACGATGCTTTATCTCTCCAGAACAACTTAAATAATCTGTTTGTTTAACGATCCCATCCACCACAACGAGACTACTTTATTTATACAGGGTGTCCCGGACCTGAGTGGAAGTATTTCAGGGGGTGGTTCTTTGGGTTATTCTAAGAAAAAAATTGTATAGGGGGAAAGTTGTATCTCCCCTCCCTGAGGCAGGGAGGGGCAGTTTCTGAAACATTGACTTCAAATGCAAAAAAAAACATTAAAAATCAACGGAAACACATTTAATAATTTGCTATAATTTTTTTGAAAGTTAATACTCCATTCTTGTATTTGGTTTTTAAATCAAGTTGTTTAAGCGAATAGTTTTTGAGAAATTAAATTTCAAAGTCAAAATTTAAAAAAAAATTGTAATTTTTTTTTCTTAAGTCGATATTTTTCAAAATTTTACGTTATTAAGGGCATTTTTGGTGTTCAATATTCAATGCCCTCATTATTTTTTAGTCCATTACCGAAAACCAAATGTAAAAACCTTTCTTAGTTTTTGAGAAATTAAGAAAAAACAAAAGGTACTTTTCCCGAATAAGCCTGAAAAAATGAATTTATTCATGAATTATCCATAATTTAACCCTTTTTCGGGCTTTTGTGGTAAAAGTACCTTTTGTTTTTTCTTAATTTCTCAAAAACTAAGAAAGATTTTTACATTTGGTTTTCGGTAATGGACTAAAAAATAATGAGAGCATTGAATATTGAACACAAAAAATGCCCTTAATTACGTAAAATTTTGAAAAATATCGACTTAAGAAAAAAAAGTTACAATTTTTTTTTTTTAATTTTGACTTTGAAATTTAATTTCTCAAAAACTATTCGCTTAAACAACTTGATTTAAAAACCAAATACAAGAATGGAGTATTAACTTTCAAAAAAATTATAGCAAATTATTAAATGTGTTTGCGTTGATTTTTAATGTTTTTTTTTGCATTTGAAGTCAATGTTTCAGAAACTGCCCCTCCCTGCCTCAGGGAGGGGAGATACAACTTTCCCCCTATACAGTTTTTTTCTTAGAATTTGGGTTATTCTAACCACCCATTGAAATACTTCCACTCAGGTCCGGGACACCCTGTATATTGGCCTCGTTACCAGAAACCAGAGTTCTGATCCCATTATGACAACATAGCAACTAGGGCTTTCAGATCCTTACATAGCGAAATCTGTTTTTACAAGCTTTGTACAGCCTTTCTTTGAATATACTAGCCAAATATTATCTCCCTACCATCATGTTCATATTAAAAGGATCCAAAATACAGAATCCAAAACAATACTTTGTCGCAAAAATAACAATGCAATTTTTAATTTACGAATTAATCTTACTTTAAATCAAATCAAAAATAAGGACCATGTTTTATAATGCTGTCTAACTTACGCCGAAATGCTCTCTCATTTACAGGGAGAAATGTAAGCCAATTCAATTAATATTAAAACTTAAACTGCATCAAAATGGTAACTTGCAACGTTGCTGAGCTCTATGATTTCCAACAAGATGATGGACTTCAAGATTTGGGTCTTCCAGTTTCAGTACAAACATTTTTATGGCGTCAAATTGCACCATTTATACGTCCAAAACTTGGAAAGCTTCATGAAGCTAGTTGTATGGTAAGTAATTTCTAGTTATATATCTTTATTTTAATACTTAACTTATCATTTTGAAAAATGACAAAAATGGATGTGTGGAATGATCACTGCTCAATATGGTTACATATTAAAATAAGCTTATAATAATGAAAAAACATAAAAATAGAAAAATATATGTAATTAAAAAAAAAAGCTGTAAATAAGCTTTGAGTTTTTCGATGTAACAAATAAAAGCTCAAATGAGCCATGTCAGTGTATTGATATTGTGTCTGAAAATTTTATTTAATAAAATAAAATTCAATGTTTTCAATGTAACATAAATGTTCACACACATTTTTGTTTGTCCTTTTCTATACCAAATTCTTATACAAAATTAAGAAAACATAATTATATTATAGTTACAAAAGTATTGTTCCCTGCTTTTTGAATAAATTTATTTATATCTTATTAATGAGTAGAATTATCCTTAAGTAAAACTCAATTAGTTTGATTTTAATTAAATTAACAAAAAAAAAGGTCATCGTGGCGTATACGTGTTTTTTCAATAATGATGTATTGCCTCTTTTTAAAACAACTTAATATTCCAATTTCAAAAAGAGATGCAGAGGATAATACTTTGCTTTGATTGTGGTGAATTTGTTTAACAATAACTAAAAATTATGGTTAAATTGGAGAAACCTCTTCTCGGTCTTTCTTAAGTTAGGCTGCAGATAACAATTAAGATTCCATATGGAAGTTGCATTCGAAAAATATAGTATGTGAACCTCATGAGTCAATTGCTTACTCATTTTTGTCCAAGTTTAGGTTTCTTTATAATTTATACCTATACAGGGTGTCCTGTAAATAATGGATAACCTTGCAACTGGTTGTAGCAGGCCTTATGACCTTTCCAGAAAAAAATAAAAAAAAAATATTTTCCCTGTGGTTACTATGTTATGATGTTTTTTCCAAAAGTTGTTAACAAGTACTACTTTCCTCAAATACGTGAACGCTACGACCATGGATGAACAATTTTTACTATTTTTATATTTTTGTAATATTCTAGAGTAACTGTTGTAATAGATGGGTGGTAAAATTTAACAGTAGTTATTGCATTTTTTTTACTATAATTTTTTAAAATATTTTTTTCAGTACAAAAATTTATTTTCGAAAAAGTTTTACCACCTCTAATAAACTAAAATTGTATGAGAACAGGAGTGGCCAATTGCTTAAAAAAGTTGTCTATTTAATGCACTTTTCAAAATAGTATAACACATGCTTGTGTATTAACGAAATAACCAAGAAAATTTGTCAATCATCTAATAAAGCTGCTTTTAACATTTCGGCAAAATGTCTATCAAAATGTTACAATAACCTCCAAATTTGGACAACAGTTATTCTAGAATATTACAAAAAAATTTACAGATTTCACTCCTTGAGTAACGATGGGGACATTGAAAATGACTTGCTAATGCTAGATAAATCCTTAATCTTTATAATTTATACAATCTTTTTTCTCTTTTAAATTTTATCTTTACCAATTTATACATACATATCAATTTAGTTCATGTTTTTTATGAAGACCAATCCAAACATTATATTGAACTAAGAAAACTTTATTCGCACTTCCATCTTTACTTGCGCTTAGTTACACCAAATTGTTTTTTTTTTCTTCAGCTTTAAAAATAATTAAGGAAGGATAATTTTTAAGCCGTTAATCCAAGAAAAATCGGAGCTCTTAATTGCTTAATACATACATTTAATTTTCCCTCCGTTTTATCTTCAACCAAATTTTGATTCTTCCCTAAGCGCAAAATGATGTTAGCAATTTAGCATATGTATAACTACTTTTTTTTCCTATTTCGTCCTGTATTCGTTTTTCGTTTTCCAAAATCACGTTTTTTGTAACACTAAATAAAATTATATTTTCCAAAAAACAAATATTTAATGTTGGTAGTTATTACCTCTCCCCAAAATTTGTCTTCTCTTATTCCCACTGTAGTTTTTTTTATTTTGTTTCATTTTCAAATATACAAAAGAGGTGTTTTCTTTTTGTTATTTTATTGACCCACATAAATTATTTTCCCGCTTGTCTTCTAATCTTATATTTTTCATTTACTTCGTGCGGTACCTTACTTTTTTCTTTTTGATTTAGCTTTGTGGTAGCACCAAACAAAAATTAAAAATTTCTACACCTATTGCTTGTTTATTTCGGTCTGTATTTGAATAGATTTTTCCTAACTCGTGTAACTGTTTAATTGTGGTAGGCAACGCTAACTTATATTTGATTTTCCCTCAAATATATGCCTACAAACGAATTTTCAACGCTGCTGTTTGGTACGTGTCAGAAAAATTCTATTTTTCTTATGCCCTTTGTAGTTTTTTTTTTTTTTTATTTTGGGGTTTATTACGAGTCTTTTCGAAAAAATTCGGCAAGACAAAAGTCAACCAAAAATTCTTGATGGACTTAAAATTTCTATCAAATAGGAAAATTTTTACTAATACAAATTAGCAATAACGATAAATCGACTTTTAGTCTAATCAACCAGTCTGTTTTGAAGAGACTCTTGCAATACGGTCCTTTATTGCATTTTCAAAAAGAGGCTGGTTGTGACCCACACTAGTAACTTCCAATTTGTGGTGCCCCGGAAGCTAGAGGTCCAATGTTATTTTTTTATATTCAACAATTTTTGGTATAGTTTTTGTATTTTTTTTTTTTTGCATTAAAAAAAAAAACAGTTTGTTGAATTATTATACTAAACCTACCGATTGTCAATTATAATCTAGTACATACATATATAGAAGCCCGAAACCAATATGATTATTTGTTCCTAACATATTCGAGACTAAAAACAATTCAACATTTTTTGATAAGGTTTTTTGTTGTTTTTTTGCTTAAAAAACTGGTTATGGGATATTTTTACAAATCCTTATTTATAGAAAAAAAATACCCAAAAGCTAATATCATTGTTTGTTCTCAAGATATTTGGGACGAACAAAAATTTTCTACAATTTTGTTAAGTTTCTTGTAGTTTTTTCGATAAAAATAATTATTTGTTGAATATTTTTACAAATTTTATCAATCATTTATTATAAACTCATTTAAAGAATAAAATTAGCCTAAAGTCAATATCATTGTTTGTTCTCAAAATATTTGAGATGAAAAAATATTTTCCACAATTTTTGGTGAAGTACCTATCTTGTAGTTCTTTTTCACTTAAAAAAAAACTTTTTGTTGAATTTTTTTATAAATCCTAACAATTATCAATTCTAAGCTAGTGTGTGGACTTAAATTAACCCGATGTCATGTCATTATCTGTTCTCAAGATTTTTGAGGCAAAAACCAATTTTTTAATAATTAGTGTGTAGAATTGCTTGCAGTTTTTCGCTTAAAAAAAACTATTAATTCAATATTTTTTAAAATTTTATCAATTTGTATCTATAAACTAGCGTATAAAATAAAATAACCTCGAAGCCAATATCATTGTTTGTTGTCAAGATATTCGAGCCAAACAACTTTTTTCAACAATTTTCATCTACATTTTTTTATTAAAAAAAAACTATAAGTTGATATACTTCTATATTTTAATCAATTCCTTATTACGTCAATTTGCGTAGAATAAAATTAACCTGAAGTCGATTTGTTCTCGAGATATCTGAGACTAAGGAAATTTGAACTGCTTCTTGAATTTATTGAAAGGTCCTTTCTGCTTGTAATGAAACTACTGTGTATACAATAAAATCCATCCGAAGTCGATATCTTAATTCGTCCTTGAGATACGGTGAACAAAAAAAGCGAAGGAACGTACGAACACACACAGACATCTCTCTACAAAAATGGAATCCGATTCTAGGGAGCGAAACGTGAAGATATGTTAAAATTTTTATTTTGACAAATCGGACCATTTACAATAACTTCCAATGGGAAGTTAAAAAATTATAACTTTTTTATGTTTTAGTTTTGTGATTTTATTGACCTATATTTGTATTCCCACTTGTAGGTATTCTTATTTCATATTTTTCATTTTCTTCGTTAATCCATCATAGCTAAACAAAACACAACAGTAAAATAATAAACAAACAAAAAACCCCCAACAAATATCCTAACGAACCTACCTGAAAACTAAACATCCCACATGCATTCTATCCTACTTACCTTTCACGCACATCGCATTCTATACTATTTAAAAAAAATATTTACTGGCAAGCAGCGCAAACAAACCTCACAACTCCAAGGCATCTTTGCAACTGAAGACAGACTGAACACTGAACACTGAAATGAACAGTCTCTTATAATAAACTACTAGACAGATATCAGGGATGAAATCGTGTTTCAGCAATGTATCAAAATATAAAAGGAAAGTGTATCGAATTGTACTTTTTGATTTGATTTGATAATATTTTGTCCACATTTGCTGTTGTATGAACGTATGTAATATTTCTATATCCAATTAATTAAAAAACAACTTAGCTGTTTATGTTAATTAACATATAAGGTACATACATACTTACATATGCGAAACTTTTATAACAAAACTGTAGGAATTTGTTGCAATACCCTTCGATTTTGCGAGATTTAAAATTTATAAATTTAATGTTTTCGATTTTTAATTGCGAGATTGTTGAAACCGGTATTTTGTAGATGTCATTTTCTCGAACAAACTGTATTAATCATTTTTATTTCTTCTGTTATATCGATGTCAGCCTCGGTTCACAGTAAACATTTTGTGAGGTCAGATGATTTTCTTTTTAATTTACTTTATCTTTTTCGTTGAATGCAAAAGTGGAGTACTTTAGCAAAGTGGAGTGTATCGAAAAAAGTACAATCTTATCGACTTTTGCAACCCTGGCAGAGATAGAAAGAAATCTTCAATGAACTATGGGACTATATTTTTGTGCTCTGTTTATTTGGGCTGTTTGTCCGCACAAAAACTTGCAAATCGACGACGATGAATTTTAGGAATATTAATTAAAGATTTAGTACCACTTTTTAATTAATTGTATTTTCGATTTGTGAAGCTTATATAGAACGTACAGCAACGTATGATATATCAAAATAATTGTCAATTATTCAAGCTGCTAACAAAACAAAAACTAATTGTCTAGGTGCACAGATTAAAGAGTTAGTAGGTGATATGTAAATGAACAGAAATATGTTATTATCTCGGCTTAGGTACGATTAAAAAAATCAAATTTTACATGTTATATGTGAATCTATATAATCTATCTCCGGTATGAATTTGAGATTTTTAAATGCAACCATTTAAAAGATAAAAAATAATAACTGCGAAAAATCGATCAACAAAAATTATATAAAATATATAAAATATAAAAAAATACTAGGTATCAAAATTTCCTGAAACGAAACAATCTGTTATTTATTATCTTTCTTAAACTATACAATTTAGTACAATCAGCCTTAACTCTGATGTGTAGCATTTGTGAGCCATCTTTTTTAGAACTTTGAACTTACAACCAATAATATCTCACTTTGTAGATTTTTTGGAATTGCAAAATATATGTACAAAATTGTTATATTAAACTTAACCATCGATAAACAAAAAAAAATATTACTCTGGCACTTCTCATTTGTTTTCTTTTTTTGTTCGACCATTTCACATAAAACCATATTTTAAAAAACGTCATATTGCACCTCTACATTATTTTCCTATCATAAACATTTTCAAAAAATTTCCAACGCTTAGATTTAGTTTTAGAAGCACAATGCACTGCGAGTGCTGACTGCACTAGCTCTTGCATTTTATAATTATAGTAATATGTATAGTTAAAACTTATATTGTTCACTTTAGAAACACCAACCAAAAATTCAACCGTACCCTCCCTATCCGCTTGCAATCATCTTCTATACATATTTGTTCATTCCAAAATGAATGGTAACACCACCAAAAATTCGATCTTATCCCCCATATACGCCAGCGTTCATCTCATATTACCATTGTTCAATTTATTCATTTTAGTAACACCACCAAAAATTCGATCTTATCCCCCTTATACGCCAGCGTTCATCTCATATACACACTTGTTCACTTTATTCATTTTAGTAACACCATAATTTACTCAAAACGACCCTATAAACATTTTCAATGTTAATATAAAAATAGTAAAAATTGTTCATCCATGGTCGTAGCGTTCACGTATTTGAGGAAAGTAGTACTTGTTAACAACTTTTGGAAAAAACATCATAACATAGTACTCACAGAGAAAATATTTTTTTTTTATTTTTTTTTGGAAAGGTCATAAGGCCTGCTACAACCAGTTGCAAGGTTATCCATTATTTACAGGACACCCTGTATAAGGAGAATATTGGCCCTTTGAAATGTACAAACTTTCTAAAGTTTGAAGGCCGTTTTTGGCAACAATCCAAATCAATTGCGTTAGAAGGAAATTAATAACATCTACAATCTTACATCTAAAATGATATCGACGAGTGGCTCATTTAAATCAATATCAAAATTATAGACCAAAGAACAAAAAAATCAGATTGTTGTCATACATAATTATTTTCCAATTGGGGTAATGAAAACCAAAACTCGCCATATCCTTGTCAGAAAAACTCTCCATAACCAAATTTAATTGTTTAATAACTTTTAAATGGAAGTACTCAGAAAATAATATTTTGTATCTAAAAAAAAAATTAGATACAAATTTCTTCAAAAAGATATTTAAAAATTACATCTGACTGTGACGATTTTTTCTCGCATGGATATGGTGAGTTTTGGTTCTCATCGCCTCAATTCAATCAAAAAACGTAAAAATAGCAGATTGTATTAGACCTAGAGCCGACAGCAGATATTTAGAGTGGAGGTATATCCAAAATCGAAGTATGAGAGATTATATAGGTACATGTATCACCACTTGGTTTCCTATTTATATAGTAGGGTCATTAACACTTCAATTCACTTTTTCCAAAAAAATATAATATCATGCTCCCTAAATCTCAAGACCTTTATCTTGATGATCCGATAAATTGGAACAATGATTTAGCCGTTTTAAGCAAACCTTATTGTTTTTTTTTTGTGGAGACTTTATTTGTTGATTTTTTGTTTTGTTAAAAATTTCCAAAAAAGCAATGATAAGGTTCACGTAAAATCTTGAGTTCTATTAGTCGGACCAGGCGCGGATCCAGGATTTCGTTCAGGGGGGGGGGCAATTTTCGTGAGTTTCCAAAATCTTGACGAGGTTTATAGAAAATTTGAGTACACTTCATACCGCTGTACAAGCTTGGTCATTCAAAGCAATGTGAGTTGATGAGTTTGAAATTTGAAGAAAGCAATTAACTCTTTCATAACTGCCGCAGTGTCTCGAAAAGAGGGTACTTTGAACTTTGTGGAATGAAGTTTTGCAAACTGTAGCTATAGCATGGTATTTTTACAGCGTTTTTGAGTTCCCTCTGAACACAATGGCACAGTGGTATGCTTTATTCAGACACATGACGTTCGAGTTCGAGTGAAATTTCCAGCCTCTACTTTAGCTGGGACAACCTAACGTAGCCTTGCCGGTAAAAGGTCAAGAATGCATTTAGCAGAATGTTATCACAGCACAAACTGCAAGAGTTCTCTGTTCAACTTTAGCTGCATAAGCATTGTGTTCGATAATGCAGTTTGCTAAAGTCACACCTTCGAAAACATCATATGCGGTGCAATTCTGCAGTAAAAATATCGAAAATATTGAGAAACCGGAAAGCGTGTTCATAAACGTCAAATGCGCTTGCAAGAAAATTGAAGGACGTTGATAAAAAAAGTATTTTGTGCAAAAAAACCATTGCATTAATTTGAAAATAGCTGTATTTAAACTTAACTAAAATTATAGATCAAAACCGAGAAAACTTTCTGACATTTAAATAAAACACAATGAATTTAGTGGAAAATACAAAGAAAAAACCACTCTTTTCATTTCATTTACAATATACTTAGCCTTCGTTAAATTTTAATATAAATTTTTCATATAAGCTCGAAACATAAACTGCAGAGTTGCCAGACCCATGCAGTTCAATAAAAAGCAATATGCGCGTCGAAAAATGGTGATCATTTGACAATCGAATTGACGAAACCAACTATCCTTTCCTTAGGTGAAAAAGTTCCATCCAACTTCTCTTTGGCAGTGACTGCTGTAGTCGTTTCCTGGTTTTTCACCAATCTTCTTCGTTGGATTCGTATTCTTCAGCAGTTTAATGATATGAAACACGGAAGTTCCTAAAACGCATCCACGAAATCGACAAAATTATCAGGAGTACTAGAATACATCAAAAACGTATGGCTAAAACAGATGTGCAGCACGTCTGCATGCATCGCTGCGTACAGCGCCAAACTCGAAACACATGTGCATACTCTTAAGGTTCGTATCCATTTCAGAGTAAAAAGGCGGCGAGCAGCTCTGAAGAAGTTCTCGTGGATAAAACTCGAAAGTGGACACAGACAGAGTCATGAAATAAGCTCACCAGCAGGGTTGCCAGAACGGGCTCTTAATCGCCATTTGGGCTCCTCGAATTTTTCACTCGCTCCTTCAAATTATGATTTGTGATAAATCCAAATTTGGACTATTTAGTTTTGGAATTGGGCGATTTTAGGCTCCTTAAAAATTGAGACATAAAATCATATTTTTTGTTTATTTTCCATTTCCATATATGAGGACTTCAAACTTAAAGAAAATCTTTTGTGAATGAGCCTACTAACATTTCAATATTTGCTTATAATTACACTTTTATGCAGTTTGCTCTGTTCACTTTCGAAACAAATTGGTAATTTTGGACCAGAGATATATATTTGGGTGGGGCTATTTCCGGTTCCAAGATTTTGCAAATTGGGCTCCTATCATCTTGAAAAATCTGGCAACACTGCTCACCAGTGGGGAAGACAGATATCTGAGTGTCGCTCTCGAGAGTTTTCTAGTGAAAGTACTCCCTCAATGGAAACGCACATTTAGATATATTTATTATAAAAAGAACTCTATCACCCTTTTAGCGTGAGTTTTTTTATATTTCTCAATAGCTTTTATTATTTAAAATTAGGTTAGATATCTTTATCCTGTAGGTCCGAGCATTTGAAGCAAAGTTAGACATTTATGAAACTAATTAAATCGACGTATATTATAGATTTAATTTTTTTTAATTAAAATAAAATTTAAGGTTGAAAATTTAGATAAGTGCCCTTGCCGCCTCTCCCATTACATTTAACTATAAAAACCACAAACAAATCTGTAGAGTAGGGTTGGAGTTGGAGCAATAAAAGTTTAAATCGTTGTTTTTCAAACTGTGAAGTGAAAATGAAATCGATTTGGGATTCACCCAGCTCCCTAGTATGAAATAAATTGACTTTTCACATAAAATGTTATACAGTAATGTAGCCTGACATTTTTATCATTTAATTAAAGGCCTTAACTTTGAAGATCGAGATCTAAGACCGGAGTTATCAGCTTTCCAATCAGTAGGTTTGAAGACTTCTCTTCTTCTTAACTCAACTTGGTCAGCCAGCGGCCAACTAACAACCACTCATTGCTGCAACGCTGCGCTGTCAAGAAAATTTTTATAAACGTATAACGAAATAACCTTTTTTTTTAAAACATTTTATTAAATTCATATTTTATGCTTCGTTCATTCTTGCTCAGGGGGGGGGAAATTGCACCCATTGCACCCCCCCCCCCCCTGTATCCGCGCCTGAGTCGGACCCTCAAGCTTGTTTTTTTTTTTTGCATTAGCACAAAATTATACACAACGCCTTGACACATAACTATTATGCAGTTCTCTTTTGTATCTCTAAATACTTCCTAATTAGTGCAGCACTTTAAACCATTTCCATAAAGTCGAACTCACTCAAAATCAATGACAGTTCGTGCGAGAGAATACAATATGATAGATGCCATACGAGCTAGTGTGATATTAAATATATAAAATCAGGATTTGATGACATTTTTCCAGTGATCTGTAATGACCTTGAAAAACACTTTTAAAACATGTACATTAAAACAAGTCAATTTTAAAGAGAAAACTCCTCAGAGAAATATTTGGCAATACAAGAAAGCCAAATGGGACGGTTTTTATGAATTCTTCAGGAATTTTAACTGGTCACTATGCTTCCTCGATAGTGACGTAGACTCCAGTGCAGATATGATATCAAACTTGATTTTTTTCGGAATGAAAAATTGTATCCCACATAGGAATAAATCTATCAAACTGAAAGAGAACTCATGGTTTGATTTGAGCTCTAAAGAGGCTATCAGGGTAAGAGAAGTTAGTTTCCGAAGACATAAAAACCAACTCTACTGAGGAAAACCGGAATAAGTTCAAACAAGCTAGAAAGATTTGTAACGTTTATATTTGTCCAACAAAATTTTTGCATGAACAAAATTAAGGCAAAAAACACTACATTGTCCCAAAGGTAGGAAAACATTTTTGGTAATTTGTAAGAAAACATTCGAAATACTACCTCATATTAGGTTCCAACACTCGTCTTCACTGACACTCCCTATGTCAGCTCAGTAGAGAAAACCAAATAGCTTGCAGCACAGTATGCTGGTTAATTTGACGCTGCAAGAGAGTGTTATGAGACTCCTCCTATGTTTGAGAACGCGAACTATTTCATGGGATCAATTTTCTTTCGCACTCGCGCAGTTGCAAGAATTCCAAAAGATCTTGATATACACAAATCCACTGGCCCGGATAGTATCTCTCCCATCGTTTTGAAGAGAAGAGGTGTTCTTCAACTCTGGCAAAACCATTGCGTAAGCTTTTTCATCTTTCCTACTCTACAGGTCTCTTTCGGAGTGGATGGAAAACAGCCTTTATCCAGCTTGTCCCTAAAAAAGGCGAATTTGCATCACCCCCTAACTATTGTCCAATTGAACTTCCGTCCCTTCTCATGAAAACGCTGGTAAATTATCAATCATCTTAAGAAATATCTCGAAGCACGAAAGCTTCATAATAATGAAATGATGTAATTGGACATTTTGTCGCAACTCGCAATGTTCGCCTTTCTGACTGAATGAGTTGTTTATGCATTTTGTTTCGTTTCTTGCTTCCAATTTATTTGTGCTCTTAGAGAACTATTGTCTTTTTGACGTCCGAATGCCTCCGGATTGAGAAAAACGTGCAGAAACGTTTTAATAAGAACTTTTTACTGTCATGAAATTCTTTTCATCATCTTGCTTGGGTAAAATAGGTAATGAGTAGGTTTGTGCCCTTTTTTCTCAAAATCTTTTGCTCCTACGAAAAAAAGTGTCATAAACTTTTGTTTGTAGAATTTTATGAGCAACAATATAAATTTATATATTTGTTGAGATATTTACAAATAACTGCAATTTATCCCTTTTACAGTTCAAAATCACAAGTTAATTTGACACGCTATAACTTCAGTACTAATTAGGCCGTGAGAGCCATAGTGGCCTAACTGCATTTTTCATTATTTTCAGTAGAGCAAAAATAAGGAACAAATTTTTTTCAAGCCATTGTAGTCTGAAAAAATTTCAAATGCTTGCCGTTTTAAAATAAAGACACATAGCTTTGATTTTATTTTGCAATATGATAAAAAAAAAAATGGTTTTTGATTTTGTATTAATGATTTTCCAAAATACCGTTATAACTGATCAGATAGGCCACTCTTGCACTCAAGCTTTAAACTTAGTTGTAGTTGGCCTCTTAGTGCAAAAAGTCCTATAACTATGGCATTATTTCCCGCCTTGAACCGGATATTGTTGCGGATGATATTGGCTAATAATTGCATCCCAACGAATAATTCTATTAAGTGTACAAAAATTAGCAAAGTAAATAGTTTCGTTTCATCTTTTAAAATAGTAGCTCATTCTTCTTACTTGGATTCTATTTGCAATAGTAGTAACTGGCCTCCAGAAGCTCTTGTTAAGGAATTTTCTATTAAGAAAAATAGACTCACACGTAGTTTACCCAATAATATATCTTCAAAAAACTAAACAGAATTACCCTCTTCTACCAAAATGTAAGAGGGCTACGCAGCAAAACTGCTGATATTTATATGAATTCCCAAGCATTTTCACATGACATCTTTGTTTTGACTGAAACTTGGCTGAACTCAAGTTTTCTTGACACGGAACTTTTCAATCAAGAGTTTTTAGTATATAGAAAAGATCGTCATGTTGATAAGCCAAAAGAGGTGGGAGGTGGTGTTCTAATTGCAGTTAGAAATAAATTTACATCTTCGTCTATATCATTCCCTTTTAATCTCTCTATTGAATTAATCTGTATAAGATTAACTCTAAAGTCCAAACAGTTATACATATTAAATGCATATATTCCTCCGAAAAGTTCGGACGCAGTCTATGTGGAACTTTCTAAAGCCTTAGATTTTGTTATTGACTTGTCTTGCTCAAGCAGCAACATATTCATTTTAATTTATTTTATTAATTTAACGGACTTACCGCGATAATTTAATTCAAAAAATTGAATTGAAATTGATAGCCCGACGTTTCGACAAGGTTCCACTTGTCGTGGTCACGGGTTAACTGATGGCTTGTGGGTGGTAGTTGTTGTTTCTTGGTGATTTTAATTTACCTCACATTGAGTGGGTCCCTTCTGATGACGAATCCTATCAAGAAGCATCCTTAACTTCTTCTCAAAATGAGTTTCTACTTCTTGATAGAATAATTTCAACTGACTTACAGCAAGTAAGCTGTATAAAATTATAATAATTCTAAGAATCGAATTCTCGATTTGGTATTTTCTTCGGACGCTACTAGTACCTTGGTTCTAGAATCTAGTTCTGGGGTCACTACATTAGATGACTATCATCCACCCTTGGATATTTTTTTTGACTTGAGCAATCACCATACTGAAAACAGTAACCCTTATGATTGTTCATATACTTTTGACTTCAGAAAGGCAAACTTTGAGTTGCTATCAGAAGAAATAGCTAGGTCTGGTATTGAGAATATATCAGTTTCTAGCGATATTGACGAAGCAGTTTTTAGTTTTTATTCCATTCTTAATAACTGCATTTATAATACTATTCCTTTAAAAATGTCAAAGAATACGAATTTTTGTCACTCATGGTATATGAAAGAGCTAAGAACACTCCGTAATAAAAGAAACAGAGCGTGGAAGGTGTATTTAAAAACTCTCTCGCCAGTCGGCCATAACTTCTACATTACCCTTTTTGAAGAGTTTAAAACTCTTTCAAAAAATCTATACACTAATCATGTAAACGAAATGGGTAGTTCTCTAAAAGATGACCCAAAGGCATTTTGGAGGTGTGTCAATTCAAAAAAAAATTCTGATGGTTATCCAGCAAACTTCATGTATGAAAATTGTTTCCTACAGGATACCATTGATATTTGTAACGCTTTCGCTAAAAATGTTCGTAATTCTTTTGTTGACAAGCCCTTAGATGTGGACGAAGATTATTTTAGAGATTTACATAGTTACCCCCAAAACAAGCTGCAATAATATCCCAGTGCCTCCGAGTACTGTTTTAGAACTTCTCTCATCATTAAATGATGATTACTCATCTGGTCCAGATGGAATACCCCCTATACTATTGAAAAAGTGTAAATTTATACTTGTTCAACCTCTGCTATTTTTGTTCGAGATTTCTTTGAGGACAGGAATATTTCCCAATTTATGGAAGAAATCGTTTCTCACACCAATCTTTAAAAAAGGTGACAAATCTGATATAATGAACTATAGGCCCATAGCAAAGCTCTCTTGCATTCCAAAGATTTTTGAACAAGTTGTATGCGAGAGCCTGGCATTTCATACTAAGAGTATTATATGTGATCAACAGCATGGCTTTGTGAGAAGAAAATCAACCGTAACAAATCTCCTTACTTTTTTGCATAAGTGTTCTAATGCCTTAGAAAACGGGAATGAAGTTGATTGCATATACACTGACTTTTCAAAAGCATTCGATCAACTTTGTCATGAAATTATTGTATTCAAACTTAAAGCCTTTGGTTTTCCGATGTTTGTTATTTCATGGATAAAGTCCTACCTTGAAAAAAGATGTTACCAGGTAAAATTCAGAAATTGTCTTTCAAATTCATTCAGTGCTCACTCGGGTGTACCTCAAGGAAGCCATCTGGGTCCATTTTTGTTCATTCTCGCTATAAATGATGTTACTTCATGCATACGCTATAGTGATATTCTTATATATGCTGATGACATGAAGGTTTTTAAAACAATACAATCTTATCATGACCATATTCTCCTGCAGGCTGATATTGACTATTTTAATGTTTGGTGTGGGAAAAACGGCCTTTCTCTTAACCCTGTTAAATGCCAAACTATAACTTTCTCTAAAAAACGAGAAGTGAGTGCTTTTGATTATTCCATTTCAGAGCACACACTCTGTCGTGTTTTTAATTTCAAAGACCTGGGTGTTCAATTTAGTTCAGATTTAGATTTCAAAGTACATATTAAGTATATTGTAAATAAGGCGAGTTCCATGCTTGGATTTATAAAACGCTGGGCAAAGGAATTCAACGATCCGTATGTTACTCTTTCCTTATACAATTGTTATGTAAGACCCCATCTTGAGTACGCCTCCCAAGTATGGACTCCCTTTTACGAAATTCATAAAAGCCGTATTGAATCAATACAACATAACTTCATTCGCTTCGCCTTGAAAGGTCTTCCTTGGGCTGATCCGTACAACTTGCCACCTTACGAACATAGAATCAAGCTTTTGCAACTTCAAACTTTATATGAAAGGCGTGTTAATAATTATTTAATATTTTTCCACCAACTTATCAGAGGTGAAATTGATGCACCTGACTTGTTAGCCTGTATAGGCATTAACAACCGCGGAGGATCCCACCACCTACGAAGATTTGAACTTTTTCACGTTCCTTTTCATAGAACCAATTATGGCATACATTAACCTCTTAATCGTATGTGCAAACTTTTTAATTTGAACGCTTCTTTTGTTGATTTTAACATTAGTAAAGTAGGATTAAAAACATTGTTGCGTACCAGTGCTCCACTCTCGTAATTTTTTAACGTCTTGGTAGATACCTTATTTAAATGTTTTATATTATATTTAATTTAATTTTGTTAACTTTATTTTATAATTATTATGTTGTTTCATATTATATTTTGTATTTTGTTTAATTTTGTTAATTTTTTGTATCTTTTAATGTGCTTGTGTTAGCTTGCTTTATCTACTAACCACTAACACATGCACTCATGATGAGCCTCTGTTTGTAGTATGCAGCTTGCTTTAAGCTCTCTACAACATTGAATTCTGAAGTGTAAAGAAAAATGGAGCCATCAATTCAAAAAATTTAAATGCAGGAATATTGTTTAATAAATACAGATTCAATTTTCGTAATAAACTTAATTTCGATAAAAATGCAGTTAGGCCACTATGGCTCTCACGGCCTCATATTAATATATAGAGTTGGTTAAATGCTCATTTCTAAGATAATTTTATTGAAATGTTATTCGATTATGATTTTGTTGTAAAATGAAATTCTATAAAGTTGTTGAACAAAAACCAAATTACTTTCCTTTTCAAGATGGCGGCCTTCCCCTTACCCCGGCCACCCCAAAAATTTGTTTTTTTTTTTATGAGGAGATGTAGCCAAACACAAATCGTACAAAAAATTTTGCCCATCGATTAATGACATTTTAATAGATTTTTTGACAAAATGGTGGAGCCACCCTGAAGTTCTTGTACAATTTTCTCTGAATCTATTGGTTGTATGAAAAAAGTATGTTAATCTTTTCTGTGTAGAATTACATAAGCTACAATTTGTACCTTCACTTTTTTCCAAAAAAAACTGATAGTTTTCGAGGAATTAAGAAAAAACTGAATTGTACCCTTTTTTATCCCCCGTAAATTTAGCCCCGGCCCAAATTTACGGAACTTTTTAGGAAATGCTTAAGATGTCAAAACAAAGCTTTCCACAAAAATTCAGCTTTATCGGAATTTTTTCGAAGTTTTGCCATTGTCTTGTCTAATTTTCCTGGGCTATTTATGAATATGCCAGTTGCTTCGCTGGCTGTTGCAATTGATAAACAAGGAAACCTGGATTGAGATTGAGCTAATCACGTGGTTTTGGTGGTGCGATGTTAAGTCCATCGGCTTCTGAGATGTTTGGAGCTTCGTATATGGTTCGCTCCAAGATGACGGCAAAGAGTTTTTCAATGAATACGGGCAAAACTATACTAAGAACCACTAAAGGAGTCTGAAAATCGAGGTGGCACTAGTGAAATAGCTATAACTTCAGCCAATCGATATAAGGGTTAAGGTTTTTTCATTTTCCTTCGGATTTCATACGGTGTCTAGATTCTAGAATTAATGAACAAAAATCATATCTACTATGTTTCATTTCATCTAAATTATTTAGATATTTTAGATTTGAATAGGAATTTACACGTTGTAATGCACCCACTATGAGTGTTCAAGTTCACATACAATATTTACAATATTTACAATATTTGATCATACATCTAAAGTTAAATTTAGGCACCCTGATTCTTATTTTTGTTTCTTATCTAACACTTCTTTGTAACCTTATTTATACAAATTAAGGCACAATCACAATCTAACGAAATACTTTACAAAATCATAAATCTACCTTCCTAAGATTTTGTTTTATCACAATTTTCGGCTACTCTAAATTTAAGACTAATGAATTAAGTTAAAAACTGTCGTTTCGTCACAAACACTAATATACATACATAAGTGGAAGGTCAAAGCTACAAGAAAAAACATTTTTTGATATTATTGATACGAACTGATAATTTTAATAAATTCCCCTAGTAGCCTAATGAATAAACCTTTTAAAAAGGAAAAATTACGTGCAAGGATTTTTATTATTGAATATGTTTGCTTGGCTACTAAATTCACCCATGCGTTTCTGATAGAATGGTCACACCGGCCACTTTTCAATAAACAAAAACCAACATAAACAAAATCGAAAAATCAAAGATTTTTACATTTTTTTCTACATTGCGCATAACTTTTTTCGGAGCAAAGATATGCTCAAGACATGCATGAACAAAGTAAACTAGAGTCTTAAGGCCTTAATATGACATGTTAAAAAAGTCATATTATTTGAAAATTGACAGATATATAGCCATTCAAACTTTATCATTTCTTATAATTTTTCGCAGTTTTTGCCCGAAAGCCTATTTTGGGGTACTTTATGACAAATTTAACGTTCCTAGCACCTACTACCAAATCTTATGTTAATCCGACCAACCGTTCGGTATGTAGGTCTGAAAGCATTTAAAAACAGCCGAAAAACGAAATTTAGAACTTAGATACTTTTTAAAAATTCTCTATAGTTGTAATGTCATATTATATCAAAAATTTGATTTCGAACACTTAACGACCGATTGTACCGAAAAAGGGACTTTCGGGCCAAAACTGCGAAAAATTATAAGAAATGATAAGGTTTGAATGGGAATATCTCTATCAAATTTTGAACAAATATTAATTTTTGAACATGCCATATGAAAGCATTTAGTCTCTACTTTATTTTGTATCTGCATATTTTGACCCTATCTTTGCTTCAAAAAAAGTTATGCACAATTTACTAAAAAAATTAGATATCCTTGATTTTTGATTTTTTTTTAGGTTGGTTTTTGTTAACTTTTTCTGCTTAAATTTTTTTGTAGAATTTTTTGAACTATTCTTTCCAATAGAAAATTTAATTTTGAACAAAAAGTAGCAAAGGTAAAATTGCAAAATTCGGCTTAGTTTTCGAGTTACACCAAAAATATTGAAAAGTGGTCAGTGTGACCATTCTCTCAGAAACGCATGGGTGAATTTAGTAGCATTTTCGGTTTTAAGCATGCTTATGGGCTAGACAAACATGTTCAATAATAAAAACCCTTGCACGTAATTGTTCCTTTATACCCCTCATTTCCGGTCTATTCAATAGGATATAGATAGGCCAATTCTCACATATAGTGAGACGGAGCAATCTGAAACCTCAGAAACATGAGCTGTCTAAATAAAATACATATATTCATACAATTATCTTTTTATTGTGAAATGATTTTTGGCTTTATACCATTTACAGCAAAATTAAAGATATAAATAATATAATGGACGATCTGGCGCAGGACCCAATGGCAAATATGAGGAAATTCATAGAGAGCACAGGCTGGTTTGCAAATGAGCCAGTCTATTTGAATCATTAGTTTAGGAGCATCTCTGCTTTCTTTTTGTAAGGGGATCACAATGGACCAATAGGCCCCCGTGTACCTAACAGCCTCTGTGCTGTGCATACCCCTCCTAACCTTACCTAACCTAACCTTAATAAGTTTCATATGAAAGCTGTTTGTTGCATATCATTTTGGATTAAACGTTTGGTGTACACGTTTTGCACTTCATTTAAACTCCAACTACTCTAAAAGCCTTCGATTGGCTGTTCCGAGTAATGTTTTTGAAGTCTTTTCTGTTCCCGATTTCAAGGATGAGTACAACACGATGTTTTCCCATTTGATTGGAATCAAGTAGGAGTGGAACAGTCAGAAAACCCAATCCAAAAACGACGTTAGAGTCAGTTTGGAACTAGCTTGTATGTTTTAAATTAAGCCAATTTTATATATTTATCCAACTGCAAATTTGAATTTAAAGTACAGCTAAAAATGAAAATTAAAATTTACAGTAAAAATATAAAATACTTATTCAAATTCACTACTTAACAAAATAAATGAAATATAATAATGTTTAAAAGGTATAAGAAAAGTGTATTATAATAGTGTATATTATTTTTTCTTTAATGTCTAATTGTATGCATTTGTCTTTTGCTTACACACCTGTAAAAAAAACTGCATTCGTCAACGCAAATTTAACAAAATGAAAAAAAAATATTTTTAAATAACTGTATTTTCGTATGAAATTGATGTAGTTTTGTCAACATGCACCCGGCCATCACGTAAGTTTTTAACAAACAAACAACAAAAAGATTTGAATACTAGAAACAAACAATCTTTTAAAAAAATAGTTTGAAAGTGTTTTTTAAAAATATTCGTTAAAAAAGCATGTTTTATGAGTTTTATTTATTAATATATATTTTTAATTTATTTTTATATTCCAAATTATTTATTTTTTTAATTAAATACAACCAATGAAAGACTTGTTTTGGTATTTGAAACTGAAAACAATGAATACAGTAAACGGTTAATAAACCCCTTTAGATTTTTAAATTTGAATTTTCAACCTATTTTTGATACATGGAATGAAATAATTATTGTAAACACACAAAAACACATATTAGAAAAAAAAACAATATTTATTTGTATTAAAATATTACTTTTAATTGTTTTACAACAAATATTTTAATTGTTATAAATAATTGCTGCCATTAGGAGCTAAAGGAAGCATGCAAGGTAACTACTAATACATAATTTGTTTTAAATTTAACAATTTGGTCATGAAGATACAAAGTAAATAAAGTTTTTTATTTATTAAAATGAAAATATGGTTCAATTATTTTAATTTTATTTAAAGTCCTTCGAAAAAGTTGTCGTTCAAAATATACAATTTGGACTATCACCACCTTTGACTAAAGCTCTAGCTGCTATTCCTCGATGGAGACTATTACAAGCTGCACTGCCCCATGTAATGCATTGTGTTGCAGCCTTACTTCACAATAGGTTGTGTTTTCATTTTCATAGTAAAATGTCAAAAAAACTAAAACTAACTTTATAATATTATTTAAAAATCTTTAGAGTAAAGGACATGCAAGCAATTGGGGCAGTTGAAACAAAATTGCTCTACACAATGCAATGGATTCTTTTATATGCTTCCGAAGAGTGTGCCGATGAGGAAGAAGATCTTGATCCTGTTTTGAAAAAAGATATGCCAAAAACTGAAAACTATTTATTTTCTGTACCAACTATAACAGTAATTATAATAAATTTATTTAAAACTTTCAAAGATTTGATATTGATTTTTTTTTCAGCTTTTTGTTTATCTATTTGCACCAATTATTCATCATCTAAAAGAATCGGATTTTCAAAACTTTCGACTAGAGAATGGTATCAGATTGTGGCAAGGAATGTGGGACAATCGAGCTCCAGGTGCACCGTGTTTCTTAGCGCCTGTTAAACCTAAGGCCAGAAATTTATTAAGCCCGTCTTCTCCGAAAGGATCAGCAGACGTTTTTACTGCAAGTAAGAAAAGAGAACAAATATGCTCAGTTTTTTTTTTTTTTTGTTTAACGTTCTACGAAGTAAAACAGAGTGTAAGTTTTTTTAAACACAGTGTGCCCGTTATAGGACATATTATAGAAGTTTAAGAAGATTCGGAATGAGACTAGATTTAACTGCCTAAATGTCGTAATTGAAGGGACAAATTGAGCCGTCTCCTAGTAAGTAAATGTTCAAATACTGTATCACTGCTGAATACATACATCAACATCAGTTTAACTTTTAACGAGTTTAATGCTCTGTCCAACTACATTCAAAGAATTGTTGCCCACTATCTTCATACTGAAACCGTCATATAGCGGGCAATTTTAATGTACACAATTCTTCGTGACTTTGATATTCTGGCCAGATAACACCCGAAGGTAGGTATATTGAGATCTTTGCTGTGTTAAACCACCTAACTCAGCTTGTCGCCGAGCCAATTCGAGTCCCTGACGTTAAAAGTCAAACCGGCAACATCCTAGACTTGTTTCTTAACTATGACCCATCTCACCGAACAGTGGAACAAATCTTTACGTCGTTTTGGAGAAAGTAAGGTTATTGCACTTGAATTTAAAAGCGTTTTAAAGACCTTGGCACCAAGCTCTCTTATCGAAAATGCATGCATTTGGTTTTGACGAATCTCTTTTTCGTTGGATTAGAAATAACCTCTCGAACCGATCAATACAAGTTGTGTTGGACGGTTTCAAGTCTGATATTCATAAAATAAATGCTGGTGTACCCCAGGGCTCCGTTTTGTCTCCGACTCTCTTCCTAATTTTTATAAATGATCTTCTGTCTGAAACTTCTAATCCATTTAATTGTTTTGAAGACGACAGTACCCTCACTTTTTCATATTCGTTTCAAGATTCACTTCCTTGTTCTTTGATGTGGAACTTCAACGGAACGCATTATCCAATGGGGAATAAAAACCGCGTAGAATTAAATGCTTCAAAAACTCAATGCTGTTTTTTGTCATCAAAGTATCCACCCTCTATGCCACTATCCATAAGTAGCATTTGCATTGAGGAAACCGAACAGCTTTCAGTTCTGGGTATGTGCATCACATACAGCCTTCTGTGGAATGATCATATTCGAAGTCGCCAAAAATGCTGGGAAATTTATAGGTTTTCTTGAAATATGCAGGACATTTTCTCCCCTTCTGATCTGGGTGTAATCTATAAGGCCCTAATTCATCCAAAGCTTGAGTACAACTCCCATATTTGGGCAGGAGCTCTTAAAACCCATTTAAGTCTCCTGGATAGATTTAAAAATAGAGCCTTAAAAATGAAAGTTAATAGAACTACTTATAACGGAAACATTTACATCTCTCGAACACCGCCGCAATGTGTCTTGCCTTTTATCGGTTAATAGCCACTTGCATAGGTCTGAAGAAGGGTGTAATCACACCCAAAACGCCACAACACAAAATAAAATAAATAAACAATAATTGACCTTGAGCCCACTTTAGGACAGTCATAATTCTTTTCTTAAGCTTTGATTAGACGGTCAACGCAAATGGTCAACACGTTGACTCTCTGACGTCAAAATGACGTAAAATTCTATCTCAAAGTTGTCTTGTCGTGTTATCGTCAACGCAGAATACTGTCCATGCGTTGACGGCTGCATTGACACTCTCGTTGGCACGAATTTAAGCGTCAATGCGTTGATTATTTTCGTTGGCCGTGTAATCAAATCACCCTTTTAACGCAGTTAGGACACTATGACAGACTACTCACCAACGCGTTGACTGTATCCTTACACTGACACTGCGGATTTTTCTGCCATGTCAACGTACGCAGCGTTGACCTTCATCTCAATCGCGGAAATTTGGCATTTTTTTGACACTTGATGGCTTGACAGATGAGGGGGCGAACTATATTTTGACGGCAAAACTATATTTAAATTCAAATGTCACCCAATTGCCCTTAAATATTTTTTCCCGGAGCAATGCAAAAATTAAAAAAATATCTGATTTTTGTGATGTTTTTTAAGCCATCCTTCAAAGTAACTTGACAGTTGATGGCTTGACAGATGGAAGAGAAACTATATTTTGGCGGCAAAAGTATATTTCGATGCAAATGCCACCCAATTGCCCTTAAATCACTTTTTCCGGAGCAGTAGGTAAATAAACTTCAAAAATTTCTGATTTTTTGAGGTTTTTCAATCCATCGACATCGTTACCCATCCTTCAAAGAAATTTGATAGTTCATGACTTGACAGATGAACAACAAGCTTTATTTTGATGGCAAACGTATATTGCGATCCAAATGTCACCCAATTAACCTAAAATCATTTTTTTCTGGAGCAGTAAAAACTTCAACCATTTCTGATATGTTATCTGTTTTTTAATCCATCGACATCGTAGCCATGCTTCAAGGGAAGTAGACAGTTGATGGCTTGACAGATGGGGGGTGAACTATATTTTGACGGAAAAGGTTTATTTCGATCTAAATGATTTTCAATTACCCTAAAATCATCTTTTTTCTGAGCAGTAAGAAAGCTTAAAAAATTTCGGATTTGTTAGAGCTTTTTTAAACCCTCCGCGTTGTATTGTTCAATAACACCGCAATCAATGTCGTGTGGTCGTCGCCGTACAAAATGATTCAATTTTGCTCTTGTCAACTCCACGTCAAGTCAACATTCAGATGTTTGGATGTGTTGTGATTTGTGTTGTGTTGTGATGTTTTGATGTAATCGTCAACGTTTCACGTGTCAATACGCTTAAACCAGAAGATACCAATTGCGTTGACACAGATAAGACGTCAACGCAATATGGGACAACATTGACCGAGTGCCGTCATTGTGTGATCGGCAAGATTTCATGCTTTGACACAGTCTACGTTGACAGTTTGACGATGTTTCTGATGACGTCAAGGAGTCAATGCGTTGACCATTTACGTTGACCGTCTAATCTAAGCTTTAGTCGCACTACCCGAATGTGGAATGCTGTGTTTCTTCTCATTTTGATATTCAGAGCTGCAAAACCAATGTGCATTGGTATCGACTCTTGAATAATTCCCTATTTTCTTAACTCGCACTTTTTTAAATCATTTAAAGGGTACTCAAAACCCCTTTATTGCACACTTACTATTTCAAAAAATTAAATAAAAATAGTCCTAGAAATTGATCAGCCCTAGATAACTTGTAAACAAGGCTTAAAGTTTTTGAAGGTCGCGCAAGGTCACGCGCAATTTTTCGCACCTCATTTGTGGGAAATTTGCAAAACCTGAATACTATCCGAAAGATCTCTATAACTGCTTAGGCGTTTAAACTACATATACCATTCAAAGCCTTTATTTTAACTTTCCTAAAAATTTGTCTTGAATGTGGATTTGAACTTCGCTAAGACAAAATTTGATAATTAATTTCGTTTAATTTAAGTATTGAACATTAACATTTCTAAAAAATACTCGAACTTCAATTTAAAAATTTTAGTGTGTTAATTTAATTTTTTAAATTTTGGTGGGGGCAAAACCCCCATTTATTCGGCTTAATACAAGCTAATTCTTAATCTAACTTACAAACTAAGAACTTAAGCTAAGTTTCGTGAGGCGTTGAGCGGTTCAGGAGTCGGTTTTTTAAGGAAGGAGTACTTAGGTTAAAGTCGAAGGAGCACATGTTTGAATTAACAGCCCGCAGCATACGAGAGATTGGTTCGTTGGAGCCATAAGAGGTTCGGTGGGTGGGTATATAAAAGAGACGTGTATTACGATTTAGTATTAAAAGAGACAGAGTTGTAGAGCGATATGCAGTCTACGGAACCAGAGAGAAGTCGATGAATGAAGAGAATGTCTGATATTTCTCTTCGTTCTTCCAACGAATTCAGGTTTATTAGTTTAAGGCGATCTAGGTAGGGAGGCAGGATCAGAGGGTTGTTCCACGATAGACCACGAAGAGCAAATCGTAAGAAACGACGCTGGATGCTCTCAATTCTTGAAATGTGAGTAAGTTGGTAAGGGGACCAAACTTGAGAGGCATATTCTAGGAGAGGACGAACAAATGATATATATAAAGACCGGGTAACATAGGGGTTGGAGAATTCTTTGGACCATCTTTTGACGAAGCCGAGCGCTGAGTTTGCTTTGAGAATGATATCGTCTATGTGAGTGAGAAAATCAAGCTCTGGGTCACATAAAATGCCAAGGTCGCGAATATTATCAACTATGGGTATGGGTTGATTATGGAGCAAGTAAAGACGGGGAGGAGATTTGATACGTTTGCGTGAAAAAGTGATTGATTGGCATTTGGCGACGTTTAGCTCCAAGTTATTTTTTAGACACCAAACTGAAAAACTGTCAAGATCCTGTTGAATAAGGTAAGAGTCATGTGTTGAGGAAATTGTCTTGAAGAACTTGGTATCATCGGCGTACAGAGAGATAGGAGAATGTTTGATGACCCTTTCAATATCGTTAATAGCGAAAATAAATAAAAGTGGGCCTAGGTGGCTGCCTTGGGGGACACCGGAGGTAGCTAAGAAAGGGCAAGAGGTGGCAGATCTGAATCGAACGCTGTAATAACGGTTTTCAAGGTAAGAACAAATCCATTTTAAAAAAGATGGTTCAAACCCTAGAGTGGATAGTTTGAAAAGAATAAGCTTATGGGAAATTTTGTCGAAGGCTTTGCTGAAATCTGTTGAGATAGCATCAACTTCGTGGCCTTTCTCTGTGGCTGAGAGGGTGTAGGAATTTAACAAGGTTAGTGGTTGTCGACCGGCACTTGAGAAAGCCATGTTGTGAGGAGGAGATGAGAGATTTGCAGTGGAAACTTAAGGTTTCATACAAAATACTTTCGAAGAGTTTGGGTATGTGTGAAAGTTTAGCAATGGGACGATAGTTGTTAACATCGCTCTTCGGGTTCGGACCCTTTTGTGTACAGGAGTTATGAAAGATGATTTCCATATCTGAGGAAACTGTCCTTGATTTAGGGAAAGGCTAAAAATTTTTGAGAGAGGGAGAGAGAGGGTGGAAGAACATTTTTTTAGAAGTATGGCAGGGAGACCATCTGGACCCGGATTAAATTCATCGTTTAATCGATTCAATTAATATTCGATGAGAAAGGGATTGACAGTTCGAGGGAGAAGCGGTCCAAGTGAAAAACTTTGTAGATAATTGAAATAGGCAGAATCAGAAACAAAGGAGTCATCAGCAAAAGATTGTTTGAAGAATGTGGCAAAAAAGTTGGCAATAGTGCTAGGATCATTCGAAGTTACGTTATTGAAAGAGAAAGTGGTTGGGTAGCCATCGGATTTTCTTTTGTAGTTAACAAACTGAAAGAATGACTTAGGATCTTTGATAAGGTTGGATTGCATTTCCGTTAGATAACGCTGGTAAAGGGAATTGTATAGCTCGGTAAAATGGAGATAAGAACCAAGTTAGTTAGAATAGTCAGTAAGCGAACGAGAGCGGAGGTAACTTTCCCATAACTTATTTCTTTTATTCCGCAGAGAGCGAAGGTTGCGATTATACCAAGGTGGAGAAGTAGACAAGGTTTTGTGGCGGGAAAAAGGAACATAAAGAGAAATAGAGTAAAATATTTCTCTGTAGAATATAGTTAAGGCATCATTTACGGTTAATTTATCAAAATTGAATGAGACTTTGCTAAGGTATTCATTGATTAGACGAAAATTTGCTTTGTGGAAGTTGTAAGAAGATATATTCGTAGGGGGGGTGGACTGTGATGGAGAATCGTGAAAGAACGAGAGAAGAAGGGGAGAATGGAAGTTGTCGATGGTTGATAGAGAAAGGGGACTAGGTGATACAGAGGAGTTGATGGGGTCTGTTGTGAAAATAAGGTCAAGTTGCCTACCCATAAAATTTGAGATGCAACTAACTTGGCAGAGGCTTGCATCAGCAAGGCTATCTAAGAAGAGACATTCTTTGGCAGATGTGGGATTGGAGGCAAGATAAAACGAAAGATCGTCTGATGGAGTCCATTTTAAATTAGGGAGGTTGAAGTCACCAAAAAGAAGGATCTCATCATGGGGTTCACATAAATCAGTGATATGATCAATCGTTTTAATTGCAAGTTCATAGGATTCGATGGGTTGTGAAGGTAAGATGTAACAACAGACAACGAAAAATTGATACATAATCAAGAATAGGGGAACAGGATATGGCAATAAGGGAAGAGTCTATAGAATTTTTTACAGCAAGGAGGACACCACGGCTAGGGCAATCATTGGTGGGTCGGTTAATATCATCATCGCGATAAACGTTGAATGAAGAAGGGAACAATTATTGATTTTTGATGCTGGGGATAAGATTCGTTTCAGTCAGTGCATATACTTCGAAGGGTAAGGCATGAGTTTGTTGCAAAACTGACTGAGTTTTGGAACGAAGGCCTCTTACATTCTGATAGTAGAAAGAAAAAGGGAGGTTTTTGGAAAGAGAAGTGGAGGTTGGGAGTACATTAGGAACGAACAAATCTATCATGGTCAGCTCTTCTACGTTGAAGGTGTGAAATCCGCTTTGAGTGAATATACTGTCCCAAGGCCTCAAATTAAATGAGCTAACTATTAAAATAATTGCTAATATTTCTGATTTGTTTCTTTTATAGGAAAGCCTTCATCGGCTGGAGATACGGTTCTATCACCGAAACCAGACTCACCAAAGAGTATATCTTATTCAGATCATTCCAAGCACGACGAAGATGTAGGTTTTCTTTTAGATAGTTTTCAATATTTGTTCTACCTATGTACATCCAAATGTTGACTTTTTAATTTTCAAACAGGGATCCTGGGTGTCATCTCCGAAAGATTTTGCATTTCCTGAAACAATACCTGAGGAAGCCTCTAGCATCGAAGAAGAAAGAGTTGTTATATTTCGACTTCCCTCAGGACCATATCTAACTGATCCTTCATTTTATACTGTATGATGATAAATTTGATATAATATCGACTTAATGGCAAGAATATTTTGTTTTAAATTAATTTCTTATTTCAAGGCCGATGCAAGTCTCCTTCAGCAATCACAAAGTCGACGAGGTAGTCGACAGTCAATGCACTCGAAAGACAAGCAACCAACACGATTTGATTTTGAACAGCATGAACTAATTCGTGGAGCTTCTCAGAAAGAACCAAAAGCAAGCACATCCACCGAAAAAGAATCTGAATCAGAGGAAAAGTTTGCTGAAGAGACAAAGGCAGATGTGTCAGCTGCAACGTTTCTAGATGTTGCAGTTCTGAGATGTCTTTTTATCTCACATTGGCAAGAAGAGGGTGTCTACTGGAGTTTACAATATTTGTACAACAGGTTGATTTTTCAAATTTCGTATTTACATATCTTAAAATATAATATTTAGATTGACCGAAATCGCTGAAGAAGCTGCCATTCCTACCCATCAGCCTCGAAAACGTTCGAATTCCTTACCAATACCCCAAATAGAGATATCACTTTATCAAGGACCTGGAACATATAATCGAGATAGTCCAAGTAATAGTTCATTAGCAAAAGACTATATTGAAATACCTGAATCAGGAATTCCTGGTCAAGTTGGTGAGCTGATGGAATTCAATTAAATAAAATATTTGAGATTATAACACAATTAATTGTAAATCGAATTTCAGATGATACAAATTCAACAATAGAACGCCGAGGAAGTGATAAAAAGAAACGTGTCAAAATGGCCGATTTGAGAGCTTTCGTTGAAACAAAAATGTTCTCAAAGTCTGAAAAGAATTTGGAAAAAGTAGGAATAGAAACTAGTAGTACAAATGGCAAGAGGCCACTGCAGCATGTAGTAAGATTTTGGAATTATTGTATTTGGCGTAAATCTTTTGTATAAATAAGAGTACATTCTTGAAACACCAATACAAAACAAAATTCATAAAATCATATGCAATTGGCCGTAGTTATTTGTCAAAATTTTAACATAAATCACATAGATGTTTTTTGCTATAGTAATTTTATTTATAACTTAGCACAACTTTAAATTGTTTTCTTTTATTTTTCTAGGACTATCATCGAAGTCTTGATACCGGAGAAAAGAAGTTATCACGTTCTGCATCAATGATTAGCCGTGAGCCCAGCAGTAATTTGATTAAAGGCAAGAGCATGCCAAGTCTTAGGTAAGACAGTTGGTTAACTTTCTGCTAGGCTTTTAATAAATTTGTTAAAACTACGCATTTTGGGATAGCACCGGCTTACAGGGAGACAATTACTTTCTTACATTTTTCTCTGTTCTCTTTTTTTAATCCCATTTTTTAAACTTTATTCAAAATTCTTTGCTCTTCTAGTATTTTTTTTTCACACAAAATGTTCGAATTGATTAGTAAGGATCGGGTCGAAATTCTACTTTTCGACATGAAAATTCTACTTTTCAAAAAATTCTACTTATTTATATTCGGTTTTACAAGATTCTACTTTTCAAAATTATGTCAATTAAGGTTAAAGAAAATTATGCCTGTTCGTGTTTCCAATTTTTAACTTTATTAACAAATATTAAAATACTTCAAACCCTTTTTAAAATATTCAGAGTTCTTTTAACCTAAATTTTGAAAACAGGATTTTGAAAGCAGAATTTCTTAAAATAGAAATTTAAGAACCAGAATTATTACGAAAAATAGAATTTTGACCCAAATTCGATTAGCCCCAAAATTTATTTACTTAAATTTTTTATATTTGAATATTTCAAAAAGTAGATTTCATTGAAGTAGATCCTATGTTAGAGTATTTATTTAAGTAAATACCTTACAGCCGCCATTTGTTATCATTTTTATGATTTTTTTTTAAAGTGATATGTACTTTGTCTTCCAGCAAGCCATTGTAATTTTTTCAAGTCCCTGTTTATTTCTTTGAATGGCTTTCGATTGGTAAAGAAAGAAAATAAGAATGAAGTCGATTGTATTTAATTTTCAATACATTAGCCACAGTTCTATAGTTATAAACAAAAACTCTATTTATGGCTTTTATTAACATTCTGTTTTTTAATGAAAAATATCACATATTAGTTTTAAAGCTTTATTCAAGATTCTTACCTTAAGATGAAGATGGGACCCACTATTTGATAAATTCGAAATTTTGTCTGCAACAGCTACATTAGACATTGCATTTATTAGAGACTTTTGTTTCAGCAAGTTATTTCATTTCGTTAAGCTATGCATTGGCAAAAGTTTTATTTCTTATTCCCAATATTTATTTTGCAGTGCATTAATTTTGCGTTATGTTAATTCGGATCTTATTATTTACGACATTTTTTGTTGTTTTTCTTTTTTAATTCAGACTAGAGCTCTGAACATAAACAAGGGTGCTCTGAGCGCTCTAAATTTTTGAATTTTGGAAAGATAACTAAAAACGGGCTATTAAATGCTTGTGGTCAGCAGTTAACTCTGTCTACTCAGATATTTTATTTTGAGCTCATAGAGTATGCTCTGAACATGCTCAGAACGAAAAGAGAAATACAAATTTTTAGTTCTGAACGGTCAGAAACACGATTTTTTAGACAGTTCTGACTCTGTTCTGAACTTAAATGAAAACGCCTATTATAAGAGCTAAATCAAAGGCTGAAGAAAATTTTCTAAGAAAGGAGCAATAGATGAATTTCATGAGTTCTTATAGTGGGAAATTCGATACGAAATTAAACAAAATGCTTCAATTTCTTTTAATGGCGGATTTATATTGTTTTTTGTAAAGGATCCGCTTTTCATTTGACCTTGAATGTTAAACGAAAGCCCTTTGCAAATGTCATTTTGTGTTTGAAAGAGTAAAAGGTGTCGGATTGTTGGCGGATAAAAGAAAAATATTAAAAAGAAATGTTATATTGCACTAGTAAGAATAATTAAAAATGTAAAAAAAAATGTAAAAAAAAATGTCTATAAGATTTTGGAATGCGATATCATAGGTATCAATAAAAGAAATACCTTTGTGCGAAACTGGAACGAAATCAGTCGAAACGTTAGCATAACAAACAGGATTAATCCAAAAGTAATGTATGAGTATTATTGATGGCCAAAAACCAAAAATATAATTCTATTTAAATAGTTAAGCACATCATAGCTGAAGAAAAAACTACTTATTGTTTGACAAAACTTGCAAAAAAAAAAAAAAAAAAATTGTTCAAAATGTGATTCATCAGAGAAAAAGTGTATATTTATTGTTTTAAAATATTTCAAATTTAAAAATTCCGAACGAACAAAAATCTAGAATGTATTTACAAAAATCACGAATTGTATAGTACCAAAAAAAAAGATCTCAACCCATTTTGAATATAATAAATCAACAAGTATCTACATATGTATTTACTAATAACAACGAAAAAGTTAATGCTAGAACCTCAAATGGTTTGGTACAGTTTTGGGTTGGCTACAAAATCTCGCAAATTAAAATCTTGCTTCGAAATCTCGCATAACGAAAACTCACAATTACAAAATTCCGCTTTTCATAATCTCGCAATAACGAAACCCCGCAAAATAAAATCTCGCAAATTAAAATCTCGCAAAATTTAATTGGATTGCAAAAACTAGTAAAAATCTCGCAAATTGAAATCATGCGCGAGATTTTAATTTTCGAGATTTTGATTAAAAAACTATGAGGGTACAAATCAACTGTTAATATGCGATGAACAGCATTTTATTCAAATGCCTGCTAGCTCACGAACTTTCAGCCGGGGTCATCCGACACCACTTTTTAGACTTTTTCAACCATTTCCGGAGTGCTCACCTTACTTGGTCAACCGCTGCGATGTTGATCTTGACTGAAAATGTTAAGGGTATTCATATAATGTCTTACGTTTACAAATTGTGTTAAATGATAAATTTATGCAAACGTTTGCATGAATGGCGTTTTAATCATTTGGTTAAATGCTGCGTTATTGAATCAGATATTCGATAAACGTCAAATATTAAATGTCAAAAACTTGACAGATAAGACGTGTTCAGATTTCGAGGTCGGAAATCGGAGTCTTGGAAGGATAAATAAATGAAAAAGTAGAACTGTAACAGTAGCAAGCTCTTGGAAGCTAAAGTCAAAAACCAACGAAAAGTGTCTTTCCAAAAAATTAAAAGGAGAAGAGAGCTATATTACACTTAAGTTAAATGAATCATCTCTCTTTTTTTTCGTTCCTACTTCACTAAATGTCAGTTTCACTTCCGTGGAGTGTGCTCTGTATCACTCTTCTCTTTCAAAAGCAAAAGTTGACGAAATCTGACGAAAAGTAGCAAAACACAATTATGGGAGTGCCATATGGTTTCCATGTATTTACTCTCTCCATGTGACCACATCAGTGAGCTATCGACTATAATAGTTCAAACACGACAGTACAAACGACAACTTCCATCTATTCAGGAGATCCCAAGCCAGTGTGAATCATTCGATGACGGCGATGATAAACAAAATAACAATAGCCGCATTTTATTATCCTCACGATCTGATCCGGATCAGATCATGAATCATGATAAATAAAACAGACAGGATCTTAGTTATATACCTGTCTCTTTGTGACTTGTGTTTGTTTATTTTTCATGTGTCTGTTGCCTCTTTTCTTAGAATTATTGCGACATATTCACAATAGTAATTTTTGGATCATTAAAATAGATCCAGATAAAAAGCAGGATCCCATGTTGTTTTTGTCATGTCATCAGATCATGTGGATAATAAAATGCGGCTAATAACTTTGTTGTCAATGGAAATAACACGTTGTTGGTGTAGTTTTGTCGTTATCAACGAATGATTCGCGTTGGTTTGGGAGAGCCGAGAAGTAGTTTTCTCAAAACTTTTATCTCCAACCAATCGCGATACGATAGTTACAGAACATGATGGTCAGAGTTTCTTTTTGGTGCTCTGAGATATCATATTTTTGAACACACCTAGTTCTTAAAGTCACAATGACGTTTGGATAAGTTTATCTAACTAAATTTGTTTAATTTTACGCACCAAAATCCTTGGTTAATTTTAACCAAATTTACGCAAATTACGCACCAAAATCCTTGGTTAATTTTAACCAAATTTTGTAAACCATTTCCCATACAAAGTTTGACAGTTCATTAACCAAATGATAAACTTAACCAATTTGTAAACTTATCTAGTATTTAACGCAATTGCACGAACATCCTTATTCTATCACATAAGAATAACCAATATTGATCATGTTTACAAATCAACCGATAGCGTTCACTTTAAATGGCTACCAAACAAACAATGAACAACGTGCTGCCATGAAGTTCTTAGTTAGAGCTTAAGCTTCTTATGCTGGTTATTTCCTAATATATCCACTAAATTTTTTTCACCTACGACCACTATCTATGTATACGTCAGACCGGGTACTTTTGGGACTGTCCTCGTATTTGTTCCAATCCAATTAAATTTTTCGAGATATCCTACCCCTTGCAAATTATATTTACTATTAAAACTATTACTTCATATTATTTTTGATTTTTTTGAGCAGTTGACCAAAAATTTGATGTTCAACTTCCAGCCACCAAAATTGTCAAATTTCTTTAAGAGTCGATTAGATTAGATCGAAAAATAATTTCCAATACAACAAAGTTTAAAAACTAGCACCCTTGGGAACATTTCTCAGCATTTTGGACTACTCGTGTCTTATCTAAATTTTCTACAAATCAGATTTGAGTAATTTTTACCAGAAAGTATACATTCAGGAAAGTAGGACAATTCAAACATAAGCTTGGCTCAATTCCTAACTTCGACAGTACTTTTTTTTAAATCTGGGACCATGTTCTGACGTCTGACCTAAATTGTGAAGTAGAAAAAAACCTCTTGAAGTAAAAAAAACAGGGAGTATCACTGAATTCAGCATCTCCAAATTTCATTAATTTGTATTAATAATATTGGCTTGGGAAATTATTTTTGTTGCCAAAATTCAACAAACGGGTCACTGTGCATCGGTTCCCTTTCACGTAAACGTTACCCATCCTCTACCACGGGGAAGTGAGGAGTTTAAGTTGCTGATCGAGGCTGAGACCACTGACGTGGTATTTCTCATATCTCTCTTGCGCTTCAGAGCCATATTAATGTACTCTCAATATTTCTGTAAATTTTCAAATTGATTTATCAAACCGTTTTTTCATACCAAAAGATCAAAGACTTACAAACCAATTCAAGGAAATTGTGTTGTTCCTAAGCATTTTGTAATCATCATCAAAATGAAAACAAAATAAAAATTCCCGTCAAATTGTTTCACAATGTTATATTAGTAATAGATTTTCAAAACAAAAAAAAAGTATTTTTTAATTTTTGAAAATCTTACTGATTTAATGCTTTATATAAATATTAGATTTATTTAGTTTTCCAAAAATAAGAAATAAATCTTTTTTTTCTAAAAAATAAAGTTTATTTTGTTTTATTTTTTTTTTTTACTAAAGGAATACATTTTTAGTGACATTTTTTTATTGTTGAAGATGATTTTTAACAATAAAAGTTAAAACAAAAAAGTTTTTCGTTTTCCAGTTTTTATTTCCCATTAGCAGGATTTTTATTTTCCAGTGCAAACCCCAAAGCAATATGTTGCTGTGAGATTCGAATTTGCGCGATTTTGATTTGCGAGTTTTGAAATAGCCAGATTTTAGTTTGCGAGATTTTGGATGAAATTTAGGAGATTTTTCGGTGCGTTATTGTGAATGCGAGATTGTTAAAAGCGAGATTTTGTCATATGAACTTGTGTACCGAAATCGGCTTTGGGAAAGGTGGTCACTCTTCGGATACTTACCTATATAAAATATGCACTTTGCAGACGTCTTCAGGCTTTGGTTTTAAGTTCGAACTTACTTAAACATTCAAAAACTCCATTAATCACAAAACCAAAATTAGACTTATACTGCTAATAAGTTCGATCTTCATTTACCAAACTAGTTCAAGCCTTTCTTTTTCTTAAGACACCTACCAACCTAAAGCCTTGCAATTGTTTTATTTATGAAAATGTTTTGTTTATAAATATAGTGGTAATTTTGTATAGTTTTTTTAAAACCTTGAAGGTCATCATAAATAGAAACATACTTTGAAAAATAGTTTTCAGTTAATAACCTTAGAAACGTTTATTAAAGTTTTTTTTTCAAAATTTTAATCTCGTAAGCAAACAATTTTTTTTAATTATTTCCAACAACTCCTCAAACAATTTTTGTTAAGATTCATAAAAAAACTTTTTCTTACTTAGCTCTTACTTGCATCTTTTAACTTTTTTTTCAAATTATTTTTCTACCTTCCTTTTGTTTATTTTTCAAATACTTTTCAACACCAGCTGTCTTCTTGATAGCGGGTAAGTTTATTTTGCTTTCTAAATTGATATCTTATTTTTTCCATTAGAGCTTTTTATTCAAATGCAATTTGCTTTATAAAAATAAAAATTGTAAGATTTATATTTCCGCTGCATCTTTGTACTATTTTTTTTTGCAAATAATGTATTTATGTACAGGTAGACCTACCTATATTATAGAAAATTTTTAAAATCCTTTTTATTCCAATTGTATTCAAGACACCGTGTTTTTTGGATTGTTTACCTATGTATACTTAAACCCCCTCATAATATGCACAATCATTTCATTTAAATAACACAATATTCGTGAACAACGTTTAAGGTATTACAGGTATGTGGAACCACAAAAAACAATACGTCCATCACAATCGTCAGGACCAAGGACAACATTTTTTGCACGCAATCCAATAATAACTGTAACCGAACATACGCCAACACCATCGCCAGATTACTTAAAACGACAGGTAAAAACAATGAACCAACATTTTTAACAGACCTATTTATATTATATTTTCAAAGCAGTTTACTAAATTTTTCTTAGTTTTAAACACTGTTCAGTATCTTGCAAATGCAGTTTCTTTTAATACACTGCATCTGAACAACCCTAAAACATTGACAGTTCGTGCAAAAACCTAAGCAAACACACCTTTTTTAATATATTGTAAATGTCAAAGTATCATACTCATTACGATTCTAAAAAGATATAATCGGGACCACGAGCATTTTAATTTAATACAAATTTTGCAGACAGTATAATGCTTAGTTCAATATTGAAAATTACTGGCGCAAAATTATAGACAGTATTTTTTAAGGTTCTAAGGGTCAGTTTGTCCACAGCTAATCTTCTTTAATCAATGATTATTGTGACAGGTAGATCCGCCAATATGCTTGTTAACCAGAGTCTGTGAAAAACTTAACGAATACAAACCCCGGCTGATTTCCACAATACAATTACTCATTTCAATTAATTTATTATTGGTGGAGTTTTGGTAAGGGAATTTATAAATGGATAAATAAAATAGAAGGAAACTAACAAAAAGTTAAAAAAAAAATTCGTTTACACTCCTTAACGTAAATTTCACACGACGTTATGTCAAAATTACATTTAGATACTAAAATGGCTTTCATACCACTTTAAACCTCATATGAACCAGTTTTAGCTTATAGACGGAGAGCTAGCGACCGATTTACTCACCTCATTTTAGCAAGGCTAAAACTTTGGTCATAGAAAGATTGAGGCCCGACAGTTATAAAAATGCCCGTCTTACACTCTGGTACCCTCCATGAGGCCTTAAGTTTTAGGCTTGAAGTTGTAAAAAAAAAGTGCCCATTCACCTCATTTCAGCAAGGCTCATCTTTTAATATATCGTTCATTGACTCAACATATACACGAAAATAACAATGTAAGACGTTTTAGCCCTCCATGACATGCTGTAAGACGCTCGTGTATATGTAAAAAAAATGACCCCATTCACCTCATTTTAGCAAGGCTGGTTTTTACACATAATTAAGATGACATAAAAACAAACACACATTTCAAGTGTAAGACGTTTATTCGGTCAATAACCCTCCGTAAGACGCTGAAAACTAAATTTTGTTTAACTCAAGATAACCCAGTAAGAATAGATTTTTTTAATGTAAAAAATTTGCAACAGGCTGATTTTTGGTATACATGTTGTGATTGGCGATACTTATAACCTATCAAAAGTCCTCAAACTTCCGATGACCGCTAGTCCCGTTAGGGGGGGGGGGGGGGTCAAAGGTCACTAAAATGGGTTTTCGCTAAATATCTCGAAAACGGTAAGTTTTAGAAGAAAAATTGTTCTACTAACATATAGCTGAGGTAATTTCCAACAAAAAACATACACCAAATTGTTCTTAGCATTTACCGTTACAAAGTTACAGTACTTCAAAGATTAACAGTATTCCAAAATAATGCTTTTTCTTCCATACCACCTGAATGGTCGAGCGCTTTGTGTGTTTTTTTACTGTTGTATCCCCAGGAGGCCTATTCCACGATGTTTGCTTAATGAAGGTTTGTATTGAAATTCATTTTTCATTAAAAATCAATTTGAACTAAGTTTATTTAATCGTCATTTAATACTTGGAGATCCATGTTTCCTTGTGGCATTGAAGAATGTATTTGTTCCATGTCATCATTCAATTCTTCTTCTTGTACATCAGTTTTGATAAAGCTTGTTCATGACTGTCCATGACATTGACCACAAAGAAGAGAGCAATGTTGTCTTGCTTTTCGACAACCAAAACCTTTACGGTAGTTACAAAATATTGTACAAAGAAGTTCATCTGGAGCTGGTTGAAGCAAAGTTGTTATAGGGTCCAAAATATTATTTGTTAATGTCCAACCCCAGTCTTCTAGCTTCATACCTTTGTGAACAAGCCAAGTTTGAACTTGAAGGAATACCCTATATAAATGTTGTTTAGCAGCACCCAAAGTTGGAGGAATGGAAAATAATTGCACAGCTTTATTTAGCATTGTCAATCTGACAAATGTTGAATACCTTTTAGATTATCGATGGAATCCACTTTTGCTGGTGCTTTGTAAAATGCAAGGCAATATTTAAGCCGTTTTCGGAAATGATATTATGGGTTTGGCAAATATTTCTGCATATGACATTAGATATTCACTTTTTTCAAATAGTTTGAAGAATTTTAGTTTGGCTTTAATGTATAAGGCCGAATTTGAATCATATAAATTAATGTAAAAATAGAATTTTGCCTTGACATTTTGGGTATATGAGTAAGCTTTGCGACGAATATACCTTTGTTTCAGCTTAACTACTGCCAGGTTTTTAAAAATAAATTTTCTTGTCAGAAGGAGCTCTTGCTATCAGTATTCTCAGCAAGTCAACATCATTGCCAACAACAATAGCAGTGCGCGTTTTGGGTTGCTCTTTAGCTGTTTCTATAATCAAAACATCGGCATATTCCTTCGCTTGCCTCGTAGAAATATTCGTTGCCTCAAATTTCTCCAAAATCATAGCAATTAAATGACTTTTGTTGTTTGCATTCACAAGAAATTGTTGTTGAGCAGGTGGAACCATCATTGATGCATCAAATAAAATATCCACTGATAATGGAGCTGGTCTACACCGACGACGCTGCTCTGATGCTTTTATACTGCTTTTTGATCCTTGAAACCATCGAAAACAACCATAACTTTTTTCCAAAACGTTTTTGAACATAACTAATGTAGCTATTGCAAACCGGCTCCAAACAACACGATGCAGCAACAATCCTCCATCTATGATGTGTGTATATCACATTGTTATATACAATGTCATCTTCAACTGGCTGTAAACATCATACAATGCAGCGCTCGACCATTCAGGTGGTATGGAAGAAAAAGCATTATTTTGGAATGCTGTGAATCTTTGAAGTACTGTAACTTTGTAACGGTAAATGCTAAGAACAATTTGGTCCGTATTTTTTTTTGGAAATTACCTCAGCTACATGTTAGTACAACAATTTTTTTTTCTAAAACTTACCGTTTTCGAGATATTTAGCAAAAACCCATTTTATTTATTTATTTATTCATTCTATCGAAACTTAATTCTATTAGAATATGATATCTCTAACATTTTAATAAATTACTACAAGATAATTATTATAAATAAATACATGATAGAAAATAAGTACAGTGATAAATTGACATATAATTTAAGTTATACAATTAAATACACAAAATAAATTACAAAATTATTTATAATACATTCTTTAAAGTGTTTTTAAACCTATCTCTGCTAAAATATAAATCGACTTCATCGCTGACAAGAGTTAAAGCATTGACAAGAATTAGTTATAGGATAATTTTTCCCATAGTTTGTAAAATGCCGCGGTACACTAAATAGTTGGCGTTCTCTTAAGTGTCTTGAGGGAGCGTATAGAGGATAAAGTGCAAGCAAATATGAGCAATCTATATGATTTTCCATAATATCTCAAGCGAACATAATAAGATAATATTTTCTACGTGATTGAAGAGTACTTAAGTCAATTAAACAACATCTTTCCTGATAAGAAGGTAAAATATTATTGTTCCAGTTGAACTTTCGAAGAGCATACCTTGTAAATTTTCTTTGTACCTGTTCAATTTGGGTTAGTGACCTTTGACCCCCCCCCCTAACGGGACTAGCGGTCATCGGAAGTTTGAGGACTTTTGATAGGTTATAAGTATCGCCAATCACAACATGTATACCAAAAATCATCCTGTTGCAAATTTTTTACATTAAAAAAATCTATTCTTACTGGGCTATCTTGACTTAAACGAAATTTAGTTTTCAGCGTCTTACGGAGGGTTATTGACCGAATAAACGTCTTACACTTGAAATGTGTGTTTGTTTTTATGTCATCTTAATTATGTGTAAAAACCAGCCTTGCTAAAATGAGGTGAATGGGGTCATTTTTTTTACATATACACGAGCGTCTTACAGCATGTCATGGAGGGCTAAAACGTCTTACATTGTTATTTTCGTGTATATGTTGAGTCAATGAACGATATATTAAAAGATGAGCCTTGCTGAAATGAGGTGAATGGGCACTTTTTTTTTACAACTTCAAGCCTTAAACTTAAGGCCTCATGGAGGGTACCAGAGTGTAAGACGGGCATTTTTATAACTGTCGGGCCTCAATCTTTCTATGACCAAAGTTTTAGCCTTGCTAAAATGAGGTGAGTAAATCGGTCGCTAGCTCTTGGTCTATTACTCCTCCTCTATTTCTCGTGTATTTTTTTTTTATAAATAAGCTTTTCAGGATTAGAGGCATTTTAAAGTCCGAGTTAATATATTCCGTCGCTAAAACAAGTTTATAAATAAGGATATTCGTGATAAGTGTCGTGCTACAATTATTGCTCTAAGAAATTAAAGTTGAACACTCCTCATAAGGACAATTCGTTCGAAAAAATATGACAGATGTCAAAACAAGGAAGTTTGACACTTAAAATTTAAAATCACGCTTTCACGGTTTTAACTTTGAAGACAGTGTTTATGCATATAAAGTGGGTTTGACATCGTCTATAATTTACGGAGCAATAAATTTTTACTAGTGTCACACTAAAACTGTTTTAGCGTCGAATTACATGCACTGTTATTTGAGTCAGTCTATTTAATTTAGTAGGTATCATAATTAAATAATTTTAATATCCAACTATTTCGACTTAAATTTAGCATAACAATTTATGTAACTTAAAAAATTAAAATGCTAATTGAAAATATTTTCCAGGGTTCAATTGACTCACAACTGGATGCGCTAAGTAATGGTGGAAGTTTGAGTGGAGTTACAGGATTCCGTGGACACATGTTACGATCACACACTGATTCTCATATCGATTACACTGGGGTTGATGAATCTGAAGCACCAGGATCTTCATTTTATATTACTCGGGATGGTGGCATCGACTATGAAATCGTCCTGTTGGCTGTATTTAATGTCTTCAAGAGAGACTATAACATTGTTTCTTTGAGGGTTCTAGAAGCTGGTTTGAATATCTGTGAGGTGTTACTGGAGTTGGGTGTGATGAAACTTGGAGAGCATGCTCATGAAATATCTATGGGAATCATAAAAAGAGCATTGCTTCATCTTGGATGTCCACATGGATGTAATGATGGTACGATTTATTTCATTAATAAATAAAATTTTGAAATATTTAATTAAGAACGTTCATTAACTCGTTTTTGAAATATTTAATTTTCAAAAAAAAAATACTATTGTTAAGAAATCCAAAATTTCTTTCTTCCAAAATTATTAACATTTTATAGGTGTTTTCAAATAAAATGTTTGATAAAAATCGGTGGAGCCGTTAATGACAAAATAAAAAAGCAAACAAAGCACATTATAGGTACCTATAGAAGGTACCGTTAATAACAGAATTTTGTAAAAAGTACGCCATGCTAACAATAATTCACAGATTTTTTTTAATCACAATTGTTAGAGCCGTTTTTGAGATACATACATTTTGTCCTTAACTGTTAAATGGCAAGTACCGTTATTTTTGAACCGTCATTTTGAACCTTACAAGCTATTTGTAGTTTTGATTTTTTCCTGCATTAGGTTTTCGAGCGTTCTGAATCCGAATCTGAGGTTTGCGACTAAAATTTTGTGACGCAACATGGAAAAAATGCAAACATTTATTTTTTCTTTGGAGTTTTTCACTTATGTCTCGAACATTACACAGGTTTACAAGGTTTTCGATACGACTAAGTAAGAGTTGATCTAAGGGTAATTTTTCGTGCTGAACTCAAATCCGTTTTTCGCTATCAGCTCTGAATTTCGAGATATTACCGTTAGAAAGTGCCAAAAAAACCTTTTTTCGCCATTTTTTGGGGTTATGTAACTATGCGAATTGATTTTTATTTTTTTAATTGTACAGATGGCTGAAAGTACTTATCTTAATCTTCAAAATTCAACTTTAATCGTCCGAATATCTTCTTTACTTTTAAAGAAATCCTCAGTTGCATTTTTCAATATATTGTTATGAGCAAGGAGAGTGACTTCACCAAGATTTAAAAAGAATGGAAAAAAGTTACAAAGATTTTTGGAATGATAGTATGTTACGTGACTATTGTTGGTCTCTTGTTCGTGAAATGAGCCAAAATTTATATAAACCGTGCAGTTCCATTACACTTTGTTTTAAATTCTAAGAGTTATTTCAAATTAAAAAAAAAACTATGGTCAAAAACGGGTGATTTTTTAATTTATTTCCAAAAGTTGAGCTGATAGCAAAAAATAGATTTCAGATTTGAAATCTACACTAAAAACTCTTTTTAGAACATATTTTATCTGCTCCTGTCGAAAACGACGTAAGCCAAAGAGAAAGCATTTTTAAAGTTATATGTAGTCAGATGAGGACTAATAACTAATTTAATATCTCTCAAAAAGTATAATTGAAACAATCAAAGCTAAATTTTGAAGATTAAGATTAGTACTTTCAGAAATCTGCATACAATTAAAACAAATAAAAATCAATTTGCATAGTTACATAGATCCAAAAATGGCGAAAAAAGGGTTTTTTGGCACTTTCTAACGGAAATATCTCAAAAACCAGAGCTGATAGCGAAAAACGGATAACGGATTTGAGATCAGCGTACAAAATTTCCCTTAGAACAACTCTTACTTTCACGTGTCGAAAAGTTAGCCGATATTTGTAAACCTGTGTTATTAATTATTCGAAAATTTCATGGAACCATTGTATATCAAATCTATAGTATTCTCATGAAACACGATTTTGTAGGTAGACATTTGGTCGATAGGTTCGCTGTGATCGCCTTACCGAGATCCCTTAACAAAAATTAGTATTACATTTGGACGCATAGATGGCCACGAGCTTTTTTTCTTCATGATAATAACGGGTGATTTTTTAAGAGGTTAAGAACTTTTAAAAAAAAAAAACACAAAAAATTCGAAAAAATGAATGAAATATTTATTTGAATCGATAGTTTGAACCTTGCAATTTAATGTTTAAAGATAATTTCATGCAAATGTTGACCGCGGCTGCGTCTCAGGTAGCCCATCCGCTGAGTCCAATTTTGGCATACTCTTTCACACATATCGGCCGGTATCTCACGAATGAATGCATGGATGTTGGCTTCCAGTGCGTCAATCGAAGCGGGCTTGTCCCTATAGACATTAGCCTTGACATACCCCCACAAAAAATAATCTAATGGTGTCAAATCGCACGATCTAGGCGGCCAATTGACCGGCCCGAAACGTGAAATTAACTGTTCACCCAACTCGCCTCGCAATTGCGCCATTGTTTCGCGTGCTGTGTGGCATGTGGCACCGTCTTGTTGAAACCACATATCATGCAAGTCAAGAACTTCCATTTCGGGCAAAAAAAAGTTTGTTATCATCGCTCGGTAGCGTTCACCATTGACAGTAACGCTGCGATTCGCATCATCTTTGAAGAAATATGGCCCAATAATGCCGCCGGCCCATAAACCGCACCAAACAGTGGCTTTTTCGGGATGCATTGGTAGCTGTTGCAATGCTTCTGGCTGATCTTCACTCCAAATGCGGCAATTATGCTTATTTACGTACCCATTCAACCAAAAATGAGCCTCATCGCTGAACACAATTTTTCGATAAAAAAGCGGATCCTCGGCCAGCTTTCCAAGAGCCCATTCACCAAAAATTCGGCGTTGTGGTAGGTCGGCTGGCTTTAGTTCTTGCACCAGCTGTATCTTAAAAGGCTTTACGCCCAAATCCTTCCGCAAAATTTTCCACGTAGTGCTATAACAAAGGCCTAACTGCTGGGAACGGCGCCGAATCGACATTTCGCGGTCTTCTGTCACACTAGCTGATACGGCCGCAATATTTTCTTCACTACGCACAGTACGTTAACGTGTTGGTGGTTTAATGTCCAACAAAGTAAATTTGGTGCGAAATTTGGTCACAATCTTCCGAATAGACTGCTCAGAAGGTCGAGAATGCCGACCATAAAATGGAAGCAGCGCGCGATGAACATTTCGAACCGAGCACGAATTTTGATAGTAAAATTCAATAATTTGCAAGCGTTGTTCATTTGTAAGACGATCCATGGTTAAATTGCAAACCAAACTGAAGCTGTTTGACAGTGACACAAGGTACTAAACACACGTCAGCTGTCAAAACCAGTGTTGCCAAAACCAAACCAGCTAAAAAATCACCCGTTACTATAGAATTTATATACAATGATGGAACTTCAATTTAAGGTATACACAATTTCCAACAAATCTCTGTTTAAGGTTTATTTCTGCGACAAAACATTTCGACTCAAGCGCTAGTTGCAAATCGACGCATTTTTTTGTTTCCGAAAATCCTTCGCATATTTTCGAAAAAGACAGTTTAGACGAAGCCTAACAATTAAACAATGATTTCTCGAAGATTAATGCAGGTATTTGAAAGATTCAAAAAGAATTTCGAAGAAAAATGTTTATACTTCAGAATGACCATACAAAATACCTCGAGAAATTTGCATCTAAAACGCATTTTTCTTGAAAACTTTAGATATAAATATATATCTCAAAAACGTGACGTGCTACAACAGCAATTTTGAGTTTCGAATTCAGGAAGTCAAAAATCATTTGAAAAGTATATCTTAGCTAGCGTTAAATTCAGTAAAAATACGTCAATTTTCGACTAGCGCTTGAGTCGAAATGGTTTGTCGCAGAAAAAAACTTAAACAGAGTTTTTTTAAATTGAGTATACATATGTACCTATTTTCAATTTTACTTTGATGAAATTTACGAATAATTGATAGTTTGCGAGCCATAAGTGAAAACTCCAAAAAGAAATGCATGTTTGCATAATTTTTTGCATTTTTTAAATGTTGCCTCACGAAATTGTAGTCGAAAACCTCAGGAAGATATCTAAACCACGCCACTATTTTCATGGCAAAACAATATAACTGGACTTAATGAGAAGACGAAAAAAGTGGACTCACAATTTTGTCTGTCTGTCTATTTGGCTACATCCTAAACGGTTAGATCGATTTTTTTAAAACTTGGTACATAGTGGTTTTTGATGATTCTTTCATGTTTTACTTCTCCCAAAGAACCATTTTTTTATATTTTTGATTTTCTTTAAAGCGATATTTCTGATTTCAATAGTTTTTTTTATACAGAAGCTTCTAAAAATATTAATAGTTTTTTTTTTTTTATTAAAACAAAAAAAAATTAAGGGTATTCATTCAACAGCGTAAACTCGTCGTAAACATCGTAAAGTTTTAAATTTCGTAAATCTGTCAAATTTTCCATACAAATTGTGACAGAATTACGAAGTTTAAAAGTTTACAACGTTTACGACGACTTTACGCTGTTGTATGAATACCCTTATTGTTTTGAACTTTTAATAAATGTTCAAATTTTTTTTGGAAAATCAAATATTTGGAAAGCCACATATGAGGCAATGAGAGCCACAGTGGCCTATCACTGCCTTGGTCGTGGTCCTTATTTTAAAAAGTCTTCCTTAGTAAGTGTAGGTTATGCTACATTTCCACCTGACGCTAATCTGAGATTTAATAAGATTTACCTCAAATCTCCTTCAAATCTCGGAGATTTACCATACAAATTTATTTCGTAAATCTTGAAGATTAGAAATTAATCTTGTTAAATCTTCCTAGGACAAATAGTTTTACAAATCGAACTAACCTTTGCTTAAATGGTGCTGAACGATTCATTCGAGACTCGCATTCAGTTCTTCATTGTTTCACACGAATCAAACATTCTGTTTCATTTGCACTTCATAAGAAAAATTGGAACGCCATATGAATTTTTAAGGTGCTGTCAAATTTAATCTTTTTTAAATCTTTTTGTGCGGTGGAAACACCAAAAAGATTTATTAAATCTAATCTGAGATAAACCTTTGGTGGAAACATAGCATTACAAACTTGAAAATGCACTTCATTAATTCTGGAAATCAAATTTTGAATAGCCCCCGGTTTTGGTCGGTTTTATGAAAAATCAAATTTAAATTTTCAAACTCAGTTTTTTCCTCCATACAAATAAGGACCACTTAGACTAAGGGCCCACAGCAGATTTTGGATGTGAATGATAGCAAAAACAGAAGTATAAGCGTCGAAAGCTTCATTAAAAGCTATTAAACAAATCAAAGCCTTGCAGTCTACAATTGGGGCCTTTGCGAGTAACAGTGCATCGAAAAAAAAAAATATGAATGCAACTTCGAGGATAATCGTGTTAGCCGAAATTGGTGTTCACCCCTCCCTAGATAAGCTCCGCTATTAAAAAATAGCTTTTAATGAAGCTTTCGACGCCCATACTTCTTTTTTTGCTATCACTCACACCCAAAATCTGCTGTGGGCTCTCGGTCTAACTCTAGTGTAATGTACATTAAAAATAAAGTTTCAAATTCATCAACTTGTTTTAAAAATATTGAATTAAAAACAAAAAATTAATATTCCTTAAAAACTCAAAATTTTCGTTCTTCAAAATATTGGTATGCTATATAATTCATATTTTAAAGGAGCATTTCCATTCAAATTTTGACTGAAATCGGTAAAGCTGTTAATCAGAAAACCGAAAGTCAAAAGAACCTTTATATCGAGCGCAGGTAGCATTAATACCATTTTTTGGAAAAAAATTATTAAAAAAATGTACACCATTGCTACATTTGTTCACTGATTTGATTTTGATTGAAAATCGTTAGACCCGTTTTTGAGATAAATTAGCACTTCATTAACCGTTGTTGCAAGTGCCGTTATTTTTGGAACTAAAAAAAATAATTTCTTCTCTAGCAAATCACCAAAAACCTTACGTTATAAATTTTAGGAAAAACTCTTCAGTGGCAAAGGCTTTAGATAAAAATATGTTTCCAATAAAGGTTTAAAGTTTTAATAATGAAAAAAGACTAATGCCCCGTTGTACAAACGTGGTTCAAATTTCAATCCGTGGTTCAAATATTTTTACTGGCTGATTTTGGCGGAATTACTGAGGTTCACAGATGGTTCAAGGCTCAAGTATGTTATAGTAGCCAATTAAATGCCTGAACCATCGTTGAACTTCAGTTGATTCCCCAAAGTCACTGAGTTAAAATTGCTGTACCACGAGTTAAATATTTGTACAACTGGCCCTAAAAGACTGGAAATGGAAACAGTTCAAAAAATACATAGTGCAATTATCAGCTAGTCGATTGACTGCTTATTATTTAACTTATAAGTAAGAATATTGGAAACGTCTGTTTGCTGTACTTTTTAAGTTTAAGTAATTACGTTTGTCAAAAGCCTTTCAAAATAGGTCTTTTAAGTCACCAACTGACTGCAGTTGTTACATCTTTGTAACAAATGCACTTACTTATCATAATATTATTCACTATAATTAAAATTATAAATGTTATGCTTTTTCTGCAGGTATTCGAGGACCACCAGCAGACTTTCTTCGCAGTCAATGTCAAAAAATCCTCTCCCGGATGATGCGGCAAGCATCAAAACGTACAAAAACCTATCTTCAGTCAATGGTCAAAACAACCCAAATCCATGAGTTGGTAGAATTCTTCCATGCATTTGTGGCATTTTGTGTTGATCCCAGTTCCTTGCTATCCCCGCTGAGTGAGTCTAATGCTTTTTATGTCCGCTTATAGTACTATATTATGACAAAAAAAAATCCATGTAAGCATAATTTAGACGCACCATTATATATAAATTGAAAAAATTGTATTTTGAACTATTAGTAGGAATTGGAGATTTTTTAAAAACGCATGCTCTGCTTAATGTAGGCTGTGCTAAATCATTTATCATTAAAATCATAAATCATAGATCATCATATCATATTTGTATATAGTTAATGTATATATGTAAAAAGAATAAATAGGCGGCTTTCACAAGTAGCAGCATGCATGCTATTTCTTTTCACTCCCACAAATGTGTATATTAATCTACATAGACCATAAACGATCGAGCGGATTAAAAAATCTTAACACCGATATTGGCGGTATATCATCATCAGGCGGGCAGGGTGGCTATGCGACCAATTTTAGTGGTGGACTAACTGGTGGACCTGAAAGCCAGGTTATAACCGCTGTTTTCAAGCCATTGGTGACGCGTTTCGTCGAAGCCCAAAAAGAACTGAAGTCCCCAGAGAATACAGCCCTGTATTGTGACATTCGTCAGTTGATAACTTATGTCAAGGGTGCACATGGCGGACCATTTAGACGGGTGGCCTTGAGTGGGATTTTGGCTGTGACACCAAGACCGAATAAGAAAGGCCCCTTACTGCAGACCACCAGAGTCATCAGGTAAGCTTTGATTTATCAATAATGCAATAAGTCAAATGCAACATTGCATTTTATTTCACCCATCACATTTTACTGATTGACTTTTTATTCAAACTATAGACATATTCCGCAAGCTGAGTGTGCACAGCCTGCAGTCAGCATCCAAATGGAAGACAATCGAAGCCAACGGAGACTTCTGCTAAAAAAACGAAGCACTTCTTCAGCTTGTGCCGTGGTAAGACAAATTGATTTTAGCGGAGCTTTTGACAACTTTTTTTTCTTAAAGAGCCTTTTGGAAACCGAAACATGTGATGATCACTACAAGTCCAGCCAAAGTCCGTTGAGTAATATTCGTCGGCGAGGAACGACAATTCGACCAACCCTTACCCCAAGACATTCCGAAAGAGCTCTTTTGTCAGATTCCACATCAAGTTCAGAAAGAAATTCATTAGGACGACTGAGTAATTTAGTACGTTGGTTCCGGGGAACACCAAAAGAACCTGCTTCAATAGATTTGGAAATCGGGTCGCTAAATCCCGATATGTCAGGAACTTTCATAAGGCATGCGTCGCTAAAAATTCAGCGAGGTCGTTCAAGTGATGGTATAGGCAGATCACTTCAGAGAGCACGACGAAGGGTCGAACGGAGATTGAATAGGTTTGGAATTGTTAAGGGAAAAAAGAAAATGGGCGGAACTGAGGAGACAGCAGGTTGTTTCCTTAACAAGGGGTTTTTTTTTACTTGTAAAACATCATATACATTTTTCCAGACTTGAGCAGGCGTAGTTCTTCAGATCTTTGTGAGGGCCCAAGAGAATCTGAAGTTGTAGTGCTTAAGGAAAGAAAACTTATTCCCACTGAACCGATTCAAGAAGGAATGTTAAGATTTGCATTTTTGTTGGAAACTTGTGCTCCAGGATCATTTCCTGATCCACAGTTAGTTGCTGCTGTTTTGGATTTGGTAAGAATAATAAAAATATATTAATATTCATAAGCAAATATAATTTCTTGATTTTATTTAAGCCTCAAGCACCATTGATTGCTAGAGCAGCATTTCTCATAGAGTGTGCACATTTTGTACACTTGTGCAATAAAGGAATGTGGCCTAGTTGGATGAAACAAAACATGACAAACTACAGAGCATCTGGAGCAAATATTAACGCAAGACAACAATTAACAACTGGAACTCGAAGAACACATATTTTACAACGAGCAGCTGGGAAAATGTTTCATCAGGTAAATATTTGTGTAATTGCTGATCGCACATGAGAATATACATACACAGCAACTTGGAAATTATAACTCCTATGGATCTTGGTTTTTTTAACCAGCAACCGCAGCTTTACAATTAAATTTCCCTGACATCCTTACTCTCAACGCTTTCATTTAATTCGGGTAAAATATAAAGTGAAATTATCGAGGACCAAGTCGGGTTTTTACTTGCGATTATATAGGAACCATATGGCAAGTTATGAATTCGTAAAAAAAAATGTACTCGAGATTTTGATCAGACTTGTCATTACGATAATAGTGAAGACGAAAAAGTGTGTCTCACAATTATGTCTGTCTGTATGACTGTTTGGCTGCAGCCTAAAAGGCTGGATCGATTTCCTTAAAACTTGGTACATAGAGGTATTTGTGTGACTCTGCCCACATATTTTTTTTTTTCATTTTTTTTTGGACCAAAACTAACGGTACCTGCCATACAATTTCTGTTAGCAATTTTACAAAATCTTATATTTCTCAAAAACGCCTGCATAACATTTCTTAAAAATATTCAATAAATTTCTTTTAGTAAGGGCCTTTGAATAGGGAACCATTAAAAAAAAAAACATTTAAAAAAAATGGTTCTTAATGGTAGGTACCTCCCCAGGAAGAAGCTTCTAAAAAATATTAACATTTTTGTTTACAAAAAATGTTCATACAAATATTTCTTGGATTTTTAAAGAATGTTCAAATTTTTTTTTGAAGATCAAATATTTTATGGATTTTTAACACTAAAGAAAAAATTACGGTAGGTATCTCCCATTCAAATGTTGAAAAATCCTTCATCATCATCATCGTGTCCTGTAACCCCGGGTGGGGCATAGGGCGTCAACAAAACGTCTCCATCCTTCACGGTCTGCTGCAAGGTACTTTAGCTGTGGCCACGTCCTTCTCTGGGATTCTGCTTCCGCTAAGACAGTTGATTTCCATGTTGTTCTTGGTCTTCCAACCCGCCGTGCACCCTGAGGATTCCATTCAAAGGACTGCTTTGCAATTTCATCGTTTGGTTTCCTCAGTGTGTGACCAATCCAACGCCATTTACGCTTTCTTTCATCGCCAGCAGGAAGAGAATTGGCGATAGAACATCCCCTTGTCTCACACCCTGTTGCACTACGAAGGAGTCGGATAGCTGCCCATTGTGCAAAACAAAACACCTTGCGTTGTTGTAGGACTCTTTAATAATGGCAACAATTTTTGGTGGAATTCCTCTACCAAGCAACGATCTCCATATACATTCTCGGTTGACTCGATCAAAGGCCTTCTCAAAATCCACGAACATGAGGTAAAGCGGTGATTGAAATTCCATCGACTGCTCGAGGACGATACGCAGGGTGTTGATATGGTCGACACACGATCGACGATCGACCACTGCGGAAGCCAGCTTGATGCCTCTTGAGTGTAGACTCGATTCTATACTTTATTCGCTCCAGAATGATGGTTGCCATTAGTTTTGGGAAAACGGACAAAACGGTGATACCACGCCAATTGTTGCAATTCTTTAAGTCACCTTTCTTTGGCAACTTAACAATCACACCATCCTTCCAGTCCCTGGGGTAGGTTTCGTTTTCCCAAATGTTTTGTATCAGCGGATGTAAAATACTAGCCGCTGTTACGGGATCGGCTTTCAGGAATTCAGCTGGTATTCCGTCCAGTCCAGCTGCCTTGTTGTTCTGAGGAGATTTATTGCTGTATGTATTTCCGATTCTGACGGGGGTTCGATGTCAATACCCCTATAGGACCTGCGCATCTCGTTTAGTTGGGGCACTTCAGCACTCTGCTCAACTGAATCTTCATTTAGCAGGGCACAAAAATGGTCCTTCCATCTACGAAGCTGATCCTCAATTGATACCAAAAGTGTGCCATCCACATCCATTACAGGATGATTGGTGTTGCTTTTTTTCCCGATAACATCTTTGGCTATTTGATACAATTCCCGGATATCTCCTCTTCTGGCAGCGATTTCCGCATTATCTGCGAGTCCATCTACCTTCATCCTCTTGTCACGACTCACACAGCGATAGACCATCTTATGTGCAATGCGGTACTCTCTTCGCAAGTCAGCCTTTCGTTGAACATCTGCTTCGGCATTTATTTGGATTTTCAACGATTTGCGAAGTTCGATCTTATCCCAGGTGTCTTGGGATATCCCCATGACCCCACATCTCATCAATTGTTGAATTCTGGATTCCGTTTAATGAAGAGGCTTTAACGTTAAGGGTGGTGACATAGTTTCGACATATGTTGGGGTCATTTAAAGCATTAGTAATGAATTTTGAGCTCCTTGCTGCATCCTGCGCTGATCTTTGTACGGCAGCGGTTCTTAGTTTGAGACTCATCAGAACCAAATGGTGGTCGCTTCCCACATCGGCATTTCTTATACTCCGGACATCACACATAGACTTCCTCCATCGCTGCTGAATCATGATATGATCAATTTGGTTTTCGGTTTGACCATCCGGATGCACCCAGGTAATTTTGTTGCACGTCTTATGCTTAAATACAGTCCCACCTATCACAAGACGATTCGCGTTACAAAAGTCGACAAGCAAGCCACCATTTTCATTCCGTGACTGCAACCGAGCTGCAGTCTGCAGAAGGATTTTCTATAAAAAGATTACCTCTTGGGGACTCAATTCCATTTGTTGTTGTCATAATTCATGTATTTGCTTATATCCTTCCACCATGGTGTTTTCCGAGATATGATTAATAACATACATAAGCTCAGATTTGACAGGCACACCCGCCTTTTGTATGGTCAAACACATAACTGCTCGAGGCCGCCCACTATGGGAAAACAGACGCCTTTTGTATCCGCCCAATATGGGTTACAGACGCTACCTGCTGCTGCCGTTGGCCTTTTACAAAAAAAAAAAAAAAAAAAAAAAAGCTCCTCCGCACCTCCGCCACCAGACTATCATGACGTTGACCGCTACCTGCAGTTCATCCGTCTTAAGGGGGCTTTTAACCCTCCCAAGGACAAGTTTGTGCCCTGACCAGCAACGCTGGGTTGTCTGCTTATCCCGGCATCCATTCGGTCCCCCTGCACGTTAGCGTTACCCGCCCTCTACCACGCGGAGGTGTGCATAGGGATTTTCCTATCATTGAGCCTAGGGCCATATGGCGTCCTAGCACTCTCAAGTACTTTTAGAGGGCAAACTCCTTAAGGAAAATATATTTTTTTTTTTTTCTTAAAGCATAGTACGCAGCTGAAGCGAAACGAAAATTTCCATAGAAAAATTGACACAATGAATTCATAAACGCAAGATTTTGTTGTGATTTTGTAATGTAGTACGCCACAGTACACAAATCTAAGGTATTATACTGTGCAGGTTGTCAGTCGAAAATAAAAAATGGCTGTGAGCGTGAGGAAGAAAACACACGTAAAAACAACAACAAATTAAAATTGAAATTGTCAGAAATAAAAATGGCTGGGAGCGTGAGGATTTAAATACACGTAAAAACAACAACAAATACTGACATTTGACACAAATTTTGATATATGCGCAGAAGAAACAAAAATCAAAACTCTAATGATATAACCTTTAATATGTGTACTGTGCTAGTACGCAGTTCGACAGCGAAATGTCAATAAAACATAAAATCGTAGTCGATACGCGAACCAATTCTCCACTTATTTTGGATTGGGTACGATATGTCGACTTTTAAAATATCGACTCCATAAGATCGACTTTTAAAATCTCGACAGAAAAAATCTCGACTGGTTAAAAGACCGACAGATCAAAATATAGACACAAATTTAGCCGACTTTTAAAAATGTCGATTTTTCAAAATGTCGATTCTCAATATGTCGACAGTGATTGAGATTTTATGAATCGAGATTTTAACAGTCGACATTTTAAAAGTCGACATTTTGAAAGTCGACATTTCGATCAGATCATTATTATCTAATATCGCATTGTCATAGTGCAATAAATCGCATTTTTTGTAATTTAATTTTTGTTGCCTATATATTTTGACGTCTTAATTGCCTATTATTCAGGGTCTGTAACGTGTTTTAATTGTAATACAATAATAAAACATCCAGAAAATGAGGCAGTTAAAAGTTCGAAATATTAGGTATAATGTAGGTAGGCAACAAAAATGCGTTCTATTGAACTTTCTTGAAGCTAAACAAAAGGTAGGTAATATAAAATTCATAACTTCCTAAATAAGTTAATTATTATAAGAATCAAATAAGAACTTGTATCTTAAACATAGTCTTAAATTTTCCACAGCATCAAAAAACTGTTAAGTTCCTGTTAAAAAATCAGGGAAGAATTTATGATTCTTGAGTTTATAGTTATTCCACTTTTCTGTATGGGAAAAATTCCGACAAGTCGATATTTTTCTCGACTTCTATCAGGGCAGTCGACTTTTTGTCAAATCGACATTTCAAACTTTTGACATTTTAATAAGTCGGTAAAAACAAAGTCGGTATTTTAACTTTCAAAAAAGTCAATAAAAGTCGACATTTTAACCAGTCGACATTTTTTTTTGTCGGTCATTCGTACGTAACCCCTTATTTTTCGTACAGAATCAATTGAACGTAACATAAGGTCTGATCCTTTACTTTGGGTTTCTGTGATTTTTAGTCCAAACTTGTGTCAACAAATTTTTTTTTATATGAATTTGGACACAACTTTGGACTAAAATGCGCAAAAATGCACAGAAAATCACAGAAATTCAAAATAAAGGAACAGACCTATTATTTCAGACGAAAATTTGACAGTCTCTTATATTTTGCGGTTGAATTTTATTTGAAAATGAAAATGGAAGAAAATACCGCCGAAACGAACTGAAGAACACAATTATTTGGAACCCTAAGCACCACAACGGACGACACGAAAACAAAAAATAAAAGAATTCCCATTAGACGAGAAAACAAAATTGACTTCAGATTTTGAACAGTTCTTTTTTGTAATTTATTTTGACATCTTTCTGATAAAACTCTCCATACTTTTTTTTCGCAATCACTTCGTTTTTGATTTCGTTCTTGAGTTGGAGACCCCAGAAAATTTTCGTTTCACCTCAGCAGCGTACTAGACTTTAAAAGGCTCTTCGATTTTTATAAAACTGTTTTTCATCTCATATATTTAGAGAACAAACACTGATTGCGATTCCGGTGCGATTTTATTCTGAACATATTGACAAAGTCAACAACTGAAACGGTTTGTAAAAAATACAGAGTTGAAATGAAAGAATAGCCCGAGAGTCAACGACATAAAAAGTCAAGTCATTTGCGTAACATTGTAGGCCACATCAATAGTAGCACACGGTCGCGTCGTGTCGAACAGGTGTAAAATTTGAAATTTTTTTTTTACATCGATTTATTTCAATGCCTATTGGTCGGAGGGAAAAAGTGTGAATACAACAAATATTTGGCTTGCAATTTTGAACAATTGTTGTTACGTCAAACTCAGTAGTTAGTTCCTAAGAAGATAGAGAGCAATGAAGTTTTCTAACATTATGTGTTTTCTTGAGTGGTTTTTGGAAAATTTGGCCCTTTATATTTTCTAAGAAGACTAACTACCGAGAGTTTGACCTATGAAAACAATTGTTCAAAATTGCGAGCTAAATATTTTTGTATGCAAACTTTTTCCCTCCGATCAATAGGCATTCAAATAAATCGATGTAAAAAATTGATGTCAAATTTTACACCTGATGTTCGATGTGTTATTGGTTCAACACCTTAAAGGCTATTATTGATGTGACTTACAATGTTACGAAAATGACTTGACTTTTTATGTCGTTGGCTCTTAGACTAGAGGGAAAAAAATAAAAATAAAAATGGTATTTCGGTTCGAAAATTATCGAAAGAATAATATCGACTAGGGCCCTGTTTCATAATGAATTAAGTCTTGTAGTTTTTTCTTGGTACAATTTCGTTTCATAATATGAATCGCCAGAAAAGTACAAACTACAAGTCGTCGCCCATTGAAGTGTCGTATACGCCATTTTTACATTTTTGGGAAATCGCGTTTAAATGTTTGGAAGTCTATTTTTTTTTTTGCATATTCATATAGTTGAGAATTATCTTTTATATACATGTTAATGCACATCTGATTCTCTTTTAGTTCTCAAAATATTTAAATTTTTGTCCAAAACTGAGTTTGCCGTATACGCCATACAAATCAGAAGTTTCTTTTCTTCATACACGTACTTCAAAAAATAAAGTAAAATCCTATGTACAAAGAAATATTTTTCTTGCTAATGGTTTACGTGCTTTTCTATGCACAAAGTCAAAACAATACTGAATATACATTTGAAGTTTTATGACGTACGTTGCAGGATAATAGGTCATATACGACAGAACAATTCTTAAACAAAAATTTGCGTAAAATGTATGGCAAATTTCACGTAAATGCCAATTTTTGGCACTTGCGTCAAAACAATACCTGAACTTGATGATTTTGATGGATATACGTCAAAACCATTCTGAATAACTTAGCAACGAAAAGAGATAGGAACAAACGGATTAGAGATTTGAAAACAGCACCCCCAAAAACATAAGACTGCATACCCAATTCAGAAAATGCAATTTGGCGTATACGGCACTTCAATTCTAGGGCGACGAAGTAGTATAATCAAAAGTACAAGCACTTTTTCATTTGTAGTACAGTACGTCTCGGAAAAAGCAACATTCGAAAAACGCAATAGCTCGGTTAAAGCAACACCCAAACTTTTATTATTAGTGACTCAGTAATTGCAGCTTTTCAAAAAAGTTTGACTCAGTAGACGCAAATTCCCATGCAATTATCTCTATATCGTTTGACAAATATTTTCATTTTTTCAATGTTAACTTTTATTGTAACTGGGCAGTTATTTTATAGCTACTTCTCAAAATATTGTGCACTCATAAATCAAAAGTGTATTGTATTTTCATTTTGATTAACAATTGTTAAGCTTATTTCCTAAGCCAAGGCTCTACGTTTTTGTGACTCGGTCTTAGCAACAAACTCAATTAACGCAATTAGTCGAATTTTTATTGGTTGCTTTTACCGAGGGCGTACTGTACAATAATGCTGTTTCATAATAGTCACTTATACTACAAATTACTAGCGATTACTTGTATTATTTGTACAAGTTTCAGGTAGCTTGTAATTTCCACATACATATAAGTGAAAACCGTCAAAACCCCAATTTTACACTCCGCTCCAACTGAATAGACACACAAATTTTCAAAGGAACTTTGTCCATTTTTTCCAAAAAATATAAATATAAAATATCGATTTGCTTCGATGAAAACCGTACTCACACTATCAAAACCTAATTGAAAACTTTTGGGGATATTAAGAACAAGTAGTTAATGAGCCTGGCTATCAGTTTAAGGACAGAAAACCCCAAATTGCAGCCATGGAATTCGCCCAGATAGAAATTTAGCTTAATTACATATAGACTAAGAGCCCACAGCAGATTTTGGGTGTGAACGATAGCAAAAAAAGAAGTATAGGCGTCGAAAGCTTCATTAAAGACTATTCAAAAAAAACAAAGTCTTGCAGTCCACAACTGGGGCCCTTGCGAAAAATATTGCATCGAAAAAAAAATATGAATGCAACTTCGAGGATTATCGTGTTAGCCGAAATTGCTTTTCACCCCTCCCTAGATAAGCTCCGCGGATCCCATATCACGGAATCTGAGATCATTTGAGCGTTTAATTCGCCCGTTTTTCTCTTAGAATTTTGATTTTTTAAACGGTCTGGTAGAGCGAACTATACACTCAAATGGTCTGAGATTCCGTGGTATGTGATCCGAGGAGCTTCTCTAGGGAGGAGTGAAAACCAATTTCGGCTAACACGATTATCCCCGAAGTTGCACTACCCACTACTAGAATTGCCCAATAAACTACTTTTCGAAAAAAAAATTGTTTTACTTCCTTCCATTAGCTTTTATAATCAATTTCAATACGTGTGTCTAATCAGTTTACGCAAAAAAAACTGCATTTTTCGATGTGAAAAACTTTGCAAATGAGCCGCAGAAAAGATAGCGGTGCTTTTTGAATTGTCCTTCTGATTTATGTTCCCAATATTACAAACAAACAATAAGCATCATCAAATGAAACATTAATGCACCATATTTGGAAAAAATGGACAAAGATCCTTTGAAAATTTGTGTGTCTATTCAGTTGAGGCGGAGTGTATTTTATTGATAATATCCAACTTCTTTCGTGTTGAAACAAAAACATTTATTTTAAAACGTAAAATGAGGTGTCATTTTGACGGAGAGTGACTTGACAAAGGAAAATCTACCGAGTCAGTAGCAACTTAAATTTCAAACGTGACTTTAAATTCAAAGATATGTATATTCAGAATGTCACCGGTTAAACTGAAGATGATGCTGCTCATAATTGAACCGCTACTTGCTGGCCTGCTTCGGTTTTACTATATGTGATTGCGAAATGGCCAGAAAATGTGCATTATTTACGGCTACCACGAGACAAACAAATAAATGAGCTTTGGGAATATTGAAGGAGATATTTTCTTGTTTAAATTTATCTAACAATAAGACTAAAACCCATATACAGCTCACTTGTACTTTTGTACTAATAATATTAGGAAAATCACCTTCATTATTATGAAACAGAAACTATGTACACTCCGCTCAACTGAATAGACACACACATTTTCAAAGGAACTTTGTTCATTTTTTCCAAACATTGTGCAATAATGTATCATTTGATGATGCTTATTATTTGTTAATAATGTTGGGAATATAAATCAGAAAGAATAATTCAAAAAGCACCGTTATTTTTTCTGCGGCTTTCTTCAAAGCATTTTAGATCGAAAAATGCAGTTTTTTTTTGTGTCAACTGAATAGACACACGTATTGAAACTGATCGTAAAAGTTAATGCAAGGAAGTAAAACAAGTTTTTTTGAAAAAGTATTTTATTGGGCTATTCTAGAAGTTTGTAGTGCCACTTTTTTTAATTAAAACTTCAAAAATTTTAACCGGCGTGGCATCGCAAAGTTTCTCTATGTAATCCAGCTAAATTTCGATCCAGGCAAATTTCATGGCTGAAATTTTAGATTTTCTCTCTTTAAACTGATAGCCAGGATCATCAACTATTTGTACTGAGCATCCGTACAAATTTTGAATCAGGTTTTTGTAGGCTGAGTACGGTTTTCATTGAAGCACTTAGATATTTTGCTCCTCTTTCAAGTCTTTCACTGTGTATGCCATGTGGATGGGGGGTTTGTCCTGCTGGAAAGTCCCGTTTATGGGTTCAAAAATATCAAAAATTAGGAAAAACCTCTTTCTAATAATTTTTTTGAGTTATTGAAGTCAGTTTTGAGATTTGAAACTCAAACTCAAAAATTCGAAAGTAGCTGATTTCTCCCCATACCATAACATCGCCTTCTCAAATGTGGTGACTCGCTAAAAAAGTTTTTTTATCCCATAGGGGTTTTCAAAACTAATTTGTTTTTCATCCGAAAGACCCCCATTTTTCCAATTCGTATGAATCATTTAAGAAAAGGTTATGTTTACAAATTAGCTACTTTGGCACTTTTTAGTTTGAGTTTCAAAAGCTCAAAAATGACTGCAATAACTCATAAAAAATATTGGAAAGAAGTTTTCCCTAATTTCGTGATATTGTTGAACCCATAAACGGGACTTTCCAGTAGGGGGAACAACCCCATCCTGACGGCATGCATAGTGAATGACTTGAAGGAGGAGCAAAATATCTAAGTTTTTCAATGTAAACCGTACTCAGCCTAAAAAAACCTGATTCAAAATTTGTACGGATGCTCAGTACAAATAGTTGATGATCCTGGCTATCAGTTTAAAGAGAGAAAATCTAAAATTTCAGCCATGAAATTTGCCTGGATCGAAATTTAGCTGGAGTACATAGAGAAACTTTGCGATGCCACGCCGCACAATGGGGCAGAATGGCCTAATTGTTGGCAATAAATCGAAAAATGAAACTGCCCGTATGGGGCCATTGTTATTTTATTTTAATAGTCAAATACCCCACTGTTCATAATGTAAAAGTTTTAAACCGTTATCATAAACACATTTTGCTTGCAGTTCCTTAATTAAGTTAAGACATGCTATCAATAACAACAAAAATTATTCTTGGGACTGCTTGGGAACACAACTAAACCGATCAATGTTTGCACAAAGAAGCAAAAAAAAAAGAGTAATTTTAAAGTTTTTTATGGTAACTACCGTTTTATATAATTTAAAGCACTTTCTCACAAAAAAAACTCTTAAAAAGATAAACATATACCAGAACTTGAGAGCTCCATACCAAAAATTTTAATATTTTATGATCTCTATTTTTTTTATTTAATTAAAAACACTTTACAAATTTCTTCACACCAACCTCAAGCTAATCTGTTAACAAGAATGGCTTGTGCCGATGCTTATCATGCAAAATGTGTTTATGATAACGGTTAAAACTTTTACATTATGAACAGTGGGGTATTTGACTATTAAAATAAAATAACAATGGCCCCATACGGGCAGTTTCATTTTTCGATTTATTGCCAACAATTAGGCCATTCTGCCCCATTGTGCGGCGTGGCATCGCAAAGTTTCTCTATGTACTCCAGCTAAATTTCGATCCAGGCAAATTTCATGGCTGAAATTTTAGATTTTCTCTCTTTAAACTAATAGCCAGGATCATCAACTATTTGTACTGAGCATCCGTACAAATTTTGAATCAGGTTTTTTTAGGCTGAGTACGGTTTACATTGAAAAACTTAGATATTTTGCTCCTCCTTCAAGTCATTCACTATGCATGCCGTCAGGATGGGGTTGTTCCCCCTACTGGAAAGTCCCGTTTATGGGTTCAACAATATCACGAAATTAGGGAAAACTTCTTTCCAATATTTTTTATGAGTTATTGCAGTCATTTTTGAGCTTTTGAAACTCAAACTAAAAAGTGCCAAAGTAGCTAATTTGTAAACATAACCTTTTCTTAAATGATTCATACGAATTGGAAAAATGGGGGTCTTTCGGATGAAAAACAAATTAGTTTTGAAAACCCCTATGGGATAAAAAAACTTTTTTAGCGAGTCACCACATTTGAGAAGGCGATGTTATGGTATGGGGAGAAATCAGCTACTTTCGAATTTTTGAGTTTGAGTTTCAAATCTCAAAACTGACTTCAATAACGCAAAAAAAATATTTGAAAGAGGTTTTTCCTAATTTTTGATATTAACAAACCCCCCATCCACATGGCATACACAGTGAAAGACTTGAAAGAGGAGCTAAATATCTAAGTGCTTCAATGAAAACCGTACTCAGCCTACAAAAACCTGATTCAAAATTTGTACGGATGCTCAGTACAAATAGTTGATGATCCTGGCTATCAGTTTAAAGAGAGAAAATCTAAAATTTCAGCCATGAAATTTGCCTGGATCGAAATTTAGCTGGATTACATAGAGAAACTTTGCGATGCCACGCCGGTTAAAATTTTTGAAGTTTTAATTAAAAAAAGTGGCACTACCCACTTCTAGAATAGCCCAATAAAATACTTTTTCAAAAAAAAACTTGTTTTACTTCCTTGCATTAACTTTTACAATCAGTTTCAATACGTGTGTCTATTCAGTTGACGCAAAAAAAAATGCATTTTTCGATCTAAAATGCTTTGCAAGAGAGCCGCAGAAAAAATAACGGTCCTTTTTGAATTATTTTTGGTGTCAAACATCGCCACCACGTGAGATAACACGGCCATTGAATTTGTCGCGCAAAAGAGCCATTGTTTCGTTAGCTGTGTGGCAAGTGGCACAGTCCTGTTGAAACCATATATCGTCCACATCCATATCTTCCAACTCGGTCAGAAAAAGTTCGTTATCATCTCACGATAGCGAACACCATTCACAGTAACTACACCTGACCGGCCTCATTCTGGAAAAAATACGGCCCGATGATGCCGCCAGCCCATAAACCGCACCAAACAGTCACTCTTTGTGGGTGCATTGGTTTTTCGACAATCACTCTTGGATTATCATTCGGCCATATGCGGCAATTCTGCTTATTGACGAATCTACTGAGGTGAAAATGTGCCTCATCACTGAAGATGATATTCTTCGAAAATTGATCATCCACCATTCTGAATAACTTTAACGCGTTGCTCGATTGTGTATCTTTCCATGGTTCAAATTGAGTTAGTCTGAAATTGAGAAATGTCAAGTGAAATGCAGAAAAAAACTTGACGTTTAGGTGTGGTTCACATTCAACATCAGCCCTTAAAATTTAATCACCCTTTATTTAAGTCATCACGTTCCCAGCAATTTTTATTTCTGACAATAGCCCTGTTTTTTTGTGCATTTTCATATTCGCTTGGAAAAAAGTAGCATGTTAAATACAACAACAATACGGAATTATACCAGTTTGTTGTTGGTAATTAACTTGCTACTTTTTTCTAAGCGAAGATAAAAATGCACTAAAAAACAGGGCTTATTTTAATTTGTTGTTGTTTTTACGTGTATTTTCTTCCTCACGTTCACAGCCATTTTTATTTCCGAATTCCGGTTCCGAATTCCGGTTCAAAAACCCCATATATCACTTTTTTGCTCTGCTGACACTTTGATTGTTTTAATGAGAACTAAAATAAATAAAAAATGTAGTGTCAAACCGGCTTTATGATATGAAGTAATAGTATTATAGCTCTATAATAAAACAGAGCCGGTTAATTCTATTTTGCCACACAATGCTATATTTAAAAATCGATACATCATGATACCAAAAATTTATAATTTTAGTTCAACAATGTTTCTGTCTCAAATATCTCGAAAGCAAACAAATAATATTGAGTTTTCACTTTGATTTCATATTTCACGTTTTTTTAATAACCAGAAAACAGAATAACAACATATGTACCACCAAAGAATATAAAGTTACCAAGAAGTCGCATCTCATACAAATTTTGACGGGTTCCAATATTGGAGCCCGTCAAAAGTATCCTCCTTTTTACTATCCTTATAATACGAATGAATATTGAATATTATGGTATGCCGTGGTGTTTGCCAAGATTGTATGAAAAAGAGCTTTTCTCTAAATTATTCTTTGATTCGTTCTTTTTATTATTATTTCGAAAAGAACTTTCGGAATCGGATTTTATTTTAAGATCCAGAAAATACATCTTGGTAACTTTATATTCTTTGGTACCACCCAATTCCTTTTTTTTTTAATTTACTGTCTGTATTGAAATCTAACAATACCTAAGTCATAATCTGATGAGTATAACCGATCGCCGATTGCCAGCTAAGCAGATGTAAAATAAATCGATTAACATACAATCTGTAAACTTTTACTCTTCACTACTCTTTAAATTTAAAAGGTCAATGCCACATAACCGTCAGAACAGTCACTCGAGCTTCGAGCAGCATATTGGCGTGATGAAACATAATCCTTTTAAAATAATTATTAAAATGTTAATCAATTTCAATCTTCATTATCTCACTAAATGAATTCAAGTTTAACAACAATAGCTGCGTTTTATTATCTCTGGGTCTGGGTCGAGGTTATCTTTTAACATGCATTACAAAAACAACATGGGATCTAGGTTTCTATCGAGGTTAATTTCAATAACCCAGATAGAGGTTTTCACTCTGGCCGGCAGAGGGCTATTTACCATTGTGAATGGATGTCAGCGATTTGTCAGCAGTATTAGGAATAGGGAGGAAAAGAGACAAGTGCTTACATGAAAATCAAACGCTAATAGCCGCATTTTATTATCGCTCATAACCCATATGGTTCACCTCGTGAAAATAAAACGATGTGGGTTAGTGCTAAAGCAGTGCTGTATATCAGTCTCTTTTTTTCTTATGTTTATTTGTTTTTCATGTAAGCACTTGTCTCTTTTCCTCTCTATTCCTAATTCTGCTGACAAATCGCTGACATCCATTCACAATGGTAAATAGCCCTCTGCCGGCCAGAGTGAAAACCTGTATCTGGGTTATTGAAATTAACCTCGATAGAAACCTAGATCCCATGTTGTTTTTGTAATACATGTTAAAAGATAACCTCGACCCAGACCCAGAGATAATAAAACGCAGCTAATAGTAGTCTCACAACTTAGGACAATATCTATATATGCTCCAAAATGTATAATAAGAATTGTTAGTGGTATTTGAATCTTGTACCTTTAATTTTTTATTAAAGTAGAGATGACGGCACAAACTTTTATATAGATTTTTATTTTGTGATAAATATGTAAACATTGATGTACGCAGTAGCGGATCCAGGATTTGGCTGTGGGGGGGGGGGGGGGCTTTGAGTTCCCTTAGACACATCTTTTGAAAAATTCCTTAATCATATACGAATGCCCTACCAACCCAAATTTTCTTTTCTCAGAAAGTAGGCTAGTCGGCAGCTGAATCAAAAAAGATTTTGCATAATGCAAAAATATATGTAGGTACTTTATAGGAAAATTCTGCAAAATTTTATGATTGGAAATGGAACATCTGGTAATTAGTAAGCTCTTCAGCTGCTATTTTGAAAAGACGCTTTAACCCGTTTCGCCACAAAGACACATCGTATTAAAAAGGTGTATAAGGATATGTTTATAGGAACTTTAAATAAGTAGGTAGGTACATTTCTTTAATCTGAATATGTTTTGTAGGATTTATAAAAACCTCATCCCAAAGTACTCGGTTTAACTTTAGGCAGCCGTCTACCTGTCAAAAGTTATTGATAAACTTTGTAGGTTACTTTTGTCCTAAAATTTTTTAACTTGGATTGGTTGTCCATGATTTGATTAACTAGACATTTTATTAACATATTTAAATAAAGCATATTTCCAACTAATGAGAAGTTTTGAGGAACTTTCTAACAATTAAACGTCTAAAAAATCTAATAACTAAGACTAAATGAAAAAAACTGAAACAAAAGACCGTATGCAAGGTATGCTTGCCTAATCAGAATACATTTTTCATATACTTCTTTTGATGAAAACATTTTAAAGCAAGATTTCGGTAATAAAACTATTTTTTGAATGAGTTTGCTCCCACCTAATCGAAATGCAGCGTACGACCTTTTATCTCACCTATCTAATTCTTAAAATTTAATTCCTATAGAATATAAGTAGCTGTTCCAAGAAATTAGCTAAATCATGTTTTTCAATTCACTTTTTGTAAATTTGAGGAAAAAATGAATTTGGATGTTCTGTACCTATTCCACCTCAAATGACTTTAGTCCATGTGGATTGGTATTTCGAACATGAAAATTCGTGTTCAAAATTCCGTTCATTGACCATTTTAATGCGAATTCCATTCATATTTTTTGTCAATTCAAGTCTTACAGTTTGACGAAGATTTGAAAAAAATCTGAGTTTAAATTTTAAAATTTGTTCTGCCCTTCAATTTCTAATTATTTATAGTTATACACAGAGAAAAAAGTACCACATAAAATAGAAGAAAAGTAATAAGATTTCTCTATGGTTTTCATCCAAGAAGAAAGTCTTATTAAAACCATAGAGATTATCTTATCAGAATGTTGATGACCATTTTATAGGATATCCACATATTTTTAAGAAGATATCTTATTAGCTTTCAATACGAATGCTTCTTAAAACAATAAGAAAACTTATTGAAAAGTATGAGGAAAACTCTTAGGAACAATAAGAAAATCTCTTTGATAGTATGTGAAAATCTTTTAGAAACAATAAGAGGATCTTATTGATAATATGTGACAACCTCTTAGAAACAATAAGATGGTCTTATTGAAAAGGGATGAAAATCTCTTGGAAAAACAATAAGGTGAGCTTATTGAAAGTTTGTAGGATTCTTTCTGAAGTAATGTGAAATAGAAGAAATTAAAAATAATTTATAAAAGAAATCTAAGATTGAAATTAAAATTTCTTTTATTTCACATTATTTCAAACAGAATCCTACAAACTTTCAATAAGCTCACTTTATTGTTTTTCCAAGAGATTTTCATCCCTTTTCAATAAGACCATCTTATTGTTTATAAAAGATTGTCAAATATTATCTTAAAGATTGTCACATATTATCAATAAGATCTTCTTATTGTTTCTAAAAGATTGAGAGAGATTGCCAGCCAATAAGGTTTCCATAAGATAAGGTTATTTTTTAAATTCTTTTTCACATGACGAAAAGACGCAATAGTTATATTTTTTTCAATTTTTTTATTTTTTGTTGCTTACAAAAAGTGTAACATAAAACATCAATTCTCAATAACAAAAAATAAAGGAACACATACACCTTCAGCAACGTCGACGCCGAACTACTCAGGCCCCAGGAGTCAAAAATTTTCCGTGTCTCCGCAATATCCTCATCTTTCCATACTACCACTGGAATGCTCACTAATTCACCGGGTAGTTCAATTTCACTTTCACTCGCGTTAAAATATGGAATATTTTCCATTTCAAAACTCTTTTTACTTACTTTATAATTTATATTTTATAATTTGTTTTCCCAAATACGATAGGCCGATACGGGTCAAATCACACGCACGTCTAATTGCGATCACAATTCCCTTAACAATGCAAATGCAAAGCACCGTTGAATGTATCACACACAAAAACAATGTTTATGAGAAAACTCATGCTAATAAGAAGGAATTCTTTTTGTTTCAAGAAGATTTCTTTAGACGAGTGAAAAGTAATAAGTTTACATTTTTAAACCAGAAAGCTAATAAGAATACAATCTCATAGACGGTGTCCACATTGGGTATGAAAAAGTGGATTTTTAATGACTTTTCAGTATTCACATCTCACTTCAATGAAGGAGTGGGAGCGAGATATGAATATTGAAAAGTCATTAAAAATTCACTTTTTCATACCCAATGTGGACACCGTCATATGCATGACATTCATTTGAACAGTAACATAACCTACCCCGCATTATAAGTTTATCTTTTTAAAATTGAAAAGTAATAAGGTTTTCTTATTGTTCATCAAACGCTTGATCTACTGCCTAAATTTTTAAAAGAAAAACTTTTCGATTTAAGAAGATGTCTTCTAAAAAATGATTAGTAATAAGGTTTTCACATTGTTTACATCATTTAATGTGACTTTCCATTTAGAAACTGTAGTACAAAATTTTCAAAACTTCAATAAGATTTTCTTTATAAAATCAATTAGATTTCTCTATGAAAATATCATATTATTCAATACTTTCAATAAGATTTCTTAGCAAAGTAGCTCAATAAGGCAATCTTATTGATTTTATGTAGTACTTTTTCTCTCTGTGTACGAGTATTGGGTTCTTATTAAAACAAAAATGTATATTACACTTTTTAAAGAAAAAAAAATAACCATTACAGCTGATTTTTACATTTCGAAAACTAGTTGAAGTGAATTGAAATTCTTTCTCATTTCATTTAAAGAGCTCTCTAATCTTTCGTTAGAGCATAAAGGAAATCAAAAGAGAAACTAAGATCAAAAATCGCTTCGTCTTAAAGCGTCAAAATATCCTTCGGCACACAAAAATAATCTGAAATAAAAACATAAGTTTCAATTTCTAAAACAATATTTTGATGTTATCATGCAAACTATCCATATCAAAGTTATTCAGCCCGATTACCTATAGCAAACAAAAGCAAGGAAAAAAACACAGCATTTAGGAATGCATACTTACTAGCCCCAAACTTGTTATTATGGTTCAGCCCAACAACTCATTCAATTCTCCTAGGGCTTGGAAAAACACAGCTCACATGTTTTGTTTGTCTAACTCTCTTCTGAATCAGCCGTGGGGGGGCTTCAGTCCCTATAGCCCCCTCTCTGGATCCACCACTAGATGTACGCATTGATCGACAAGGGAATGGTTACACCCAAAACAAAACAAAAATACATATTTTATTGCTATGTATATTATTTTTGTTGTAAGAAGATTGAAAATGGAAATAAACTTTACTGGCATTCTATTTAAATTTTAAAGCATCCTTAATTACGAAGAAAATTTGGTTTTTCTCTAATGTCTTACCACCACTCTCCCACTTCCCTTCTCTAAATATCAATTTGAGCATCCATAATTTATTAATTGTTTGTTTTCACAGAAAAAATCCACAATAATTCATAAAACTAATCTTGGAATTCAATAAATCAACAAAAATTAACAAATTTCGCTGTTTCACATTTCTCCAAAATTATAAAAGCAACATTACCTGTTAAATATCCATAATAATCTTCGTACAAACATAATATTATATTAATTTCATTAAAAAAAAATAAAATAAAAAAAAAGTAATCGACGAGGATGGGATTCGAACCCACGCGTGCAGAGCACATTGGATTAGCAGTCCAACGCCTTAACCACTCGGCCACCTCGTCATGTTGCATGCGCTGTCAAAGTTATTATTTCTAATTATTATACATTTCGATGGTACATTATAAATAATGAATGTTTACATAAATTATTGTAGGTGCCTATATTTGATGTTTTATATGTAACAATAATGAAGTAGGTATGTTATTATTATTTTAATAATTGCTATTGTTTTGGTGTGATTGACAGCTCAGCTAATTTTTACAAGCAATCAATAACAAATTATTTTAGTATTCACTTTTTGTTTTTTTTAGGTACCTACAAACAATAACAAAATATATTTATAAACACTTGTGTTTGTTGTTTTTTTTTGCGTATGATTTAGCTTGCTGAGCTGCCTATATAAAATTTTACTAAAAATCGGCTATCATAATAATTGGATTTTAATTTCAAAAATGTGGAAAGCAGTCCGGTTAGAGGCTGGTGCTTAACAAGTGTGTGTGGGCACAAAAAAAGGCAAACAATTTATAAATAAAAAAAATAGACACAACAAAGACTATCACCTGACACGTTGCTAAACATTGTTGATAATTATTTTAATCTTTTCTAGACTTCATATTTTATATATTGATACGGCTAGAGTGAACAACGTTTCCTTGCTATCTTTTCCTCCTCATTCCTTTCCAACCATAAGATGCAGCCTCTTGATAAGACGTTTATGGGTTCCCTTTAGAAGTATTTATCAGAAGAAAATCCTATCTGGATGAAGATGAATGCCCTACCATTTATGTATTTTGATATGACTGAATTGGTTGGCAAAGCATATCTCAGTGTCCAAAGTGGGGAAATAGCCGTCAGTGGTTTCAAGGCATTTGGAATCTACACAGTTGATAGAAATATCATCAGGGATAATGACTTCCTACTAGCTGACGATGATATTTCTCGAAGTATACAGTTGTGAACACGAAAATAGCAGTGGGTTAAAAATAAACGAAAAAATTATATATGTTCAGCCGTTCTTGTGGAATACTGGGGTTAAGATCCAGTGTTGGGGAGGCGTCACACATGCTGACAGGATCCAATACCACGAAAAAAACAACATTAGACTCATCTACCCGTAAAATACTACGCACACACGAAAAATCCAGCATAGTTTCTTGCAAAATGCATCCGTTTCTCTATATGTTTCTTGGTGAGAGGTGGCTTTTTCTTCGGCATGCTTGCTCCCAAATTTTCCTCTAGGAGTCTTCTTCTCCAGTTCATATCACTCATAGACAGATTGAGCTCTTAACAAATCTCAATTGCCGATTTTTGTGAATTCTCCTTAGACAATTGCACGATCCTCCTTCGCCGTCATGGGCCTTGTTTTTCTTTTTTCATCTCTTTTTTTTTTGGATTTTGCGCATATTTTATAGAAATTGAGATCATTTAAGACGAACAACAACAAATGTGCATCATTTCCTTGTATGACTTGCCTTCTCTGAGGAGCGACAGAATTAATTTGCGCTGCTCATCAGTGAAGCGTTTAATACGGCCCACTTTTGCAGAAAACAAATACTACAAATGCTCGTTTATGTTCATATAACTTAAAAAACACTTTTTCTACTACAACTCACTTGCTTTCGGTCTATAGAACTTCAAAAAAGTAAAAAAATCGAGTATTTACAAAATACTGCTAGCGGAGGCGGAGCGGATGCCGAGTGGAGGCGGAGCGGATGCCGAGCGGATGCCGAGCGGAGGCGGAGCGGATGCCAAGCGGAGGCGGAGCGGAGTCGGAGCGGATGCCGAGCGGAGGCGGAGCGGAGGCGGAGCGGATGCCGAGCGGACGCGGAGCGGATGCCGAGCGGAGGCGGAGCGGAGGCGGAGCGGATGCCGAGCGGACGCGGAGCGGATGCCAAGCGGAGGCGGAGCGGAGTCGGAGCGGATGCCGAGCGGAGGCGGAGCGGATGCCGAGCGGACGCGGAGCGGATGCGGAGCGGAGGCGGAGCGGATGCCGAGCGGACGCGGAGCGGATGCCGAGCGGAGGCGGAGCGGAGGCGGAGCGGAGGCGGAGCGGATGCCGAGCGGATGCCGAGCGGAGGCGGAGCGGATGCCAAGCGGAGGCGGAGCGGAGTCGGAGCGGATGCCGAGCGGAGGCGGAGCGGAGGCGGAGCGGATGCCGAGCGGACGCGGAGCGGATGCCGAGCGGACGCGGAGCGGATGCCGAGCGGAGGCGGAGCGGATGCCGAGCGGATGCCGAGCGGAGGCGGAGCGGATGCCGAGCGGACGTGGAGCGGAGCGGAAGCGGAGCGGAGGCGGAGCGGAAGCGGAGCGGAGGCGGAGCGGAGGCGGAGCGGAGGCGGAGCGGAGGCGGAGCGGAAGCGGAGCGGAGGTGGAGCGGATGCCGAGCGGACGCGGAGTGGATGCCGAGCGGACGCGGAGCGGATGCCAAGCGGAGGCGGAGCGGAGGCGGAGCGGATGCCGAGCGGACGCGGAGCGGAGGCGGAGCGGAGGCGGAGCGGAGGCGGAGCGCAGGCGGAGCGGATGCCGAGCGGATGCCGAGCGGACGCCAAGCGGATGCTGAGCGGAGGTGGAGTGGGGGCGGATGCCGAGCGGACGTGGGCGGATGTCGAGCGGACGCCGAGCGGAGGCGGAGTGGAGGTGGAGGCTGAGCACAACCTTTCTTCTTTGGAGACCAAATCCAAACCTCCTTACACCCCGACTCCACAGTAGATAAATGTCTGTCAGAATGCTCATCTTGACATGAAATATCTAATGGAGTCACTCCGTTTCGCCTCTTGATTGGATGTCAGAGATATTTATCTGCAATTATATTTTGACAGAGATATCTGACATAAATTTTAAGACATCAAGATTTTGATGCTTTTTTCAAGAAATTTAATTTTTTGTGTCCTATTTTGTATCCTTATACAGGGCTTACACGATTGGAAAACTGGCAGTATAATGACAAAAGCAACAACAAAAGAATGGACAAATTCATTCTTTATGTCATTATACTGGCAGCTTTCCAGTCGTGTAAATCCGGCATTTGATGTTTATCTCTGTAATCACGGGTGGCAATTTTTGTTTCTGATATTAGCTGCGTTTTTTTCCATGTCCATATGGAGTTTGGCGAAAAAAATGACATCGGGACATTTCAACATTTGTTTACCTTTTGCATTGGTCTGCCATTTTGTTTTGAATTACCGATTTTATCGGGACAAAATTTAACTTCAGTTAATTATCTGGACTTAGCTAAATGTCATAACATGATTTGCCAAGTGATGCGTTCTTTTATGTTTCTCTAGTTAGCTGTGGTTAATGTGTCAAAAAGAAAAGTTGCAATGTCATAGTTAAAAAAGTTACTGAGAGTTACTTTTCATTTAGGAATGACAAAAGTTAAAACAAGATGGTTGAAAAAAGTCGAAAAAAATTTGGAATTAAAAATCAAAAAAAATTGTAATTTTATTAGATTTATTGAAAAGAACTTTTATCAGCACTTCGAAAATGCATACATTTTTCAATTTAAACTACAAATAACTTCGATCTACCACAAAATTCAATATTTTAGCAAAATATTTGCAATTTTTTTGTATGCAAGTAGGGTTTATATAGATCGAATTTCAAATTTATCAATTATCATTTTCATAATTGACGATCATAATAGGGCCGTTATTCTTAGAAAACATTTGTTCCTATTTATTCCTCTGACAGCTAACTGAATGTTTAATTGATGCTGATTGAAAAATCGATTCATACTTAGTCAAACAAATCAGTCCTATATATATAAAAATTGAATAAGATTTTTCAAAAATTTGTTTTTAAACTTAACTGTAAGTCACACAAAAAAATTATTTGATGCTGTAAATTTGACTAAAAAATTGTTAACGAACCAACCTGAGTAAAATCATAATAATATTTTACTAACAAGGGACACTATATATATATTTTTATAAAAACAAATCATTAATTTTTTGATGCGAGTGTTCAGTTACGAGATATTGCTGTTTTAAAAATGTTAGAATTTCGAAAATATAAGTTTTTCAAGGTATATATACACAGAAAAACTTGTATTTTCGAAATTCGAACATTTTTAAAACAGCAATATCTCGTAACTGAGCACTCGTATCAAAAAAGTTATAATGATACTTCTTGTTGGAAATATGACTATCTTAACAATGAGCATAAATTATTTTTCGACAGCTTCGTCATTTAAGAGAAAAAACGTAAAAACCATTATTTTTGAATTTTGACCAATTTCAGAAATAGTAATATTATTTAAATGATCAATTTTACAACAAATATGAAAATGTTTTCTTGTAAAGAGTCATATAATCTGTAAATTGTGTACAAAATTTTTTGACAAAACTTGTTGCTTTAAAGTTGTAGGCGAAAACCCCATATTTTGAACTTTTCACCTTTTTGAAGTACATACTAATATCTTCTAACTGATCACTCCTATAAGAAAATTTGAAAAGTATTTTTTGTAGACAATATAATAACACATAAATTAGGTATAAGTTTATCTTTGACAAATTCTTCATTTGAGAGTAAAAAGCCAAAAAACAGATTTTTTTACTTTTGTTTGGAAAAACAGATTTTTTAACTTTTGACGAAGTTTTTAATATAGTGATATCTTTGGAACTATCACTCGTAGAAAAAAAAGTAATATTTTCTTGTAGAGAATTTAATAGTGTAAAAACTTCGTATGAAGTTGTTTTCGATAGCAATCACCGTTCATGTGTTACAGACGAAAAACTGACATTATCGTCAAATAACGTTGTTTCTAAATGGCGATATCTCCTAAACGATCAGTCGGAGAAAAAAAAAGCGTTAACATTTCTTATAGAAAATTATATGATCTACAAGATTTGTATGAAGTTTTTTTTGATAGCATTTACCGTTTAAAAGTTATAAGCGAAAAACATTTGACCTTGAATAACTTCTAACGCGCACACGGTTTGTCAATGGACTTTTGGGTGAGTATTCCTTATACCAAAATAAAGATTATTGCATTTAAAAACCTTCACTTGGATTTATTCCGCTGTGAAAGTACATTTTGCCTGGGCTATACAATAATTTTCATATAAAAGTTTACATTCAAGCTCATATTATAAGATATTTTGGACTAAATTCTTGACTACAATTTTAGTCCAGTCATTTAAGCTTTTTGCTTCGGAAAAAATGGCGGAAAGCTGGATTCTGGGACAAAGCATCCCGACGGCATTCTAAGGAAACTGTAAAAATCCCAAATCGATACAATTTTACGGGGCGTCAAAGGCCCCCCAAACGGTAACTCTTACAGAAAAAATGTCAAGGACGGGGTTGTAGCTTAAAAAATTTCCCTCAAGAAGATAGTTCAATCGGTAGACTTACGGATTTTATATTTCTGTATAAAATCTACTCTTTGACACCACCTTTGAGGTTGAGTACAAGGTGAGTTTTTCTTCCTGGTATCCCTCAGGAAAATAAGAAAACAGTTCTAAAAAAATTTATACAGGGAATTATTTAAAGGTTTTGGGGAAGTTCCCCATTTATTCGGGCTCCGCTACATTAATTATACATGGTCGAAGGTCACGAAACATGTTATTTTGTTTATACAGGGCTATTATATATAAAATGTGACAAAAAGCTAGAGCGTGTAGGGTGGGTTGAGAAAAGAAAAACAATCGTATGGGAGGAGGGCTTCTATTCTCTGCTGTTTAGCCAGGAGGGGCAATTTTCTAAGAAATTGACTTCGTATAGAAACGGTACGCGTAAATTAATTCCTTTATAATTTGGATCGTTTTTTAATTTTAAATGATATGTTCTTTTTTATATTTTGCAGTGGGCTGAAATGTTGGGAGCCAGACTCGAAGAGCTCTTGTTTACAGAGCGAATGAACTTTGAATCAGCAAATTCATGCTTGAACGATCCTGAGAAACAACGAGAGCTTCTTCAACAAGATGAAGAAGAAGATTTCTTAGATGAATGTTTGTTTAACATTTAACTTAAATTGATAATATATTTCTTAATTATTTGTTAACTTTTTAAAACAGCAAGTGTCAATCCTCATGGAAACGACTGTCCACATGCATTAAAACTGATCGCTTGTGTGCTCTTACATGAAATAACAGCGTTTCTACGAGACACTTATCAAACATTACCCAAAGCATCGAAGCTACTGCATAAAGATAAGCCTGCACCGTGGGAAAAGGTTTATAGGTGTGTTGTTTTCTTATTTTCCAACAATTAAATGTGTATGCTGATATAAAATTGTTTATCCTCCAGAGAAGCCAATCGGAGATGGTCAATGGCTCTAAGTTCAATGGGGCATTCTCAGACTTCAGCACAAAGCCTTCAATCTATAGCCGGTAACGATGGTGGTAGGCTGCAGATGGAGTAGCCTTTTTCAACTGAGAATAAAACAAAATGATTTGTTTTTCTAATTTATAGGTGCCCAAACTGAGAGGAAGATATCATTTGTGCTTCATGAACCAGACAATGAGTCAGAGAACAGCAGTAATACAACTTTGACAATTCAAGGTGAAGATGGTAAGCTTAAAAGGTTTTTAATTTACTTTGATCTTCGCTAGTACCTCTTCCTTCTTTAACTTTAAGGCGCTCTTCGTCGGCCCGTTGCTGCAGTGCGGCCATTCCTCTTGCGACGAGGAACAGCTGGAGCAGCAACAGGTGGATCCTTCAAACGACGATCACTTAAACTTCGTCGAGGCACCAAAGATGGCAAAGATCTCGAGGCAGACTGTAAGTTCCTTTCAAAAGCAAATAACATTGAATCGAACTCTCTCTCATTTCAGTTAAAAGAGTAGATTCTATACAATCGAGGCGAAAAGTATCGTCTTTGTCGGACAGAAGTGATACTTCTGAGCCGGGAATTATTAGCGGAGGAGAGGAGTCTCCAGGAATATTGAGTGATGACCAGCAACCAGAGTCACCCACCGATTCAAATGAAGCCGATGACACTGCTAAGAATATGCCATGGATGAAAGCAGTTATCGAGGTTATGAACAGTTATAATTATTATTGCACCCACAAAGGATTCTGCCATCCATATTGTTACAAGAGGCATATGAGAGCTTCTTCGAGACTGATCAAAGCTGTACGAAAGGTAAGTTTTAATTTAATATTTTTGTTTACAAAAGAATTTTGAAATCCGTAAAATGATTTAAAGGTTTATGGTGAAGAATTTGGATTCACATTTGACATGGAGCATCAAACACAAGAAGGTTATGCTACAACAAAGCAACCCACCCGTCAAAGATCAACTCGAAAGGTATCTGAACAGAGTTCAACACAAACTTCTCCAGCAAAAAGGAAGGAAAGCATTTCGAAAAAGGATAGGTAAGTCAACTGATTTAATATATTTCCTATATTTTATTATTTTTTCATAAAAACTAGACAACAAATCCGACAAAGTGCCATGACCATTTTTAAGCAAAATTTTATAAACTTTAATTTCAGTATTGACATTTTTCCTTCTTAAGTTGAAAGTTTCGAGAAATTAAGAAAAAAGGAATAAAATCCCATCTACCCCTTTTTACCCCCCCCCCCCCCCCCTCACAAAAAAGTTCATGGGTGAAAACAAAGAATTTTTTCAGGACATGTTCAAGACATCAAAATAAAGGTTTCTACAAAAAATCAGCTTTGTCGGATTTTTTTTCTAGTTTTTATGAGTAAATAATGAAATATAGGAAAACAGTGTGCATGGACCTTTGAAGCACGATTTGAGCACGATTTCGCCACAGTAATTCTTAGTAATTTTTGGCTACAGTATATTTTTATATTATATATTTTCGAATAATCTTTGTTAGAAACTCTTATCTCGCATGTATCAATTAAGTCTAAAAAATGAAAGCGAGCTGCAGGCCTAACGTTTAATATTTGTTGCAATTAAAAGTCCAGGAAAATCTTATAATTCCTATCCACAATATCACTTATCACTTCAGTATGTAGATCTATGTTAGTCACAATAATAGTATCGGTAATAGAATACAGATTTCTCTCTATTATGAACACGTCCTATGTCACATTTTTTTCTGAACATGAAAACGTATATTAATGAAATGATAGGGGATATTAAAATATAGAAATATTCGTACAGCTGCTGACAATAATAACACAGGTTTACATGGGCAGGTAATGCTCGTTCTAAACGTAATTATATATAAAATTTAAAAAAACGCGTTTTTTCGTTATTTTCAAGGTTATACATGTTCAACGAGCTGAAATTTCTTCCAAAATTTACAACGGTGCCTAAAAGTACTAATCTTCTTTTTCAAAATTCAGTTTAAATCTTTTCAATGTCCGTGTAGGATAAGTTTATGTTGGAGCTGCGAAAAACAATTCGAGCAACAGCTGATACCGCTTAACATTGATTGTTGATGTTAGAAGCGCTGCTGCAACACAACATTAATATAATAGGAAGAACAATATAAAGATTTCGAAGCTTTAATCAAATCGTTTCTCGAATCGTTTCTCACAGCTCCAACATAACCGTACACCCTTACCCCTATATTAATAAATGGCGGATAACAACATGCTAGCGTTTATACATCTGTTAACTAGTAATTCTTATTAAAAAATGCGTAATAGTCTGTGACGTGTGTAAACGTACGGATAACTTTAACTAGCCAGATTCCACGTATAATGAACGGATAACTCCTTAACACATACACGCACGCGTATGCTAGCACCGTTTACTACTACCAGTAAACACTTCGTAAGGCAGTTCATGCATGTGACACATGTATTAGAAAATCACCATAATTTGATGAAGTGGTGAATTTGGTGAAGTGATAAATACTGGAAAGATATCATATCTTTTTTAATAAGAAAAGTTATCAAGCGGACAAGTTGTCTATCCGTGTGCCAGTTAACACGTGTGTTAGGGTGCGGATACCAGTTTTTTATTTATACTGCTGTTAGTGTTTGAGAAATCCTTATTTAGTTGTTAGTCTTCACCTGCCCTTACATAATTTATTGAGAAGAGTAAAATGCGGTTAACTATGCTAAACACATGAATTATATTGGAAAGGTTTAAACTGAAAGTAAGAAGAAAAATATTGTTTTCAGGAATCGTAACAAATTTTCTTGAAAAAAACCTCAAATAGCGTGAAAAAACGATTATGACTAACATCTAAGTAAGGATATCTCGGAGAGTAACAAAAAGATTTTTAAAAAATTTTAACCAAATTTGAAGAAAGAGATTAGTGCTTTTGGTAATCGTTACTATTTTCTTTTGAATCTAATGATGTAGAAATATGCAGTCAAGTTTAACTAGCACATACATTAGGGTGGTCGTTAAAAAAAAGGTCATCCCGGATGGGCCCAAATCGTCTCTAAATGAAGAAAAAAAAATTCCCTAATTTTTTCAGATTTTTATTTTCATCCCCTATAGTCGCTGTAGGGGTAAATTAAATTTCCCCTTTTTTTTTTGCATACTAGAAAATTCGCGTAAAATCTCCCCCCACTTGGACGGGAGGGGCAATTTAATAAAATATTTGCATAAAATAGAAAACAATTATTTAAAAAATAACGGCAATACTTACAGAAATGTTTTGCAGCTTTTAGGAAAGCCAGAAGTTCATTCTTATGGCTTGTTTTTAAATTAAGGTTTTTTGATTAACTGTTTTGGCTAAAAATTGTTTCAAACTCAATATTTTGAAGACAAATTATTATTTTATTTTTTTTTAATTATAGGTTTGAAAACAGATTCTGCTGAAATTGTTTATTCAAAGAACTTTATTTAATAATCAACTATTAAAATGGGCTTCTGGCTTTCCAAAAAGCTACAAAACTTTACTGCAAGTGTTGCCGTTGTTTTTTAATTAATTTTTTTCTATTTTATGTAATTATTTTATTAAATTGTTCCTCCCTTCCAAGCGGTGTGGGAGATATTACCCCCCTTCAGTAGGATTTTTTCTTGTCTACTTCTCACCTACATGCCCTGAATTTTTCGGCAAATTTTATGCGAATTTTCAAAAAAAAAAAGGGGAAATTTAATTTACCCCTACAGCGACTATAGGGGATCATTTAGAGCTGATTTAGGCCCATCCAAATAATAAAACTCAAAAAAACCCATTATAACGACCACCCTAATATAAATAAATGCCCAAATCTCAAAAAAGACTATTTTCGAGTTACGTCACTTCGTGAGAGGAGTCGTGTCAAAAAGTTAGCAGATATTTGTAAACCTATATTATTTTTCTGAGCAGAAGCTTGTGATAGAAAGTTTATTGTATACCAACATTTTCAAACAAATATTTTGTGGATTATCAATATTAGTCCAGTCCTTGTTGTTTCATAGGAGGGAGACCTTGCGTCAGATCCCGCAGTTCTGATTTTTTGCCGAGTTATTTATGAAATTGGGCTAATAAATAATCCAAGTTTTCGATCTCGAGCGCCGAATGCAACATGGTAAAATTTTTTTTAAAAAACGCGAAATTTTCGCGTTTTTTTTAACTATGTACATGTAATTGTCGATTTTATACCTGAAAACATAGTTTATGATGAAAACGTTGCACTAGGATTCGAAATTGACTAAATTTGCATTAATTTGAGCGCACAATCGTCTCTGTAGACCAAAGGGTTCCCAAGATACGGCCTTTCAACATGTAACAATATAATAAATTTATAACAACAAGTAGTGTAATTATCAGTTTCATGACAAATACAGTGTGTTGGCATAAGATGCTTCAAAACTTTAGAGCGTGTAGGTAGGGTCAAAAGAAGAAATAAAATGCACGACTGGATCGCACGTACTTGCACTTATGTTCAAGTTGTGTGGGACTTAAGAACATTAAAAAATATTCAAGTAATTATAGAAAAATTATAAAAAGCATATTTAAATCATTCTTTTAATTGTATAAACAGTCTGATAACACTGGTCTGCAACGAAAATCGCCTTTAAACCAAAATATACTTTTCTACAGGATTTTGACATGCTGAATCCGAATAGGAAGTCAAAATTACTCTAGCACGTCACGTTTTTGAGATATTCCAATTCAAACATGTCAAAAACCCGTTTTTTTGGTACTTTTGGCGTTGAATTTCTTCACCGATAGAAACTTTTTTTTTTAAATAATAACAGGACCTAGAAGAAGTATATTTCATCTTTCTAAATCATTTTAAATCTTTTTGAAATTCGTTTTCCTCGCAAAGATATTGTAATTTCAAGGAAATCATCCAAGAACTACTTAGCTCTTATAAAGCTCTTAATTGCAACATGTCACTGAAAATTCATTTTTTGGACTCCCACTTAGATTTTTTCCTCCGGTTAACCTTGTTGTAGTTTCAAATGAACATGGTGATATGTTTCATCAAGACATGATGCACAAAGAACGAAGATATAACGGGAAATGGTCAGAAGCAATGCTGGCAGATTTTTGCTGTTCAATTTTTCGTCAGACAATGGAAAATATGAAAAGAAAAAAAGCTAAAAAATAATATGTTTAAAGAAAAAAGTTTAAGTAAATTGTTTATTTAGATTTTTGAGCTTATTTTATTTTTTAAAACTACTTTTTTAAGGTGTAGTTTGGTAGAATCTGTGTGTTTTTTTTATATTTTAAAATATTTTACCAGTTTTTATACAGAGCGCTCAGTGAAATATACTAATGGAAAAAAAGTGTTTGGAATTTTAAAACGCTTAGTTGTCTCTTTTTTAAAGGTCTTTGATTAAAATTTATTTAATATACTTGAGTTTATGAATATAAAATATAGGGAAATTCTGTTATTTCCCAAAAAATATGTTTTTAACAGCGTAAATCATAAAAACTACGATATTTCGAAATTTCTGTTGTTTTTTTTTTAAATAACGGTTTAAAATATGAGTGAACATTGATGGATGATGACAAATCTGGTTTCATGTGAAAGCCAATATTATGTGGAGTAAGTCCTCCAAATTTGAGCAGAATAGGCACGATAGTTAATTTTTTTTACCAGGTCAACCAAGTCTAAGAGGGCTCTTTTTTTCAAATCAATCATATTTTTCAAAAATCAATTTAAAAAAAACTGGACGTGATAGAATTTTTCTGAAACCAGATTTAGATTTAGAAAAGTCAAATCTGTCATAATTTCAAAGAATTATTTGAAGGCGAAAAAAAAGTTGATTTTTGCAGACCAGTGTAATTAACTTAGAGCTCAAAAAAAAGTATGCCATTTGATTACTTGAAAAAATATGAATATATGCAAAAAAAAATTAAAATCGTTGGAGCAGTTTTCTTAAAAATTAATTTTTTATATATAAAATTTTTATAACATTTTTCAAAACAAAATTTGGTATGCCGATTTTGAGTACATATTCATATACATTTAAAACTGAAATTTCAAAATAATTCATCAACCCGTTTTTTGAAATATTGAATTTTCAAAAAAAATGTTTGAATCTTTTTTTAAAAATCCAAAATTTATTTTTTCAAAAATGTTGGTATGCAGTATTATGTATATTCTAACAAAGCTTTTGTACAAAAATTTGTATTGAAATCCGATGAGCAGTTAATGAGAAAACCAAAAATCAAAAAAACCGTGATTTTTTTCTAACTAAAAGGTACATCATATCTACAATAATACACTTATTTTTTTTTTATCAAAATCGTTGGAGCCGTTTTTGAGATAAATAAGCTTTTCCTTAACGGTTGTATGACAAGTACCGTTATTTTTTGAGCTAAAAGAAAATCAATTTCCCCTCTGGAGAGTTACAAAAAAACCTTAACTTAAAAATTTGAAGAAAATCACTTCAGTGGGTTAGGCTGTAAGTTGAGGTACGGATAGACAGACAGACAGAATTGTGCCACCCACTTTTTTCGTGTTCTCTATCATCGTAATGTCATGTTTGATTGTTATCTAAAAAAATTTTTTTTGCACGAATCCAAAACTTGCCCTGTAGTACCTATATCACAAGTAAAAATAATGAATGAAGGGAGGTGTATATATCCCCGTTCAGGCGGGAGGGGCAATAATCTAAGAAAGTGACCTTTAACAGAAAAACAAATATTCAGAAACAGTGGTAACATCTGGAGAAAAATCATTTAGCTCCTTTTAGGCCTGGAATCCATTCTTTGATATTCTTTTTAAATAAGGTTGTTTTAGTTGATAGTTTTTGAAAAATTAGTTTTCAAATGCTAAATATTGATAAAAACAATGATTTTTTCTTTTAATATGTTCTTTTTTTTTGCGTTTTATGTAACTTCGCACTTTTTTGGATTTAAATATTTAACGCCCCTAACAATTTTAAGTCAAATGCCGAAACCAAATGCTAGAGCAGGAGATGATGAGAAGGTAATTTTAGACAAAGGTGAAGATAGAGATGATGATCGAGGAGAAGAAGATGATAAGCTCTTCTCTTTACACTGTTGTAATAATTGTTTATTGTTGGAGCGCGTCGTACGAGAGGGCTTCACAAGGTTATCAAATTTTAATTTATGGTCAACAAAAAATCGATAGAGGTCTTTGATTTTTGGTATGCAACTTAAAAAAGAAATGTTCTTGCATGTACCACACTTCCAAAATATGTCATCGTTTGAATCAAGGGTAGCGCGATCGGATTCACCGATTTTAGTGCATTATAAATGATAACACGATTGGCAAACTCCACAAGAAATCAAATCACTTTTAGAAGCAAGAAAGTTACAATGTGAACATTGAATTTCCATAATGAAAACAATAGCAATTAGTAACTAGACTGTCTGTTATGCGAGCAAGACTGTGACTGAACTATATGGCAAGTTATGCATTCATAGAAAAACAATCGAACTCGAGATTTTGATCAAACTTGTTATTACGATGGAGATGATACAGAAGATGAGAAAAGTTGGTCTCACAATTCTGTCTGTCCGTTGAGGTAAAGACTAAACGGCTGGATCGATTTTCTTTAAACTTGGAACGTAGCATTTTATGGTAATTCTATGCACATTTTTTTAGAAACAAATATAACTTTATCTGCCATTATTTTGTTTTTTTTTTTAATTTTATATAATCGTATTTTTCTCATAAACAGCTCCACATTTTTTCTTAAAAAAAAATCAATAAATTACTTTCTGAAAAGGCTGCCTTTGGGTGGCAAACTATTTTTCAAAGAATGGTTATTAATGGTATCTCCCAAAAAACATTTCTTTATTTTTGATTTTTCTTAAAATAGGGTTTCCAGAACATCTCTTTTAAAGAGAACATGTTCTTTTTTTTGACTCTGATCTTTCTTTTTCTTTCTTTTTTCATCAAATTCTTTTTGTTTACTCTTTTTTATTTTGTACTCGTTTTTATCTCTTTTTTTCCTAAGCGACCAAAATATTAATTTAACACACTTTTCATTAATGTACTTTTGTATTGTCCCCTAAAATATAAAATAAAGCATTAATACCAGAGAATATCAAATAAAGAAGTCTATCCTTCATACGTTTCACCCTCCAAAAACCATTTGTTTACATTGTTGTATTTTTAATTTTATTTCGTGTCGAAGAATAAATGTGAATTGCAACAACAATAAGACCTGTGCTGAATGATGTGCTGAATGAGGAGTTGATTCTATGTGTGCGTTTTGTTACTGTTTTTCACTTCCTTTGCAAATCTTAAACATCAGCTGTTCGCTTCAGCTTGTAGGCAAATCAAATTGGCAGCTGAGATTGGCTTCTTTAGGTGTGTTAAATTAATCTGTTCTAAACAGAAAATTACAGAAAAGATTAGAAAAGTACAGGATTGTGTGTTCCATGAGTAAAAACCTTACCCCAAACTGTTCTACATTCTGTCACTTTGTGTTTCAGAACAGTTAAGAACAATACTTCCTGCACCTACATTTGAGGTGGAGCAAGTGAGTAAGAAATGTCAAAGTACCAGCTGATTTTTTTGTTTCGGATAATAATAAGCTAAAATTTATCACAGATGTACCTACTCTTCTGATATTTTTCGGCTTAACATTAAAAAAAAGACATTAAAGAATATAAGAAGTGTGAATTGATAATAAATTTGAATTGAAAACTAATGCCAAAAAATTACAATTGAAACATTTTTAAATTTGAAATTGCACAGCTGATAGGCAACGGTCAATCCCGTCAACACAAAACTTTACTTTTCTGTTCTATCTTGTTCTGACAGTTTTTACATGCTTTTGCTGTTCTGCTCTGTTCTGATCTAGTTTCTCTTCATTAAACACAGCTTTTATTTGATATTCTCTGTAAAAACCTTCCTACTCAGGATCGATGGATGAATTTAGAAAAGAAATATGTATGGGAAGACTAAGACAAAAGTATCGACTACCGACTATTTCTTAGGCAGTTTTATTGGATTAAATGAAGAAAATTAATGTCTATTTTGCCTAAATTTCACTAAAGTTCTGCGGTATTTTGAATTCAATCAGGTGTTTATGTATTTAATTTTATTAGTTTGAACCCCAAAAAAGTGTTTATAAAATATACTGATTTATATCACAGATATGTTTTCTTAAAAAAGATGTTAAAATAAACTATATATTAGTATTAAAATTGCTGCTTCTTGTTGTACCTATATACAATACTTGTATAAATATATATATTTGTAAAATAAATTTAAAGTAAACTTTTGGTCATATTTATCAATTATTTTGATGATGGTGTGGTGACCGATAGAAGTGACGGTAGAAGTTTGGAGTTTCGAAAATGTCCTCTTTTTTTCGAACGCGTTATGGACACCCTACCTTAAAACGATATGTACATATCTAGTATTGAAATACAAAATAGTATTCAAAATATATTTTTTGTATCAAAAAAATGTTTCAAATGGTTTTTTTGAATATCAAATATTTTGAAAACGACATGATCGATGTTTAAAAATCTCGGTTCTTAAGAGCTTTTTAATTTGTTTATAAAATATTATAAGAAAAATTTAACTTTTATGAAACAAAAAAACGGTTCCTTCCACACAAATGTTAAAAATATTTTTTCTCGAAAAGGGCTCCTACGATTTTGATAAAACTTTTTCTGTATGCTAATATAATTAATTTTTTTTGAAAATTCCTCTCCAACGATTTAAAATTTTTTCCATACCTTTTAAAAAGGAACAATTACGTGCAAGGGTTTTTATTATTGAATATGTTTGTTTGGCCCATAAGCATGCTTAAAACCAAAAATGCTACTAAATTCACCCATGCGTTTCTGAGAGAATGGTCACACTGGCCACTTTTCAGTATTTCTGGTATAAATCGAAAACTAAGCCGAATTTGACAATTTTACATGTAATACTTTTTGTTAAAAATTAAATTTTCTATCGAAATGGATAGCTTGGAAAATTTCTTAAACAAATTTAAACAGGAAAAGTAAACAAAAACCATCATAAAAAAAATCGAAAAATCAAAGATTTTTAAATTTTTTTCTAAATCGAGCACAACTTTTTTCAGAGCAAAGATACGCTCAAAACATGCATGAACAAAGTAAACTGGAGTCTTAAGGCCTTAACGTGACATGTTAAAAAAGCCATATTAATTGAAAATTGACAGAGATATAGCCAACTTTACCATTTCGTATCATTTTTCGCAGTTTTTGCCCGAAAGCCTATTTTTTAGTACTTTATGACAAATTTAACGTTCCTAGCACCTAGAACCAAATCTTATGTTAATCGGACCAGCCGTTCGGTCTGCAGGTCTAAAAGTATTTAAAAACAGCCGAAAAAAGAAATTGCGAACTTATATCCTTTTTATAAATTCTCTACAGTTGTAATGTCATATTATATCAAAATTTTGATTTCAAACATTTTTACGAAAGTTAAATTTGCCATATTGTACCGAAAAAAGGATTTTGGGGCCAAAACTGCGAAAAATTATAAGAGATGACAAGGTTTGAATGGGAATATCTCTGTCAATTTTGAACAAATATTAATTTTTGAATATGCCATATTAAAGTCTTTAGTCTCTACTTTATTTTGTCCCTGCATTTCTTGACCCTATCGTTGCTTAAAGAAAAGCTATGCACAATTTATTAAAAAATTTAGATATCCTTGTTTTTTTGATTTTTTTTAGGTTGGTTTTTGTTAACTTTTCCTGCTTAAATTTTTTCGTAAAATTTTTTGAACTATCCATTCCAATAGAAAATTTAATTTTGAACAAAAAGTATTATATGTAAAATTGTCAAATTCGGCTTAGTTTTCGAGTTATACCAAAAATATTGAAAAGTGGCCAGTGTGACCATTCTCTCAGAAACGCATGGGTGAATTTAGTAGCATTTTCGGTTTTAAGCATGCTTATGGGCCAAACAAACATATTCAATAATAAAAACCCTTGCACGTAATTGTTCCTTTATACCCCTCATTTTCCGGTCTATTCAATAGGCTATTAGTCGGATTAATTCTGACAACTTCATATGAAAAAAAACACTCATACGCCATACATCATGTTTGTTTCCCTTTCACAAACACAAGTCTGTTTTCGAGAGGTGCAGGGTGAAGGGAGATGCTGACTATAGTGAATTTTTCACAACACAAATTTGCATAATTAATTGATTAATTATTACATACACCCAGAAAATATTACAAATCCGGGCATTTTTAAAAAGCTACATTTTGTAGGCCTGTGAAATCGTTTACATAATGATCCTTTTTCAATGTTTTAAGACTTAAATTAACTATCGCAGTTACACAAAAATCAGTGATTGTGGCCATTTTTTATAATGAAGTTTAAAACCCATCAAACTGAAAATAGTTCCTAAAATGTGAAAAATACTCCCAACCGTTAAAATGTTCTAATTTTTGTTGTACCTAGTAGTTGCTTTTCATATTAATGTCTACGACAATTTTTTTTTCATTTTTGAGTTTACCGCTTATTTCCGGGCATGTTTTAATTTTGAAAATTGGATCAATTTTCATTATGAATAATTCCCAATTTTTGGGTAATTTTTCTTTAATATTCCATGTACCAATATAACCGACATCAAATACTATTTTTAAAATAAATTTATCGGTACCAATATCCAGAATTAAAATACTGTACCTACATACATATATGTTTTTTTTTTTTAAAGAATAAGTGATGATCCTGACATAGAAATGGTGGAAAAGTTAGCAAAAGCTCTTAATACTGAAAAAGAAAAAAGAGAAGAAAAAGAAACACCGCCAATTTTGAAATTTGTTAAGAACCACATACGAGGATTATTCCATTTTCCTATGTCAACTTTGCTTAAAGGTGCAGTTATTTTAACAGAAGAACTAGTAATCGAAGCACTGCCAGCTGCATGGGAATTACTTCTTGAGCATAATCAAGTAAGTTAATTTTGTATTAAAAAAGATTTATTATTGTGAGTCAAAGTAAAAATTACTTTTATTTAAAAGGAAACAGCTGCAGTAGCTGCTTCTCTATTTCTTATGGGGTCAGTAAAGGCTCAGAATTTTGCATTTGATATAATGCAGAGGTCACTTAAAAACAAAGATCCAGATGTTAGAATTGGTGCTATAATGAGGTAAGAGATAGTGCCTAAGTTTTGTATAAGCTACTGCTAATATCATAACATAATGTTTGAATAGATTTCATGTTCTTTGGAAGTGTCGCTTCCAAGTGTGGCCTCGTATGGAAGATGGAGCTCACGATGTTACCTTTAAAGTTCCACCTGGTGGAATCGAGTTCACACTGCCATCCCCAAAGATTGGAATCGAAAGTCTTCCAGTCGTTGATCCACCATGGAGTCCAACTCAACAAACAAAGGACATGGATGTGACTCTTAACCAGGATAGACATGTAAGTCACTGTTTGAGTGATACGTATTTCAAAGTATAAATCCTCGAAATCTTTTTCAGCGATCCTTGGTAACTGCAACTAAGAGTCGAAAGATGCAGCAGACCGAAGCTATTCGGAATGCTATCCGCCAGCAACACGATAAACAACGAGCTGAACGGCACAGCTTCTTAATCACAACGATACCGATCAATCAACAGGCTTCCCATGAGCCAGGTTTGGACCATGCCCCTGGAGAGGATCACGCCGAAGGTGAAGAAGAACTTGAAGGTGCTCGAATAGCTCCACACTTGCACGCAGCTCACTCGCTCTTCCCATCTGTTCTTTGTTCATCTGTGATGCAGATAGTTGCTTGTTTAGACGATGCAGCAATCGGTTCTGATGGCAACTCAGTTTATGAAGTTGCATATCAGGTCATTTGGATATGCTTGGTTGAAGAATCTGCCCTTTTCTTAAGGTACGTGTTGGAGAGACTGACACGTGAACGTCAAGATCAAATGTTCAAGCTTCTTCGACACTTAATTCGATTTGTGCCACGGCTACCACAGCAAGCTGCCTTCGCTTTGTACAATTCAATTATTGGTTATATCATGTTTTACGTTCGGTCATCGAATGAGCATAAGCAAGAGGTACCTATTTATGGAAGATATCTTCTGTTTTTTATTCTACGGAAAATTAAAAATATTGTTTTATTTTCAGTTGGTTGGGTCAGCACTGTCTGTTCTTTGGATGGTTGTTCACAGTGTCCATGGTATCATGTTTAAGGATTTAAAACAAATTCTTCGTAAGGAACAATGTGATGCTTCAATTTTACTTACAGCGAACGTTCCAGCTGCAAAGAAAATCGTTGTTCATGGTCCATTCGAAGGTAGATACATTAAGTTGATTCTTTGTATGATAAATTACACCTTTTTATCTTATTGGCATTTTTTTTAGACGATGGAAATATACCTTCGCAGTTTCCTGTTCAAGAAGACACACTGTTTAGTCAACTTTTAAAAGAAGCACTCGATTTCTACCCTGTTGATGAGAAAAGCTATCACCATTATGTGCTAGTAGACTACAAAAGCAGTAAGTTAAAATTCAATAGATCTCAATTTGATGATTATTCATATTTAATGTTTGAAAACTTCTTCATTCAAGCTTTGGCTTGCTTGACAAATAAGCATTAAGCTACTTATACTACCCCCGATCCATAGAGGCCTGAGATATTGCGGTCTTCGATCGGTTGCGGTCTTTCGCACGCTCCCTCCAGTCGTAGAGACCAAGCACTCTTGCGTCTGCAATCGCCTGGTCCCTGTAGCAGGTTCAGTCTTCGGTCTTCCTAGTCGTCTCGAACCGGGGGTTTGGAATTCAAAGATTTTCTCGGTTGGAGCGTTTGTTGTCCATTCGCTCGATGTGGCCGAGCCAGTGTAGTCGACGTGTTTTGGCTCCTTGGACTACATCCACATCTTGGAACAGCTCGCACAATTCAATGTTCTCCTCCAATCGCCCTGTTCACATATAGGACCAAATATGGTAAAATAAGCGTTTTGTATAGCGGGCACTTTGTCCTTCGAGAAAGGAGTTTTGAACTTATTTGTTTGGCCAAACCAAGTTGCAGCGGTTCGCTAGGGTAATTCTTCGTAGGATTTTCATTAAGGTACCGTTCGTGGAATTTATGTTTGTTCCGAGTTAGGTGAACTCCTTGGCTACCTCGAAATTACTGCTACCAATAGTGACGTTTTGTCCTAGTCGATGGACAGATTAGGCTTTGTTTGTTGATGACATATATTTTGATTTGTCCTCATTCAATTCAAGATCAAAGCGTTTCGCCTATTCATCAATAGCTGTGGTGACTTATGCTATCATATGCGACTTTGAAGTCGATGAATAGATGGTCTCGACTTGAAATTCGTTGGTCTTTTCCAGGATTTGCCTCAATGTGAAGATTTGGTCTATCGTTGATCTGCCTGGCCTGAAGCCACACTGGTACGTGCCGATCATAGTGGTGCAGAAAGGTTTAAGACGCTCACATAGTACGTTGGATAGGATCTTGTAGGCAACATTAAGCAGGGATATGCCTGTGTAGTTCTTGCAGAACATAGGATCGCCTTTTTTGTAGATTGGACATATGGTCGTCGGGCATACTTTTCTCCTCCCACACTTGGTTAATGAGATGGTGCATGCACCCTACCAGAACATCTCCTCCATACTTGACTTGAAGAGTTGCTCAGGTAAGTCATCCGTGCCACTGGATATGTTGTTCTTAAGCTTGTTCTTCAGTACTGGGCGCTGGGACTGGATCTTTAGTGACTGGTCTCATGCTTCTTTGCTCGCCTGTCGCTTCCTCTACATAATGCCCACTAAGCAGTTGCTGGAAATGCTACTTAAGCACGTCTACAATTCCATTCATTGATAGCCCACGGTGGTCTCGGCTGTCTCATTGATGATGTCGTGATTCTCATTCCACTGGTTGTTGACGCTTTGGGCGGGGGTAAGGCTGAGAGTTTCCCGGTCAATTGCTCACTGTTGTCTCTGGCTTTCTCAAGTGATTTCTTTCCTTGGACGGTCTTCGTTTTCTTTTCGTTTGAGAGTCGGGCTCTGAACTTTGTCACAACATGAAATTGGTCAGAGTCTCATAGCCCACGTTTGCACCTCGGAAAGTTCGCACGTCCAAGATGATCGATGCGTACCTTGCGCCAATTAGCACGTTGATCTGTTGATCACCAGGTTTCTGTGTGTATTCTTCGCGTGAGGAACCTAGTGCTACTTATCACCGTATAACGAGCTGCAGCAAAGTCGATTAGTCGGAAGCCCTTATCCGTTGCAGTTTCGTATAGGCTGTGCTTTCCAACTAATCCGCCAAATATGTTTTCCCTTCCGACTTTAGCATTGAAGTCTACGAATACTACTTTGACATCATACTTCGGACACACTCCGTAGGCTCCGTCCAGGAGGTCGTAAAACTCCTCCCTGTTAGACTCCTCAGCTTCATCGGTAAGGGCGTGTGTACATATTGGGCTGATGTTTTGGAAGGTAGCTTTGATGCGGATCACAGCCCGGTGATCGCTAATCGGCTAAAAATCGATGACGTTCGATCTGCATCGGTTTCCCAAGACGAATCCGCATCCTAGGATATGTGCGGTCTGTGATGACAGCTGTAATAAATGTCGCAATTTTTTCTTTTCGTTATTCCTGATCCTATTCATCGAATCTCCTGGATCGCGGTAATGTCTGACTTGTACCGCGAGAGGCGGATTCAAATTTTGAGAAGTACCTGCCGTATAGTGTCTTTACATTCCAGGTGCATACTCGCAGTATTGTATGGTTGCCATTTGAGAGGAGTCGTTATCCGAAGCTTACCTCGTCTCTCTCATAAAAATCATAAAAATGGCATTTTTTATTGTGGTCGGGTCGCTAGCCCAATCTATAGGGCCATGGGTTTAATGTTGCAATTCTTTCCTTGATCGTAATTCGCACTCACAAGTTTAGCAGGTCATGACATAAGGCCAGGACCAGTATCTGGCGGCTACCAACTTGGAGGTAATGTAAGCACTTGATGTGTAGGAAAAGATACAGCTCAAGGCTCAAGTTCCTACAACATCCAACCACCTTCCATTGTCAGTGCCGTCGAAAAAATATTTAAGTATTTCCCCTGAGTTATTTTGGCACCACTACGCTTTTTTCAAATTTAAAAACAATATTGTTTCGACAGCACCGGCACAATGGAGAGCAGCGTGTCTGTGTGTGCGTGTGTGTGTGTGTGTATGACCATAAACAGGGTGTTCCCTAATTCAATCATCTTTTATATTTTCAGGTAAAATTCTAAATCCAAACTGGTACATTCGAGATTTATATTTTTTTAAACGATCACAATATCCAGAAGTTCGATTGATACCCATGAAACCAGAAGATTCTTTCTTAGCCTTACAAAAACAAGAGCTAAGTAAAAAATTCGTTGAAATTGGTAAAGTTCATTTGACTTGGGCTATATTGAAAAATGTCGACATGGTCGTACAACGAGTTGTATTTTTACATGAAGAACTCATGAAACTTCCATCGTTTCCAAGAAAAGCCTTAGAAGTTGACTTGGATCTTCATCATGGCGGAGAATATGGAAAGGTTGGAGAATTTCATTTGCATTTTTTTTTTAATGTGTAATACTTATTCAAAAAATATAAACGTAGGCTCTTCTTGGTCTCGATGTGCTGCACAAATTCATGTGGGTACGACTGATTGCTAGAATGTTTGAGGCAATGGCTGGTAACTTTGCATATTCAGCAGACATTCAGTTGTTTTTGAATGTTCTATCAGGAGCAGCTATTCTCCATGCTGAAGATTCTTGTATCATGCGCTATGTTATGGCAACCTACATCAATGCTGCCTTCAATTTCAAAAATATTTTTTCTACAAATGGGTAAATTGAAATAAATTAAATTATGAAATGTTAATTCTTTTTTTTTTGTAATTTTGTTAAAAGTTATTTCATGATAATGCCAACATTGTTGCAAGTCTATTCCTTGCATCAAACCAACAAACTGATAACAACTACGATAGAATATGCTGTGAAGCAGTTTTATTTATTAAATCGAAAACCCTTTATATTACAAATGTTTGGATCAGTATCAGCGATTTTGGACACAGATGAAGAAGGAGCTTATGGCGAAGCCCATAAGGTATGCTCTAGTTTTGTGTTGATTTAAGACGCTAATATTATTATTATTTATATTATTTATTATTTATTTTCACAAAATCCAATACCTAGGTACAATCAAGTTGCCTGTTCAACCTGCTTCTCAGTTTAGAAGATCCATCACCAGATCCATTAAACATTGCGGAGCTAGTCAAGGAACCAAAACCACTAAAAGCCATAGACTTTTGTTATCACGATGAAGATGGAGATGTAACCGTTCTCGATTGCATAACACTATGCGTGATGGTGGTATCATATTCCGCAGAGAGTACAAGAGGGTATCAAATGCTGGTAAAACTCCGCGCAGCAATTCAAAAAAACACAAACTCATGTCTAAAATATTTTTTTTAGATAATCTTGGAGGCAATTCTACCATGCTACCTTCAACAAATCCAGTCTCCGAGTTATATTCCACTGCAAGGAAAATCCGAACGAGACATTATTCTTCAACTAGCAGTTGCCATCCGTACAATGGTCCATAATTGCGAAGGTTTAGCAAAAAGTTACAACGGCCCCTATCGGAATAGCCCTGAGCACAAGGGCTCTAGCCAGCGAAATTGTAGTCGAGGTCCACCTTGTTCGCCAGGTTTGGAATTTGAAGAGGAATCACATTCAAAGTATGTGAGTGATGCAAGGGCAAAGAATCTCATCGACTCCACCGAGGATTCCGAGATGATTCGAACTGAATATCGACGGCCAAGAGATGTTCTTCTATCTGTTGTTGGGGACTTCCTGAGCAAAGCTTCAACGCGTCTGCAAGAGCTTGCAAAAAAACTGCCAAATGATGCAAAACCAACAGAAGTTCTAGATGTAAAATGCCACATACGCTTGGCAGACATCGCGCATTCTCTACTGAAAGTATCACCTTACGACCCAGAGTCCATGGCCTGCCGAGGTCTCCAACGCTACATGCAGGCAATCTTGCCAAGAGCTGAGTGGTCAAACGATGCTTTGCGGAATACTATGGTGACCATTCTTCGTCGCATTGACAAAGTTTTTCTCAAGATTTCAAAGAAACCCTCGATTAGACGTAACACAGACTGGGAGGCAGCAGCTGGACTCCTTAAAGGTGTCCATGAAACTATCGTTCGTCATCCGTATGTACTTCATTGGCAACACATGAAAACCTTGATAAGTACGGTTCAGAATCTAATCGTTAATGAACCGGGCTCAGCTCCGGATGGTGTATCCAGTGCAGGCGCTGCTCTTATGTCTCAGAATCCACCGGCGTTCTTTTGTTCCACTGTTGTGCGACTGGTTGCCTTACAGGTTGTCAGCCCAGTTGACTTCTTTTCATTGGTCCAGATCTGCGGTGGGAGTGCTGAATTTGCCACACAAGAGAAGGCCGAGGGTTTTCTGATGCATTTGTTAATGCCACTTTGCCTGAAAGTCTGTTCGGGTCGAGGGGTTTCTGATATCGGCGAACTCAAACAGAGTGATGTATCATTCTTACTAACTGCGGTTCTGAATGCTATGAGTCCCCCAGCTGGCCGGACGGGGCAAGCTGTTGCACAAATAAATAGAGCCGGAGGCGACTTACGTGCTGGTTCGCTCACTTTTACCGGAAGTCGAGACGCTAAAAGACCAGCCAGAATATCGGGGTCACTGTATCAGGCAGCATTCTTAGCTTTGCGGATTGTTTGTATTTGCTTTGAGAACCGTCTTTCAACGGAATGGTCGCGAGTAGCGAGAGTTATGAGAGACTTGGGCAGACGCAATGAAGCAGCTCCGGATCTATGGAGCTTTTTGGAATTTGTTGTAACTCATCGCACACCGTTATACATTGTCCTTATGCCATTTATCTTGCACAAAGTAAGGACAATACAATGTATACTACTTGTCAGAATTTCACAAAAACTTCGAAAACTTCAGCTAACAATATATTTTCTGATCTTTAATACCATTTTTCCTTTCATCCATTATTTAGATTGCTCAACCACCAATTGGAGACCATGAACGCCACATGCAATTCATAATCCGAGAACGCTTACGTGGAACCCCACCGCAAGGAGGTATAAAATCGAAAGGAGCCCTTCTGCTCGAACTAGCCCGTGAACTCCGCGATTTGCGCGATGAACTCGAAGAAAAACGTTATGGTAAAGCAATGTCTGACCAAAATGATGTTCCTCTTAATAATTTTTCTCAAGGTTCCGTTTCAGAACAAACTAACTCCGATCATACCAAACGTGAAGCCACCGCAGCATCATCCACTGCTGCAGACGGACACAAATCTCAACAAAGACCGTCCCTTATTTCCATATTTACTGGGGCCACTGGGCAAACCAGTCATTCACATGTCTCAGCTGTTCCAATCGATTCAAGAAGCGGTTCAGGAGTCATAGGGACTCCGAGTGATACCCTATCGCAGCAAACACTCCATCCACCAAGAGAATCCCTATCAAGTGGATCAACGGGTACAAACCGTGAGCATGTAACCAGTGAAAGTCATAGTGGAGAAAACGCCGGCTCAGCTCCCACGTTGGGTCAAGTTCCTGCAGGACAATCGGCAAGCACAACTACCATAGCAGGAATTCCGCCAAACCTCGCAGCACATTTGTCTCATTCCCAATCATTGCAACAAGCTCCATTTAAGGCGCAGGCACCAAAGCTACGATTTGTAACTTCTGTGGAGTTTAAACATTCATCTGGAGAAACATCCACAACTCCACTCTCGCCAGAAAGTCCCGCCGATGATAGTTCCGGTGAACACCAGAAATCTCGTCTGCAAAGAACCAAGATTTCAAGTAGAAAGACTTTTCGTTTGAAACGATCTCGTCATGGCCACCAAGAGACACCACCCCACCCAGGTCCGGCACAGCCATTACCAGATGACCGTCCAAAGCCACTCAGTGAAATATCTTGGGATTCCGTTTCTCAGACATCTTCAACATCCGGCTACAGAGACAACAACAGCCTACAGACTGGTCTTCTCTCACCCGATGGCTCACTCGGTGGAATGACGCTTGGACGATCTCCATCGCAGCATTCTCTATTGATGCTTTTCGAAGCACAGGACGAGGATACGCTTATATAGGATTAAATTTTTGTTTTGTAAATGACTGAATACAATTCGAAACGATTGACTGGACACATAAGAAACAGGAAAAATAATATTTATTTTAACAACAAAGAATAATAATGTCTTCGATGTTGTAGCCAAAAAAGAAGCTTTCATAGATCAATTAGTATATTGTTGTTGCTGTTTTTTGTTTAGATTTAGGTTTATACTTTGATAAAGTCATAATGATGTGCAATTAATTATTAGTAAATTACACAGTTTAATTGTTTACAAGAAAAAAGAAAATATTTTTAATTGATGTTAAAAATAGAATATAATAATAAATAAAAATATGAATGTTGAAATTATTAAGAGAGGAGTTTATTTTGAAGGGAAGAATGAGCAGAAATGATATTCAAATCCTCTATCTCATACTGATCGTATTGGGGTGTTGTTTTTGCTAGACACGGGTCATTTAATACATTAGATTCAAGGTTTTACCATTGCCGCATGGATCAGGCTGAATTTGAACGATGCTCTGGCTTATGTTGACTTTAAAGATAACCCAAATCGTTCATGCAGAATCTCCTTTGTGGCATCAGCTCTCTAACAAAAACTCTAGTCCTGTTGGCACAACGTAAACAACCTGTCCTTCATATCCATATAATCTTATTTGGTTCAAAATAAATAACTTATCAGCTATTGGTAAAGGTCTCCGTTGACTGCCTTGTGCTCTCCTGCACACTCTCATTCGTCGGACCTTACATTTCGTTAACGTACGTGTGTTGGCTGATTATTCCTTAGCCAGTCGACTTGAATTTAGCCACAAACTTTTTAATATATTTTTGAATATTTTATAATAATAGTTTGTTAATTTGCAGATGTTACTCATTCAAAAATAATAGAAACGTTTGACAGGCGCCGTTAAAACAACATGGGCACGAACAGAATGTCAACATCGACTCGTCCCTATTGGAAATCCCTATACGTCTGATACGATTCATTATAAACAAAATACACAAAAATAAATAACAAATCAAAGGAAGTGCAGCTGGTCGAAAGTAATTTGTGTTCCAGCATGAAGGACATCCCCTTTTATATCTCCTAAAGACTGTTTCTAAAGAATTTATAAAAACATTAAAAAAAACCTGGATTGTTAGTTTCATCTGGTTTTAATTATCGTTATTTCTTCACTTTCATGCATTATTTGGTTTATTCGAAGCCTTCAGACGATTTTCACGAACCATCTTTCGCCATTCGACCCATTTGACCATATCAGGATGTTCAATATTGCCTCTTTCTTCCAATTGCAAGTAGTACGCTTCGCGTAGAATCTTGAATGCCTGAATACTATAGAAGGGTAGTTGTGTAACCGGATCAAAGTATCGAGCAGGAAGTCTACAAAACAAAAAAGGAGAAAGATAAAAATAGATGGGATTTAGATGAAATTCTGGTAATGGGAACAAACTTTGTAATAGCACAGATGTATCCTCCCTTGTCCTTAACCCGAATCGGTTTGAATATCGATTGAAAAACTTTGTCGTCGATGTCATTTTCGAACGTTATGAATGTTCTCTCGCATTTGTTGTCATTCTCTGAGTCACCCAGATTCCTGTCACTTCTAGACGACTTCTTTACAATTGGCATCGTCATTGAATGGTAACGAATCATAGTACCAGCGAATGTGCGTTTAGTTGGCCGAGTTTTTTTCTTCTCCAATTCCATTTTTTGGAATTTTTCTAAACATTTTTAGTTGGATGAATGATAGATTGAAGTGATTCATAGTGGAACTTACCAAGTGATTTGATATTTTCCTGCTCGGTGATCTTGGCTTCTTCAAGGAGTTCATCCTGAGTTGGCATATACTCTTCGACTCGAATTATCTTCTTTTTCTTCTTTTTAGCTTCAATTAGTTCCTTAAGTCGAATTTTAGTAGCTTCTGTTTTGATGGCAGTCGATGCACGAATAGACTTTCGACCAGAATCATGGATTGTGAATTTCGGGCGCAATTTCTTTTTGACGACTTTTGTAAGCTTTTTCTTGGTAGCTGTGGTCTTGGCATCTTTTTTTGGTGGTAGAGGTTCCTAACAGATGAAATGGGTTAAACAAATTTTAAAGAATTGAATATTTTTTCCCGAACCTTGTATGCCTTGGTGTTGATTCCTTTTTTCTTTCGTTTTTCCGGGGCATCTTCGTTATCCGATACTGGCTCGTCGTTTTCATCTATACTGAAGTCAGAATCAACAACATCCTCTTCTTCGTCTTTTTGTCTACAAAATCAATGAAATGAATTTTGGTTGTATATTAATTTTAATGTCTTTTGTTAAATAAAAATATTCATTTTTACACATATTCATTGTCGTCGGCTTCTTCTTCAAAACCACCATAGGAAGTCTTGTAGAAATCATCTTCTTCCTCTTCATCGATTAGCTTGGATATTTTATTCCCTGCATTGGCACGACGTGATCTATTCGCAGCCATAGTTCTTAAATGTTTTTTACTATTGTATTAAATAATATTAAATCGAATTAGCAATTCTTTCTTGAAATAAACAAAAATTATCCAAACAAAACGAAAATTTGTCAACTAGTGACAGTAGTGACAGTTGTATGAGATAACAGAAGTTCTAGATGGGATAATTTTAAATGTAAAACGTTTGAGAGCAACTGTTGTTTGGTTTCTACAGCAACGCACACTGGGGGTCAATTCTCGATCTGTGAAACTGTGAAGTGATAAATATGATAACGCCTTCACGCCAAATGCGATTCTCGAAGTGTGAAAAAATTGAAAACAAATGCCAAAATGTTTTCATATGATAATTCGTCGCCATCTTGGTCTTTCTATGACGTCACAATCATCTTTTTCTATGAGGAAGTGGTAGCATGTTTCATGTTACTGGCTGAACAGAATAGAGTGCTGCAACTGGAGCTGCAGCTGCAACTGGAATAGCTGTCAAAAAGTGTCGTACGTGATTTTTTTTACGCGCCCACAATGCAGCTGTACAGCTTTATGACATTTTGGTATCGAAAATAAAAATGAAAACAAAAATAAAAATTAATAATGATGAAAAAGAAGCTAAAATTGCTTTACGTCTTTATGAGACATTGAAAAGAGTTTAAAAATTACTTTAACCCACATGTAAACACTCTGTTTTGCTCACAATTTCAAAACGTCAAAAAAGCTGCAAGCAAAAGTTAAAAGTTGGCCAACTTGTCCAGTTGCGTCTGCAGCTCCGTCTGCAGTTGCGTCGTGTTCTGTTCGCATCATTGAATTTGTGCGTATTCAACATTTTGACAGCTATTCCAGTTGCAGCTCCAGTTGCAGCTCCGTCTCCATTCTGTTCAGCCAGTTAGTCCTTTTTAGTACTCACATTGACAGCCGTTTTTCATTGCGAGTTCGGGAATTGCCTTGCGCGTGTTTGTGAAGTGATAAAATGATAAAACTCTGTGAAAACTGATATGATAACTTTGTTTTCATTTCACAGTTTCACAGATCGAGAATTGACCCCCCTGGTATAGAGAACGAGATAAAAAATTAAAAATAAATTAAGAGCTTTAATTTTGGCATACAAATGGCCACCAATTTTACTTTCTAAACTTCACACAATTCAGCCCGAAATAAGTGTGAATAAATTCGACTGTTGGTGCACATGTAATCTATCAAAAAATTCAAACTCACTCTTGCGGAATTGAGTCCCAGAATGTCGACCTCTTTTTCTCAAAAAACAAATCTGAAGTTAACCGATAAATTGTAGGATACTCAGCAAACCGAGGAAAAATATCAAAACAACTGAAAACGTGTCAGATTTATTGAAAGAAAAATAAATAAGTTGAATGCAAATACAGAAGGCCTAGTACCTGCAAAGTTGTAAACTGCGAAAATCTATTTAATTTTCCATACAAATTGCGACAAATTTATGAACTTTTTACTACATTTATTACGACGGCTTTACATTCGCCGTTGTATGAATACCCACCTTTTAATAAAAATATTACGTATGACCTGCGAATGCGAATAAATTTGTTTAATGTGGTTGTCCTTTTGACCAAAAAAATCTATTTTTTTGATCTTTGTTTGATCCCTGTCAGGTTTTCGCTTTCCTTTTTACCAAAAAAAATCGATTTCTGTGTGTCAGGGATCAATCTCTGCAATCCCTGTTTTAACCCAGCGGCTCCATTAGCAATATTTGAGGCAATAAATTGCCTCACTCATTGCTATTGCCTTGAATAATGCAAATGGAGACGCTTTGTCAATGGCAATGGCAATATTAACTGTGTTTTTTTGCATGTCCAGATAAAATTGTATGAAAAAAACCACAACAAAGCAAAACAATTTACATGTTAAAAACAACAACAACTATGTCCATATAGAGTTAGCTAAGTCCAGATAATTAACTGGAGTTAACTTTTGTCCCGATAAAACGGTATTGCCAGACTACCATTGTCGTTGTGTTATCGATAATTTGTATAGAAATGTCAAATGTTTGTTGGTAAGATAGTTCAGAACAAAATGGCAGACCAAGGCAAAATGTTGAAATGTCCCGATGTCGTTTTTTTCGCCAAACTCCATATGGACATACAAAAAAACGCAGCTATTGCCTAGAAGATGAGAGGCAATTATTGATTTCCATCTTCAAGGCAATAAATTGAGGAAAAATGGGATTCCCCGTAATTGTGAATGGCTTCTTTATTGATTTTTTCAATTAAATCCTAGAATATGAGAACGCACATGACAAAATATAGTGAATTAAAATTAAATTTTATTAAAAACAAGGGATTTGAACAGCATTTGCAGTAAAATATTTCTATACACGCATTTTATAGTTGAAATTGCCTGGCAATGAAAATGCCCACCCAAGCAATAAATTGCCATTCCTATTCCAATTGCAATTGCCTCAAAAATTGCCAATGGAGCCACAGTATAAGAGGGATTCACACGCACTTGCACACACACCAAAGTAAAGTGACAATTGTCGAAACTTCACTTCATTAGATTTGTTTAGTTTAAAATTCGGAATTTTGTAAATTTTTTATGCGATAAATAAAATTATACAATTATTGAATAATTATAATAATTATAATATTTGGAACAATTTAATGCGCTTTCGATCGGGTGTGATGTGATTAATGTGTTTGGTGTACTGGACTCTTGTAGAAAAAGAATTTTCCCCGTGAAGTGGTCCAAGAGTTTTTTTTGTGTGGTGGCTACCAAACGCCTTCAGGGATGCCTAATACCTACTACGGAGGGATAATAAGTGTCTTTAAATGACCAAATGGCTGGATTAACGAAACCCGCTTGCATTGAATTGCATTATAACAAAAATTTCGTCCAAAGAAAGTGATAGCTTTGAAGGTTTTTTTTATCAAAAGTATTGAAATAAGTACAGTGTTAATATATGGAAAAATTAAAATATTCACTAAAGATTAAAAAACATCCTTAAATTGTTTTTCATTTTTGATTATGTTAAGGTAAAACTTTCATTCACTGAAATTGTCATACGAAAACACAAGCAAGCAAATTATATGACGCGCTCATAATTGCGAATTATTTCTTTTTATATCGTTCATGTTTGCTTTCATATGAGTTAAGGCTCTCTCCCAAACCAACGCGAAATCATAGCGAATCATTCGCAAAGGCGTTTTTTTGTTGTTGCTTAGCATTTTATATCTTTCAAATTTTGTATTATTGTGAATGATTTCGCGTCATCGGCGAATGTTTCGCGTTGGTTTGGGAGAGCCTTTAATGTGTATTGCGATAGTATGAAGAGGACAGGGACACAAATCTTACTGAAAAATCGTTCAACGTAAAAATGTCACTTTATTTTGGAAAAAATCATTTGGAAAAGTCGGGAAATATAAATTCCAACTAATTATTTCCTGATAGCCTGCGTAGTCACAAAAAAGAGTATCAATATAAATATATCAGAGGAGTACATAAATTGCTTAAGTTAAAACATTTTGTATTTGCTTTTGAAATACAGCGGAACCTGTAGTTTTCCAAAGGCTATTTTTTCAAAATTCCGTTATAAATGTAGGTGTGTTCTATAATTTTAATTATGTCAAATAGGCAGACGCTCAACAGGAAACACATTTTTTTGTATTCGAAAAGAAACAGTGAAATGTGTATGGAAATTTTTCCCTAATATTTGTATTTCAAAACTCCGTTAAAAATCTAGGTACAACAGCAGGTGTCTACTTTTCGTTCTGCAGTACGCTGTTCTATGAACGAAATTGAAAATTGTTGCATATTTTTTGGAGAAGTCTGCACTCTTTTTTCGCACACAATTAATTACCCAGGCCATTTATTATATGCGGAAAAATGACATTTGTGTTTTTTCATGTGTATTTTTGTTGTTTCTTTCATTACTGCGTGGCTGTTGTATTTTTTTTCAGTTGCATTTGTTTTGAATTTTTGAATTGGTGTAACTGTCAATGAATATTTGTTCGCTGCGTTTTCGTAAGCATTTCGTTCCCAACTAACAAAATTGCTTCGCATTTCAGACATTATAGTGTTATTTGTTTCTATAGCGCGCCTATTACCCTCTGACGTGAAGTAAATACCTTATTGGAGTAATACTGCTTCCTTGACTATTTTTTGGTGCAAATTTTATCAGGTTGATAGAAGCGATATACCAATGTTTCTATAATCTCTCTTTATTGCTTTTATGAAATGACGACGGAGGTTTTGTTCTATAGTCATCCTATAAAATTATTATACGATCTCTATGTTAGTTTCTGCTACTTGCTAAGTTCAGGCACAAACCATTTCTGCTGTACTAGTAAAAACACAAACCACTTCTGGTATACTAAAGAGTATAGACACAAACCATCAGTGTGGAGAAAATGAATACGTTTTTTTTCATCGTAATTATATTCTTCCATGGCCGAGCGGTTAGCGTGGTGGACTTTCAGTGCGAGAGGACCATGGTTCGAATCTCACAGAAACTTTGTAATTTTTATAACTTAAATAATATCTAATAAATTCTAAGATTGTATTTCAGAAAAAACTTTCAAATAAAATATCAGAAAATTAATAAAATAAAATAAAAATATAAACAAATAAATATAAATCAATTGTGAAATATTTTTTTATTTATTTTTCCACCTTCTTCTTTAAGACCTCTAAATTGAGTCCAGTAAGTGCTTTCCGGGGCAACTGAGTTTAGTCCATAAGGGTCCAATAGGAGCATAAAAAGTGCGCCCTTTCAATTCTATGGACTATTATATAATGCTTATATGATTGCAAGAGATGATTATGGGAAGTTTCTTTGGATGATTATAGGGGCAAAATTGTTAGTTGGGTTGTCTTGTTGAAGACCAACTAAAAATTTCGTTTCACATCAGCAGCGTACTATAGACTTAAATTATAAAAGACCTGAACGTATTCCTTCAAGAAAAAGTGCTTTTTTGTACCTAAGAAAAAAGCTTATTTTTTTAGGAATTTTTCTAGACCTTTTTTAAAAATTCCGTTATTCCTAGAGGTACTACGCCCTATGTCTGCCTTTACTATTTTTGAATAGCAAAAACTATGAAGTCTAACATATCAAAGAGGCAGAAGTACAGCTATCACGTTTTCGAGGTCGATTTTTTCGACTTTTGTGACCCCAGTGCTCCCAGAGGTACTTTGGATTACGAATGCCCATTCCATGCTCGGGAGAGATTTCATTTTGTGAGACACGCCTAATGAAACTTCCTGAAAAAATACAAACATTTGCACCAAAACTTCAGACGTCAAACAATTAATTAAGATTAAAGCAGATGGCTCTGTTTTTGCTTGCGATATAGGTACTATAGGGCAAGTTTTGGATTCGCACAAAAAACAAAAATTCGAGATAACAATCAAACATGACATTTACGATGATAGAGAACACGATAAAAGTGGGTGGCACAATTCTGTCTGTCTGTCCGTACCTCAACCTACAGCCTAAGCCACTGAAGCAATTTTCTTCAGATTTTTAACTTAAGGTTTTTTTGTAACTCTCCAGAGGGGAAATTGAAATTTTTTTTTATCTCAAAAAATAACAGTACTTGCCATACAACCGTTAAGGAAAAGCTTATTTATCTCAAAAACGGCTCCAACGATTTTAATAAAAAAAATCAGTGTATTACTGTAGATATGATGTACCTTAGTAAGAAAAAAAATCACCGAAAACATTTATTAACGGTACCTGCCATATAACGGTTTTTTTGATTTTTGGTTTTCTCATTAACCGCTCATCCGATTTCAATAAAATTTTTTGCACAAAAGCTTTGTTGGAGTATAAATAATACTGCATACCAAAATTTTTGGAAAAATAAATTTTGGATTTTTAAAAAAAGATTCAAAATTTTTTTTCGAAAATTCAATATATCAAAAACGGGTTGATGAATCGTTTTGAAATTTTAGTTTTAAATGTATATTAATATATACTCAAAATTGGCATACCAATTTTTTTTTTGAAAAATGTTACAAAAATTGAATATATAAAAAATTAATTTTTAAGAAAACGGCTCCAACGATTTAAATTTTTTTTTTGCATATATTCATATTTTTTCAAGTAATCAAATGGCATACTTTTTTTAGCTCTAAGTTATTTATCAGACTGTTTATACAATTAAAAGAACGATTTATATGCTTGTTATACTTTTTCTATAATTACTTGAATATTTTTTAAAGTTCTTAAGTCCCACACTACTTGAAGATAAGAGCAAGTACCTGCATTTTATTTATTACATATTCCAATAGATGTCCTTAGTTTCTTTGGCTAAAAAAATTTCTTCAGGCCGAGTAGTACCAACAGATGGTCTTAATAAGTGTTCCCCACTATCCCACTGAGTAGTAATACATGTCAAAAAAGTGGGAAGAAATCATGTATAATAGTGTGGAAACAAAATATGAAATTTCAACACACACAACTTGACAGTGCATCCGACACGATTTGAAAATATTTAGGATCGGTTCAAAAACCATCACACTTTCTATCCCACTTGAGCGTTTGAGGTTATGGTGAAACTGGTTTTTTGATGCAAGTGTGGAAGCAAAATATGAAATATGAAAGTCATATCACACAAATTTGGCAGTCGTATGAAATTTCTTCCCACTTTATTCTGACATGTGTTAATACTTTGTGGGATAGTGTAGATGTAGAGGCACTTTAGGATAGTTTGTTCACACCATGTCAACTTAAATCAATGATTATTCCAGTTGATTATCATTGAATGCGTTTGTTCAGCATAATTTTAAACAAAGAATCTATGATTTGAGCACTTAATTGGAGAAATCACTAATTCACTGGTTCTGTTTGATTAGCACGATTTAATCAAAGATTTCCAGAAATTCTGTTTGTTCATCATTGGTTATTCCCAAAGCGTAGGTAATAATTTTTAATAATAAATAAATTTAATAAAAAATGTATAGAAGAACTCCCATCACTAGATCTCACAAAATGCCAGCACTACCTACACACTTCAACTATGCATTAAAAAAAAAATCAAAACAAAAAGCAAAAAAAAAAATCAGCCGTATTAAATTAAAATCAAATTTCACGTGGGAAGTTATTCCGTAAAGCAATTTAAAAGGAAATAATCTTAAATTGAACACAAAATTAAATTTCAAGACGCTGATTGTTATTATACACAAAAATGTTTTTTTTTTAGAAAGCTCACTCACACCAAATTAAGTTCATGGCAGAATACGACTGACAATTGATTTGACAGATAGACTGGAAAGTGGAAAGATTATTGGATTATTGATTTATTACTCAAACTGAAAATTGAGTGAACAAAACACACTCTGATTATCACAGATTCATAACCATGAGTTTAACAGAAGAAGTGTTTTTTATCATCGGGATCTGGATTAACTTTTAACACGTGTTACAAAAACAATTGTGAAAACTTCCCATTATTTTGTTGTACGTGTAAAAGTTAATCTAGATCCAGATCCCGATGATAAAAAACACGCCTAGAATCAGTGATGGTCTAATTGCAGATTTAACCCACTGTGAACAAACTGGCTTTAAGAATAATTTTGTTTTGCCACTTTTGGGCCAAACGCGTTTATGTCGCAAATCAAGTAAAGAGCTCTTCCATTAAAACTTTTGTATTAGAATGGGTATCGACTAGCAGTCCATATCTAGTATGTCTATATGGTCTAAATGACTTTATAGCCTTTCAAACGGTTTCCATTGAATGTACACCGCTCCACTATACCAACACTGGGCTTGGTTAATATAACCCCGAGGCTAATGTCCAAGTACTGTCAAGCCAAGTTGGCTACATAAACCAGGGGTGTTTTGTTAACCTCCTTAGGACCCGTTGTACAAACGTGGTTCACATTTTGATCCATGGCTCAAATATTTTTACTGGCTGACTTCGGCGGAATTACTGACGTTCAACGATGGTATGCTATAGAAGTCAATTTAATGCCAGAATCATCGTTGAACCTCAGTCGATTCTCCAAAGTCGGTGAGTTAAAAATATTGCTAAACCACGAGTTTAATTTTTGTACAACTGGCCCTTAATGTGAACATTGAGAAATACTTCACATTAAGGCAAATTTTCAAACATAAATTCCAACAACAGACTCCGGGCTAAAGGCTCTCCCAAATCAACGTGAAACATTCGCCAATACACGACTCGAAATCATTCACATTGCAGTGACCTGGGGGTCAATTTTCGATCTGTGAAACTGTGAAGTGATAAATATGATGATGCCTTCACACCAAATGCGATTCTCGAAGTGTGAAAAAATGAAAACCAATGCCAAAATGTTTTCATATGATAGAGGCGTGTTTTTTTATCATCGGGATCCGGTTCTGGATTAACTTATACACGTGATTGTGACGTCATAGAAAGACCAAGATGGCGACTTAGGTGTATCCAATGAGCACAATTTGTTGCTGTTTATCATTTTTCTTTTCACAGGTTTTCACAGAATGAAATGATTGTAATAAACGAATTATCATATGAAAACATTTTGACATTTGTTTTCATTTGTTCACACTTTGAGAATCGCATTTGGTGTGAAGGCGTTATCATATTTATCACTTCACAGTTTCACAGATCGAGAATTGACCCCATTTGACTGTGCTCATTTGATACACCCAAGTCGCCATCTTGGTCTTTCTATGACGTCACATTCATCTTTACCTATGAGCAAAGTGGTAGCACTTTTCATGTTAGTACTTTTTAGTACTCACTTTGACGGCTGTTTTTCATAAGGAGTTCGGGAATCGCCTTGCGCGTGTTTGTGAAGTGATAAAATGATAAAACTCTGTGAAAACTGAAATGATAACTTTGTTTTCATTTCACAGTTTCACAGATCTAGTGTACGCAATGCACTTATAAAAAATCTTGAATTAATTACCAACCTCTAGAATTTATCAAACAGATTACAAATCCTCTTCATAATCGGAAACACCCTTTTATGGTTGAAATAGCAAAAAAGTTTGAGAATCTTTGGGTTTTGTTTTTATTTGTCAACCATTTCCTTTCACCTTCTCATCCTTCACCTATTCCGTCTTGTCATTTTCATCAGTACGTCAGTTACTTTTGACAAATCGATGAATGAATGCGGTTTTCGTTCGGCGGAGTTGTGTTGTGTGGTCTTCTTATCTTTGAAGAAAAACAAAAAAATGTTTTTCTTTTGAATTTAAAAAAATAAAAGTACCAAAGAAAAATGTGAAAATATTCGTATAGCGTAAAATTCACAAATTTAACTCAAAGTGCTAGTGATTAAAAAGTTAATTATTGTGGTTTATGTATTTTTCAATCTACCTCGCTAATGATGGACACAAGGGAAACCAAAAAAATCTTCACCATGGAAACATCCTGTAAGGTGAGAAATACCTTTACCCTCTACTTCTGTAAAAAAAAAATTAGCAATTTATTATTAACACTACAATGTGATGTTGATAATAATAAATAACGAAACAAGGGTGTGAAGTCGTATAGCAGAACATTTAAAAAGGTCTTGTGAATTTTGATTTTAAAATCAACAAAAACATTAGACAGTAGACACGCACACGAGATTCGAGAAGGTGTTTCTTGAAAGAGCTTTAAAATAAAAAGCTCAGTAATGTAGAGGGTTCCGAACGGAAAGGGTTGAAATGAATTTCTTTAAATAAAAATGATGTGTTCTTTTATTTAGGGTTAGCAAAAAGTACATACCTACACCTGCTATGCTTCAATGAACGAGTTATTGCAAAAACATCTGGCATAGTTTATATAGCTGGTTCCTTTGTATAATGAGGAATATCGCAATAGTGAAGAAGTGTGTTTGATTCAACCCTCCTTGAAGCAAACACAAAAAGTTTGTTCGCAGTTCAAATTTCGTCCAAAAATAGATGAAATACGTTGTTTCTTGTTTATTATAAAATGCTCACATGGGGTTATCGTTTTTTTTTATATTTCTTTGGAAACATAAAAACAATGCACTTAAATGAGGTTTAGCTCACTTTATATATGTTTGCCAAGATTGTGAAACAAAAAGACATACCTAATACTTGATGCCTTTCTTATCTTGTTTCTTACCAAAACAAAATTAAACTGGGAAATCCCACTGCATTAAAAATATTTGTTCTGACAAGGCTAGCATTTCCGCTGAACAAGATTTGCTTGAGTGATCTGGCATCTGATCCTCAATAGATGGATTTTATGGTAGATATGGTGGCATGAGCGTTACACTCGCTCTGTGCCCTATTAGCACTGGATTGCGCCGTTTTGATAATATAGATTTTATACTACCTACCGTCTTTACTTGGACTCATAATTCAAAAATAGATCGTTCCAATCAAGATAAGCTTATGAAAAATTGGATGACGTATCTACAGCAAACAAAGGCAAAATGCAAATTTGGTAGATATTCTCAACGCCTATATTAATTTTGATGCGCCCAGCGGATAACCAGTTTACTTTACGGAAATGTCACCACTTTACTTTGATTGAGTAAAAATATAAGTTCTTTTTTCTGCTTTTAGAAAGAAAGATAATGCAGACTTGGCCGAATTCCAATGTCCTCCAATTTTAATGTTAATCAGATGAAATGTATCCCATTAAAAGATTTTGATTTGATTCCCTTTGAAAATTAAACTGATGAGCACATTAAGCTGTCCGAAAGTGTTGGAATAGAAGCTTTCTCATGGCAGTATACCTACCTGGGCATTGAACCATAAAATTCAATATTAACTATTGTTTGAAATACCAGTTATTATTTAAATATGTATGTATTTGGTTTTTTGCACAAAATATTAATTGGACGTTGGAACTTCATATACCTACCTACCTACATTTGGTGTCGTCAACTTAAGAAACTTTAAGTGCAGCTAAGATCTATTGTGAAAATTTGAACTAGTGATACAATTAGTAAGTAGGTAGTTTAGGTACCTCTTATTTCTTTCAAAATTGTTGTTACTTTTATAAGATTTTGTTAAAATATCAGAATAAGAACCCACAGTAAATTTTGGGTTTCAGTGATAGCAAAAAAGGAATATAGGGGTTGAATAAGCTTGAGTAAATGCTATTAAAAAAATCTAAGTCTTGCAGTCCATAACGAAATTTGAAAAAAAAATTCTTCTGAAACGACTGAATATGTGTAGGTACAAATTTCAACTAAAAGTTGAAATGAGCTATGGAAGGTACCTTTACCTGGGCGAAACGCATTTTGGCATTGAGCTCATTTTTATTTGAATTTTGAGTTTGTTAAATAGGTGGGTATAGATAACAAAAATGAATGGCATATACCGTTATTCTAAAAAAAATGAAAAAACGTCTCGGGAGAATATCTAAAACCCTCTATTATCCAAGATTAATAAAAATCGACCAAATCGGTAAGGCTAAAGGCTCGAAGTGTCTAGCTGAACAGAAAGACAGAATTGCGAGAAACAGTTTTTCGTCTTCCCTATCTTAATGTCAGGTTTGACTTGAAAATCTCAAGTTCGATTTTTTTTAACGAATGTATAACTTGCAATATAGTATACCTACCCTAACATACATACGTATACATATGGGGTTCCATAAGAAAATATGAAAATTGGTTTTCACTCGAAATGGAATACCTATCAAGTTCCACAATTCGATCGATTTCGAAAATTTTGCAATTACTGAGAGCTGTTAAAATTGTAGGTTGTCCCATTTTTGATACCTCAATAGCCACTTTAAGAAAAAAGAATTTTACAGAAGGAATCAAATGAAAAATTAATGTGTAGTTCTAGGTTTATTGCGAGTAAGGTGCCAGTTATAGCTATCATTGAAACTCATCATTGAAAATTTTAATTATTGATTTTGAGACGTTTAGGAAGTAAAATCATTTATTCTTTTGATGGAAAAATAAAGCTAAAGACCTAATTAATATTTTTAGCCAAAAAAATTGTTCAAATAGGCCCAACTTTCCACATAAAAAGACTTTTCTTATTTCAATGATTGAACTACCTTACCAATGATCATTGAAAAATTAAAAGTCAATTTTTGTGGAAAGTTGGGCCTATTTGAAATTTTTTTTTGACTAGAAATATTAATTAAGTCTTAAGCTTTGATCGTCCATCAAAATAATAAATGATTTTGCCTCCTAAACGTCGCAAAATCAATCATTAAAATTTTCAATGATGAGTTTCAATGATAGCTATAACTGGCGCCTTAAGGTAAAGAATAAACTGTAAAAATGGCATGAGCTCTAAAGCATTTTTTGTTGTGGATTTAAGTGCAAAGGTAATTCTTTTTACTTTACTCTAATACAAAAAAAAAAAAAAAAATAGAAAATGGAAACTGGTTTGTTTTTAATAATTTAAAAAGAAATTGTTTCTTGCTATTCTCAACAGCAAAATTGAGAACCCTTTGGTGTTTTTTTAAGAATCGAAAAACGAACAAACCTTATCTGAAATGTTAATAGTGTCAAAATCAGAAGTAGTTTATTGATGTATGTATTAAGCTTCTAGTACCACTTTCTGATTTAAGATCCTGTTCTAGTGATTTGAAAAAATGCTCCGATTCTAACTTTTCGTTAAGAGCGAGTACCCCTGAGAAGTAACCTAGTCTTGCTATACTTGGAACATGGCTGGCTTAGAACTTGCCTGATAGCGTATTCCTCATTTCCCGCACTGCCTCCATTCCTCTCTTTATTTAAATTCCAATCGGTATGAGAAAAAAGTATGTATGTTCAAGCCTGAAAATGTCTTGTTTGAGGTCCCACTCTGTTGTTATAGTGCCCATTAAAAGCCCCAAGCTACTGATTCAGAAATTTGATTTGATTTAATCCTACCCGTCTTAGTACTCACTTAGGTTAGTTTAGGTTAGGTTAAGGTGGCTGCCAGGAAATCTGTCTGCTGACACAACAAGGCTAGAATAGGTCTATTGTAATACCAAATAAAGACTGCGAGGTGATCCTCGCTAATTAAACCAATTGGAGCTTTTAATAAAGCGATGGAGACTGTGAATGTCGATTTTGTTTAAATCACTGGGATCGTGAAAGAAAAAGATTCCTAAGTGTATTTATCTGTTTTGAAAAAGAGCAGGACATGAGCAAAGAAGGTGTTGGATAGTTTCTTCCTCGTCCATGCAGCTTCTGCAGCTAGTGCTCACTTCCAAAAGCCTAAAAAAAATTGTTACTCAAAAACTGGACAATTTCTTAAAAGACTAACAAAATAGTCTTCAAAACATCACTACAAACTTTGAAACTTCTTAATTTTGAAAAATTGTTTACTTTTAATGAAAATCTTTTTGCATTGATAACATTGATAATAAGAGTAGATCTAATTGATCGAAATGATTCACCATTGTGCAATGACAATAACATAAACAAATACTCTAAAGATAAGTACTATTGCACTGATCGCAACAAACACGTGACAAAAGTCATGAATCAATTTTAACGCCATTTAAACACACTAGTTTTCGAAAAATTTTAAATAAATTATGTTCTTTCCGATAAAACGTGATTCATACAATTCATTCAGCAGCATATAAGGGAAACCTAATTGTACTCGTAAACAAAGCCGGCATAACTGCTTACAATCATTTGGATAGTATTCACAGCTACAAATTTATTAAAAAAAAAACTGATTTTAATGTGTAAACAAAACTGACCCGCTTAATTTATTCAAACGCGTGGTCAGAAGTGATGACAATAATAATTTACAAAAAAGGGAAGTCTCTGTACAAATATGGTCACGGTGTAGCGCGTCGGCGGCGGCGGCGGAGCCGTGGTTGACAGATATGCTGGTGCTGGGAATTGAGTGCCGGCCAGACAGACTGTCTATTGTTATTTGGCAAGTGCTACACATTTCTATATTGCAGCGGTAGATATCGTTAAATTGACCGCACATAGCTACTTGACACATTGAATTGAAAATGATAGCTTTGTATAATGTAGATTTGCTTATGTGAGAATATGAGAGATGAGAGGGTTGGTTGGATAAATTAGATAAAAAACAATCTTCGATATTCATTTATGTAATTAGATTAAAATCAATTTGAATTACTTTTAGATCATCAAAGTTTTTTAAAGTTTTCTTCGATAATAAAAAGATCATATTTCTAAGTTTCTTTAAAAAAACAGTTTTCCAAAAAACGTGCCTTGGCTAGTCGCCGACCGCAATAAAGAATTCAATTTAGCTCAAGAGTTGCTAAAAATTATTTTAAAACCATGTTTGGAGAATTTGATAAAAATTTAAAAATTAAAGTTTGTTTGCCACCTTTAGTCCGAATGCGTTTCGCCCAGGTACAACAGTTGGGCTTATCAAATTATAATCTCATTTTTCCTTAATTTCAAAATTCTTGAGGTGAAAAATATTTAGGTAGTCTTATTTTGTTATTCGAATGAACAAATTCATAATTACTTCTTGCTTTGCTATGAACTGAACCTACTAGTATGAAATCTGTTTAGCCAATTCAAACCAACCAAACCAACTACCACTTACAAAAATGTTGTCTGAAATAGGAAGACTCTTTTCCATCAAAATAATCTATTTTGTTCGGAAGATGAATCAAGAATCTTATGTTTAATGCAAGTTATTAAAAATAATGTGGGAATAGAGAGGGATAACGAATACATAAAAATGTCATTTAAACCTTTTTTAAGTGTTGAATTTTTAAATACTCCTTTCTTCTTCCACTCATCAGATTCAATTTATAGGTAATTTAAAATTTACAACCTCATTACAATAGACAGTGTCACGTCTCACGATTAAATTGAAAACTACTGCCACATAACCAGTCACCATTCACCACCAGAACTATTGTTTTTATATTAAAATATGTCATTTAACACACACTTGACCATCGTGAGAATAAATTAAAAGGTCAGTTCTGTTTACACTTCGATATCAGCTGTGATCACTTGCTGTGTATACAAATATTTCTTTTCAAGAAGCGTAATAAACATTTAACGGTTTTATATGATTTTTCTCAATGTAAACTCATGAGTCGTGTTTGTTTGGGTTGTAATTCTATTTGGGTGCTTCAAGCGATTTATAAACAATTAAATTCGTTTAGATTAAAAATGAATTGGCTCTTACAGCTTTGTTTTGATAATTGAATTAAAATTTTTACAACTTAATTTGCTTTTTTTTTTTTCTTTACTAAAAACAGTGTTTCGCTTAATTAGATTATAATAAAAACCTATACCTATAAAAAAAGTCAAACATTTGGGCTTCCGACGATACCCTTTTACATAATTAAGATCCCAATTCAAATTTTATTTAACATCTTGAACTTTAAGCTATTATGCTTGAAAGATACCTCCATGATTTTCTCAACCTTTTTTGTTGGAATGAAACTCAAATTAATCGTAACCAATCAATTTCGATTCAATCTGTCGGTATGTGAGTGATAAAGTGATTAGGCCATCAAAAAACAACAAATTCCTTTTGTATTTGAATTCAAGGGATCTCTTTTACAATTACTGTTTTATTTTCGCTTTTTGTTGTTTATGTTATGTAAGTTCAAATTACACTGATGAATTATTATTATTTTTTATTTGATATTCTATATACTGTGCCCTCAATAGATACTTATTAATCGGCATGGACAAAGACTCACCATCTATCTTCAATATTATGGCAAGCAGAACATCGGTTTGCGTGTTTCTCCTACTAATGCTATAGAGACTCGGAAATAAATTGGACAAATTCAAATGATTTGTTGTGAGAAGCCGAATAAACTTGTGTGTTCTTTTCGGGGACGTTACTTAAGCTGCAAATGAAAAAAGTATATATATAAATAATGTTTAGGGCTATCAAAACTGGTTTTTAAATTATTTGTCGGTACCCAGCTAGAGGTATGGCGACAGCGAGCTTCTAGTGCTCGAATAAAAAGATATTATTGAAAGATGATAAAAAAACAATCAAAGACTTGAAACTTGTTTATGTATCAGCGAGTAGTAATTTTGAAGAGTTTTTTTAGGAAATGTGTATATAGGTATTTGGTAGAAGGTGTGTATGTACATAAACAAACTATACAAAATTCTAGATATTTTAGTAATTACTAATTACATAGTATATTTGTTGTCCTCGTCACGCTTCCTACATCATCGTATACTAGACGAATTAGCGAAAATTGATAATGCTGTTTATGAATTAGGGTAGAACTATAATCAATAATGAAAATATACTAATTTTTGTGGAACTAATGGTCAAGTCATACAAAATTGTAATTTAATGAAAATAAATGACTGTCTTTTTTTAATTCTACTACACTATTTCCAGTGTCACTTAAGGGACCTGCGGTCAGCGGCGCTAAAAAAGCGATTTCAACTGAAACATGCACTAAAACCAGAAAAGAAAGTTTTGTATGGATCCACTTACTTACTTACTTAAGCTGGTGCTTCAACCTGAGGTGGACCAGGGCCTAAACAAACAAGCTTCTTCCAGCTGGTTCGGTCTCTAGCTAGGTGGCTCCAGTTTCGCACGCCAAGTTGGTTTATGTTCTCTTCCACTTGCGTGCGCCACCTGTTACACTGTCCTCCTCTACTGCACCGGGTTAGATTCAAAGACTTTCCAGGCAGGTGCATTGATTTCCATTCGCTCTAGGTGACCCAGTCAACTAAGTCGTTAGCTTTTCACATTTGTGGCTAGGTTGGTGTCGCTGTACCGCCCGTACAGTTCGTTGTTGTATCTTCTTCTCCACTCCTCATTTATGCAGACGGGACCACAAATCATCCGGAGAATTTTTCTCATGTCTCCTCACCATACATGAGGTCTGGGATAATAAGTGTCTTATACAGGGACACTTAAGTTGCTCGAGAGAGGGATTTGTTCCTCAATTGCCTTCTTAGTCCAAAACAGCAGCGATTGGCAAGAGTAATTCTTCGTTTAATCTGAGCTCTGGTATAATTCACTGAGTTGATAGCGGAGCCTAGGGACACACAGTTTTTGGCCACCTCGATATTATTCTGTCCAAGACGTCAGCGTTCGTTGGTGTTGGGTGTCCTTTCTTGTTGACAGCATATGCATATATAGATCCAGCTGATTTGTAATCTAGTCTTTGAATCCTGTAGAGTTTTATAAAGTGAATTTGTTCAATTAAGAAATAGTACCTATCGGAATTCAAAAGTTGTTGGTTGGATTTTTTTGTACAAAATTTCATATGCTAATCCAATAAGTTTAAGTGCCATGTAAGCATGCTTTCTTTGTTTGGATTTATTCAACGGAAGCTAATTAGCTTAAAGATATTAATTTACTTTATTCGAAATAGAATAGTGTTAAAAACTTAATTTAATTCATCCACATATTTAAATGTACGTGCCACCTGCTAGACAACAGAGAAGATCAATAGGTATTATATGCGTAGCAATAAATTCGGAGGTGATAACAAGGTTTGGCTGAGCGTCAAATAGTGATCATTAGTGTTTTTTTCTAATTTTCACGTCACGAGTTTGAATAAATTTTGCAGATAGGTATACCCAGTAATAAATATCCACAGATGCTGGTTAAATAATTGAGGATGAATATTGTTTTTTTTTTTTCTATGTACCTATATCAAACATAGAGGATACTATCATACATTTGTTTTCTTTATGTAAGTAGGTGAAATGAATTTCTCGTTATTGAGTACATAAAATTAGCTCATATTGATTTCAAAATTATTGGTATTTTATATTCGAAAGATATGAAGGGTCCAGGGGAAAATAAATTTTAATTCAAAGAAAAATTAATGAAAGTAACAATTTTTTTTGCCGAGCACGAAGTACTCAACTATGCAATTGCTTGATACGATAGCATGATTCAAAAGGATCTTCGACGTTGGGACCAAAATTTCGAATATTTTATTTGAAATGTTCTTCTGAAAAACCCAGACATGATAATTGGAAACAGTTCTTTGCTTTTTATTCATACATCTCTAGATTTTCAAAATATAGTTTGTAAATACAATTATTTTTACAAGCGTGACATTGGACCGTTTTTGAAATTCATTTTCTTTTGACAGGACTTCGCTCGCAAGTATTTCGTGTATCGTGTAATTTTTTATATGTAATAAATAGTTAAATTGTCTTTAATTACCTTCAGATATGTGTATTACACTGAGTAAAGGGTAATTTATAATCGTCTTATTAAAATTTGTACAACGCTGGCTACATACAATCCGCTGGCTTACTATATGCATTTATAACAGTACAAACCTTAAGCTAAATTGTACATATTAAAAATTGTATCACAAACGTTTTTAGAAATTAATATTACGTCAGTAAAATGTTATAAATTGTTCAAAATAAGATAACAAAAAAATGTGATAAATTTGCAATCAGTATGACTTTGAAATGTCATAGCCAAATGTATTGATTAATAAAAACAAAAATACTGCAGTCTATTGTTCCATAGGAATTTAATTATCGTCTGAATGAAAGTCTTCTATTCACTTTCAATATTTTCAAAATAGACTTTGTCCAGTTTTTGCAGGCAAATGCTTCATTGTGTCGGGGTTCTTTTCTTTTTACTCAAATCTATTCTAGGTATTACCTATTTTAGATATTTTAAAATGAAATTTCAAACTTCTTTCGCCAAAACCAAATCCATTAAAAATAGATCTTTAAACCTGCTTTAACTATACGATCAAACAAATACGTGCAAATCAGTCGTGCATTTTATTTACTCGATGGCAATTTCATCAGACAGTATTTTATGTTGAACTCAAATATTTACATTTCATTTGAGCAAAAATGGCTCTTGATCTTTGATTTAACAATTTAAGTTGTTTAACATTAATCCACGCACATATTTCAAATAAATATTGAATTAATTAAAACGCAAACTATCTATGTATTTATACATATGTACTCGTAAGTAGGTACATTCTAAATATTTTGAATTTAATTCGAACGACTTTGACTTATTTCAATTTAAGTGTCTTATATATAGAATATGATTAAGGGAAGTTCCATGGAATTGACGACATTATCATATCATATTTTTGTGAAGAAAAAACAAGATAAATTATTTTATTTGTTAATTGTTTTCCGATAGACACACATGGCCATGGTTACAGTAGGTGCGTATTCGGACGAACAATTGTTCTGACGTATTCGTCAGAACAAACATAACAATAGGCAATGTGCTCTTCTGAAATCGGTTACAGTGCAGGGCTATGTTCATCAGAAGCGCCTGGAGTACGTCAAACCAAATTGATCCTCGAAATTTATTTGATTTTTTCTGCAGCGCACGTCAGAACGGGACATGAAAAAACTGATCTTTTACAATTTAGAGGATTTTAAATAAGTAACTTGTGTTTTGGGACATTTTCCGGAATGGAATATTGAGTCCCACAGCCGTGTTAGGTAATAGAACCACAATCCGAAAAAGAGGTTAAGAAAACAACCATTGGGATTTGGGTTCGATATGTTGTTAACTTATAACGATTTTATTGTCTTTCGTAACATGTTTTTTTTATTCGAAAAACAGCTGAAAGCCCCCGAAAAATCAATAGATTTTCAAATAAACTGCCCTGGAAAAATGGCAAGTTTTTGTCGAGTTTAATCGAGGCCCTGAAAAGGCTTCGGTAGGGGAAATCTAGACAAGGTAAACTTGTCAAATAATCGCCAGGCCCTCGCTAGTAAAAACTTGTTGAATAAGTCTTGTTATCCCATCACAAATACCCCATATATGACAAAAAAAAAAATATTTTATACAATAGTAAGAAAAATTAAAGTATATAGGTAGTTTTTCATTTTCAACATTGCACAACTGTATTGCGAAATAGCTTAGTAGTTAGGACTGGAAATCAGAAGATTGCAGGATCGAAACCCAGTAAAGAGAACTTTTTATTTTTTTTAGCTGTCTCTTGAGGCAACAGGTTACTTCACTGGCGTTCTGACAAATTGTTCGTCAGATTACGCATCCACTGTAACCGCAGCCTAAGTGTTCAGTCTCTGTCATCAATCATTTCTCCAACGACAACCTTTTATAAAGCAAAAGCCAACAGATAAGCATTCAAGGTTTCTTGGATAAGTTGGCTTATGTCATACTATTTTTCGGAGAAAATTTCAACTGATATACCTTTTGTCGTTTCAGGTATACGATTGCTCGAAGATATAACTTAAGCCAGTTATAAAAAAAAAAACTTAGTTGTTGTTTGCCAACAGGTTTAATGCACATGTGGATCGCACAAAGCTAACAAACTTATCATAAGTCAAGAAAAAGAGATTACAAAATATTATTCAAACAATAATATTAAACTTAAGTAAAGCACATTCCTACTTTACCAATAAATGAATAAATAATAATAGCTCTTCGCACTTTTTATAACTCCCTAAGTTATTTTTTCATTTAAAAGAACATGTGAAATTTTGAAATGACACGACTTCGATAACCTACATAATGATTAAAAAAGGGGGGATGATATATGTAGTAATAAATTATTTCCCATTTAAAATGGACAAGAAATTAAAGTGAAAACATATGTATAATCTTTCGAAATACTTGGAAAAGGCGCTTCAAAAATGTTCGTTAGTTTGAATACAAAATTAAAAATCAAACTCAAAAAAATTATATGAATTTATAGTACAGGTAAAATAGGATAGATAAAACAAAAAAATTGGTACCACCATGAAACTTGGTGAAAACGTTTCATGTACCGTGAGAATGAAGAATCAAAAGAGTCTATAAAAATATTTCATATGGAAGGGTGTTTTTTTTAGGGGTAGAGGGGGGAAGTTGTGGTGTATCAAATAGAAAAATGTTACTTGGTTCAACCTAAGCATATGACACATGTTTTGAACGTAGTTTTAAATGCTGAATCAAAGGAAACCAAAACCAAGTCGATACAACCTCCGTGAAAAATATTAAAATATCTCTAGTTAAAGGATGTTTTTTTGAAGGTTGGGGCGAGGGTTGGGGTCATGGTGGGATTATTACCATAAAATCTGTGACAAAAATGGTACCCTCATGAAACTTTATAAAATTGTGGTATGAACTACAAAAATGAAGAATCAAAAGAGTCTATAAAAATATCTATATGGTAGAAGGATGTTTTTTAAGGGTGAAGGAATGTATAAAACTTTTTCCAAACACTAAAATTGTTTCCAAAAACAAATAACACCCTTTACCCAAGCCCACAAAAACACCCTTTCTTCCTTGATATTTTTGTAAACTCCTCAAATTCTTCATTCTCGTAGTAAATGAAACATTTTTACCAAGTTTCTTGAGGGTTACCATCCTTTTCCATTTTTTTGAAAAATAACCATACACTTCCCTCTTTCTTCAAAAAACACACCCTTCCAAAACATTTTTGGAAGCAAATAGACGTAAAAACTAACTACAACTGAAGTTTAGAACGTCTTTTCACATAGTTAAACACTCAAATGATCTCAGATTCCGTGGTATGGGATCCGCGGAGCTTATCTAGGGAGGGGTGAAAACCAATTTCGGCGAACACGATTATCCTCGAATTTGCATTCATATTTTTTTACTTGCGATATAGGTACTATAGGGCAAGTTTTGGATTCGTGCAAAAAAAAAATTTCGTGATAACAATCAAACATGACATTACGATGATAGAGAACACGAAAAAAGTGGGTGGCACAATTCTGTCTGTCTGTCTGTCTGTCTGTCTGTCTGTCTGTCTGTCTGTCTGTCCGTACCTCAGCCTACAGCCTAAACCACTGAAGCGATTTTCTTCAAATTTTGAACTTAAGGTTTTTTGTAACTCTCCAGAGGGGAAATTGAAATTTTTTTTTTAGCTCAAAAAATAACGGTACTTGCCATACAACCGTTATGGAAAAGCTTATTTATCTCAAAAACGGCTCCAACGATTTTGATTAAAAAAAATCAGTGTATTATTGTAGACATGGTGTACTTTTTGGTAAGAAAAAAAATTACCAAAAACATTTATTAACGGTACCTGCCATATAACGGTTTTTTTGATTTTCGGTTTTCTCATTAACCGCTCATCCGATTTCAATAAATTTTTTTGTGAAAAAGCTTTGTTAAAATATGAATAATACTGTATACCAAAAGTTTTGAAAAAATTAATTTTGGATTTTTAAAAAAAGATTCAAAATTTTTTTTTGAAAATTCAATATTTCAAAAATGGGTTGATGAATTATTTTGAAATTTCAGTTTTAAATGTATATTAATATATACTCAAAATTGGCATACCAAAATTTTTTTTGAAAAATGTTACAAAAATTTTATATATAAAAAATTAATTTTTAAGAAAACGGCTCCAACGATTTTAAATTTTTTTTTTGCATATATTCATACTTTTTCAAGTAATCAAATGGCATACTTTTTTTTTAGCTCTAAGTTATTTATCAGACTGTTTATACAATTAAAAGAACGATTTAAATGCTTTTTATACTTTTTCTATAATAACTTGAATATTTTTTAAAGTTCTTAAGTCCCACACAACTTGAACATAAGAGCAAGTACGTGCGATCCAGTCGTGCATTTTATTTTTCATGCACTGTTTCTCGCAAAGGCCCCAGTTGTGGACTGCAAGACCTTGATTTTTTTAATAGCCTTTTATGAAGCTTTCGACGCCTATACTTCTTTTTTTGCTATCACTCACACCCAAAATCTGCTGTGGGCTCTGGGTCTATAACTGCCAATATCTGCTACATACTTTACTCATACACTGCGTTTCATTCGTTTGATTACAGTCTTTTTTTTCAATAAACTTTTTACGATTTCTGCTCAAGCTAAGGCTAGTCGCGCACATGCAACTTTCAGTTTCGGAACTGTTTGGTTGCAAAAAAGAATCCTATTGACTCATATGGGACAGCGCGCACATGCAGAAACTATTCAGTCGTCGATTCGAGCAACTGTTTTTCTTTGTGTTTATTAGATAGAAAAATTGAATACATATTGTCAGTGTGTTGGTTTAGTATTCAGTTCAGCGTGATTGCTTGTGGAGTTGTCCATGTGCGGGCTCATCGGTCAAATGCTCTTTGCACGAACATCTTCCAATATCCAATTAGTTGGTCAATCGTCTAATTATCTGTCAAGTAGAAAAATTGTGAAGGGTTGTATCTTAGTTTTGGTAGTAAAAAACATCAGTTCCGTTTTGCCCTGGTTAACTCCTAGACCACAGCTTGCAGCCCAATTGCCAATTTTTCCCAAAGCCATCTCTGTAATTTCGCTTATCACAGGTGTGAACTTTCCTGACACCAATATTACCAAGTCGTCCGCATACGCAACCGCCTTCACACCACATCTCTCCAGTTTAACGAGGATTTTGTTCATGACTAAAAGCCATAAAAGTGATGACAGAACACCGCGCTGGGGTATCCCTTTACTGACGTGTTTTGTCGAGTTTGCATTACCTAAGGTGCCATGAATCCTTCTGTCGTTGAGCATGGATATTTTCCATTCCCTGATGCAGCGTTGCCGTTTGGCCCCTTTAGTGGCCAAATGGGTCCTTTTTTGCGTTCGGGACCCGTGGCCCCCACTTTTTTAAAAATCAACCAATTGGCCCTGTTTTTGTAATGTATGTGATATTCATTAAAAATTGGGTTTTTACATAAAAATAGTTGAACTTCACCAAGTTTCGTACTAAATTCTGCAAAATGACAGAAGAAAGGGATAAAGTAATAGGGTTTTCTTTTGGTAACAAAAATTGATTTGTTTCCCCTTCAGATCTGTCAAAACGCAGATTTTGGCAATTAAAGCCTTCCAATGGGCAGAAAACCCAATTTTTTATTTGATCGAAAATCAATTTTGCAGAACTGGATTTTTCGGCAGCTTTACCTCTTTTTTACTAACACCACTACACACCAGAACAGCTGAAAGCCACCAGTTTGACATGTCTGGATCGCTATAGCTTCGCAGACACAAAGTATACACCAATACAATGACAAAAGAAAAATCAATCTGAAATCGTATACCATTCGTGACGAAAAAAATCAATTTTCAGATCAAAATCTGAATTTACCAAAAGAAAACCCCATAAAATAAATTTTCGAATTTATTTAGAAGGTACAAATAGTAACCTATCAACATTTTTGTTGTAATTTTAGTAAAATAAATTTTATTTGTTATTATAAGAATAAATTTTGCTCTAGTTTTTAAATAAATGTTTATCAAATGCTTTGCTCCTTTATGTACTAATAATATTTTTTGTATTCTCTCCTTTATGGACATTTCTTAAAAGGGTCCCTTTTTGACCCGGGACCTCTTTTGGGACCCCTTTTTATTTTTTTCAGCGGCAACACTGCCCTGATGTAGTCCTCTACCCCAAAGTCAACGAGTGCCTCAAGAATAGATTCGGTTAGCACATTGTTGAAGGCCCCTTCTACATTTAAAATGGTAGCGAGGGTATATTCTTTGAAGTTGATGGTTTTCTAAATTGTACGCACTACCTCATGAAGGGCCGTCTCCGTGGACTTACCTTTTACCTTTATACTTTCGGGATGAAAACCACTCTTACATGTCTCCAGGAATCTGGCACATTTGGTTGAAGGAGAGGCATCCTTTGAAAATCCATATCCATATCTTGCAGCTTTTGGAGCATGATTAACAGAATTCCGCTTCGGCCTGGAGACTTGTATGGGGAGAAAGGATCAATAGCCCAGACCATATTTTCTTTTGTAATAACGGTATTGATTTGCTCTACACGGGCTAAAGGTATTAGGTATGTTATAAGTTCTATGCGTTTCGGGGTAGCCCGGAAAGTGTGTCCTCATCAGCAATTCTAAGGATTCATCAGGCCTTTTCAAGAAAGAAGGTTTACAATGTCTCCAACCTAAGTAGTTTATTTGCTGATGCGAGAGCACGCTTGTAAACTTTTAAACAGTTTTTATAGGGTTGGTAAAACTTGTGTTTGTGGCAGGTAGTGAAGATTTTCCTAATCTTTTTCTCAGACTGGACAGGTCTTCATTCCACCATGGAGAAAAGGTTTTACGGCTATATTTAACTGGGCAAGAGACCTTAAAAGCAGTGTTCATAGACGCTTCGATGGTTTTCACCATTGACTCTAGATCTGCAATAGATTCTGGACTCAGATTCGGTATATTGCGCAGTTTGGAATTTACGATTTGGCTGAACTTCGTCCAGTCAATTCTTTTCGGGTTTCTATAGGGAGCAGGGGCTTCAGACTCGAAATTAATATTGAAGAGGATTCACCTGTGGCCCGAAAAGGAATTAGCAGGGGATACTCTCCAATTATCCATTGAAAGCCTAAAATTATTGTTAACGACGATAACATCAAGTATATCTTCCCATCCTACGTAACTTTCCGAGCTCGGAAAGACAAAAGTGGGAGTACTACCTCTGTTACAAACAGTAAAGTTGTTTTCAACAATAAAATCAAAAAGAGACTCACCTCGCACGGAGAGAATTGAAAAATCACTAATTGAAAAATTTGCAATTGCAATTTACGAATCACGTTTTATTCGTAAATCAAGGCATTTTGTTCCCAAATTAAAACAAAAAATGGTAATTTCACATTCAAAGCGTAGCAATTTACAAAATTTGTTTCTTCGTGATTTGCAATTAAAATCCATGATTCAAGCTTGTACTTTTCATAGCAAAATACAACTTTTTGGGCGTAATTTACTCTCCAAAGGAATAATATCACAAACAGCATTTAAAAATAATGATTTGCGATACAAATTTAGTAATTTACATGATGCACAATCACTGATTTACGTTTTTTCTGTCGCAATTTGCAACTCCATGAGAATAGTCGCAAATCACCAACAAAAAAATCCTAAATCACGACTTTCTTGTCGCAATTTACTTCTCGAAGAGATAGAGCACAAAAACATGGCAGGTATCTCATCATCAATGTGTGACACCAACGATCTGTAATGCAAAATGGCCTGGTGGTTGCATGCTCGCTCCGTAACTGGAGGGTTGCGAGTTCAAATCCAAGTAGAGTCAAGCGTAAAGTATTTATTTCAAATAAATTAAATTAAATGTGTATACCTGCAAAATAAAAGGTAGAGAGCAGGATTGATCTTCCAAGTGGCAATATCACGAAATAAAAGTGGTGATCACAAATCTTTTTTGCAAATTTACAAATTGTGCAATTGAGGAATATTTGGATCAAATTGCGATTTGTTGTTCGCAATTTTGTTTTCTCTCGATAGCATAATTGATACTAAAAGAGGGCTGATTTACGATTCTGCTCAGTTTTGCAAATTGCAAACAAATAGTCGAAAATTACGAAATCCGGAGCCAAGGTATAAATCGGGATTCATTTTTCGTAATTTGCAGCTCATTTTTCGTGATATGATCCAAGAATTCTTTCCGTGCGTTCATTAATCTATGAACTACCCCAGAGAGTATGCCGTGCGTTAGCATCGCATCCGATCAGAAGGTCCCTTTCGTGGTTATTTTGGTTGAAAGGGTGTGCCATTCTACCCGTGGTGACAGCGTGCCATGCGCCGAGTACGCGGAAGCCACCAGTAAGCCATCTGCATTTCGGTTGTACAACCTGACGACTGTCGTATCAGAGGTGCCAAGGTTAGGACACAAAAAAGCTTTTAAGTATTTTTTAGCTAAAATATATGTTCTAGGCTTACCTTGGTCTTGGTTTGCAGTTTTGTAAAACAGTTCATACTGGTTCTTTTGGAGGCCTCTTACTCTAAGGCCGTTAACCCACGGTTCTTGAATGATGCCGACGTCGATGTTTTCCTCACTCATCAGGAAAACCCTCAGATTATCTAATGCATTTCGGGTGATTGAATGACCCTCAGCATCCCGTTTTTAATTTGGTACGGACTCTGCGCAGTCAAGGCCCGGCGCGGCGGCTCGCTGGGGACCTCGACTCCGTCAACATGATCGTCGATCTCGGCATTGTCATCAACTTTGTCGGGGTCTGCTCCCTGACTAGGTAGAAAAAGCAAGGCGTAGTCTCATTTCGTGGGAGCCTGTTTCTGCGAGATTAATGACTTAGTTATAAAATTCGTATCATAAAAATTATTCAGTGCTACGCCCCCACAAATGAAGCGACCGAGGAAGACAAAACCGCGTTCTACACTCATCGTAACTCGGTTTACAGGAATGTTCCGAGAGCCGATATCATAGTCGTCATAGGAGACCTCCATGCCCAAGTCGGATCAGACAGTTACTGGAAACGCGTGATGTTAAAAAAATGGCTTTGGGTCACGGAACGAAAAGGGCGATTTGCTTGTCGACTTTTGTAACGCAAATCGTCTTGTTCTAGATGGGACTGTTTTTAAGCATAAGACGTGCAACAAAATCACCTGGGTGCATCCGGACGATCAAACTGTAAACCAAATTGACCATATCATGATTCAGCAGCGATGGAGGAAGTCAATGTGTGATGTTCGAAGTATTATAAGAAATACCGACATGGGAAGCGACCAAAATTTACTTCTCATGAGTATCAAACTACGAACCGCGGCTGTAACACGAAAATCACAGAGTGCAACAAGGAGTTCAAAGTTCAATAAGAATGCTTTAAGTGATCCCAAAATATGTCTCAACCATGTCACCAACCTTAACGACAGACCGTCGTCATTAAACGGAATTCAACAATTGATGACATGTAGGCGCGGATCCAGGATTTCGTTCAGGGAGGGGCAATTTTCGTGAGCTTCCCAAATCTTGATAAGGTCTACAGAAAATTTGAGTACACTTCATACCGCTCTAGACGCCTGGTCACACAAAGCAATGAGTTAATGAATTCGAAATTTGAAGAAAGCAAATAAACTCTTTCTAACTGCCACAGTTCTCGAACAGAGGGTACTCTGAACCTGAACTTTGTGACTGCGGTTTGCAGTCTTTACAGCGTTTTTGAGTTCCCTCTGGATCTGCGTAACTCTAAAATTATGTTCGGAAAACATATTAGTACAGTGGTACGTTCCTATTCAGACACATGACGTTCAAGTTCGAGCGAAATTTCCAGCCTCTTCTTTAGCTGCCAACCTAACCTAACCCTGCTTGTAAAAGGCCGTTTTTGAGAACGTCATTAGCGTCAAAAATGCGTTTTGCAGAATGTTCAAAAACGCAAACTGCAAAAGTCTGCTGTTAGAAAAGGCAAATTCAAGTTTTACTGCATAAGCATTGTGTTCGATAGTGCAGTTTGCTAAAGTCACATGTTCGAAAACATCATGTGTGATGCAATTCTGCAGTCAAAAATCGAGTTGGAAACAAAAATATTGAGAAGCCGGAGAACGTGTTCATAAACGTCAATGGCGTTTGCAAGAAAATTGAAAGACGTTGATAAAAAAGATTTTGTGCAAACAAAACCATTGCATTAATTTGACAATATCTGTATTTTAGTTGAACTAAAATTATAGAACGAAACCGAGATGAACCGTATCGTTTGCTCAGATGACTTCGTACATCGATACAAAATCAAACTTTCCGACATTGAAATAAAACACAATGATTGTAGTGGAATGTGGAAACTACAAAGAAAATACAACTCTTTATTAAAACTTTCCGTCCGATTGTGACTAACTTTCGTTATACATTTCACTAACAATATACTTAGCATTCGTTAAGTTTTAATATAAATGTTTCATATAAGCTCAAAGCATCGTTTACAGAGTGGCGAGACTCATTTAGTTCGATGCAATAGCAATATTCGCGTCGAAAAATGGCAATCATTTGACAATCGAATTGACGAAACAACTATCCTTTCCTTAGGTATAAAAGTTCCATCCAACTTCTCTTCGGCAGTGACTGCTGTAGTCGTTTCCTGGTTTCTCTCCAATCTTCTTCGTTGGATTCGCACTCCTCGGTAGTTTAATAATATGGAACACGGAAGTTTCCAAAACACATCCATAAAAGTGACAAAACTGTCACCTCAAAACGTATCATATGGCTAAAACAGATGTGCATCACGTCTGAACGCACCGCTGCGTACAGCGCCGAACTCGAAACACATGTGCATGCATACTCTTAAAGTGCGTATACAGTTCAGAGTAAAAAGGCGGTGAGCAGCTCTGAAGAAGTTCTCGAGAATTAAACTCGAAAGTGGACACAGACACAGTCATGAAATAAGCTCACCAGAGGGGAAGAAGATATCCGAGAGACGCTCTCGAGAGTTTTCTAGTAAAAGTAATCCCTCAATGGAAACGCACATTTTAATATTTATCACAAAAAGAACTCTATCACCCATTTAGTATGAAATTTTTTGGTATTTCTCAATAACTTTTATAAAAAAATGTATAGTTTATTATTTTAACTTTAATAAGATATCTTTATCCTGTAGATCCGATAATTTGAATCAAAATTAGAACTTTTTGAAGGTACTTAATTACTCGTAAATTGACGTATTTTAAAGATTTTAGTTTTTTTTGAAATTAAAATCATTTTCAAGGTTGAAAATTTAGATGAGTGCCCCTGTCGCTTCTCCCGTTACATTTAAGTATAAAAAACCACTTACTAATTGGTAGAGTAGGGTTGGAGGTTGAGCAATACCTTTTTAAAACACTATTTTCCAAATTGTGAAATTTTTCGTTCAAAGCATATTGAAAAGTGAACGAAATCGGTTTGGGATTTAACCTCCTCCCTAGTACATATGAAATAAATTGACTTTTCTCACAAAATCTTATATAGTAATGTAGCCTGATATTTTAATTAAAGAACTTAACTTTTAAGATCGAGGTCACAAAGCCGAAGTTATAAGCTTTCCACTCAGTCGATTTGAAGGCGCTTTTTGTGCGTAGCGGAACTTTTCTTAACTTAACCTGGTCTGGTCAGCCTGCGGCCAACGAACAACCACTCATTGCTGCAACGCTGCACTGCCAAGAAATTTTTTAAAAACGTATAACGAAATAACCTTTCTTTTTGATTAAATTTTATTAAAGTCATATTATATGCTTCGTTCGTTCTTGCCCAGGGGGGGCAATTGCACCCATTGCCCCCCCCTTGTATCCGCGCCTGATGACATGTGGGGTGATATAAAGTGTTTTTATGGAGGCAACATGAGGGAATTGTACCAAATATTCGAAGAAGTAGTCGGGAACAAAAGCAACACTTATCACCCTGTAGTCGATGTAGATGGCACGCTTATGGTATCAATTGAGGAACAGCTACGCAGATGGAAGGACCATTTTTGTGTCCTGCTAAATGTGGATACCGTTGTGCAGAGTGCTGAAGTGCCCCACCTTAACGAGATGCGAAGATCCTATAGCAAACCCCTTTCTGTATCGGAAATTCAAACATCAATAAATCTCCTCAAAGCAACAAGGCAGCTGGACTTGACGGATTACCAGCCGATCCCGTAACAGCTGCTTGCATTCTACATCCGTTGATACAAATCATTTGGGAAAAGGAAAACGAGAGTAGAATCGAGTATACTCTCAAGAGGCATCAAGGTGGCTCCCACAGTGGTCGACCATGTGCCCATCTATTTCAACACCCTAAGTAGAATTAATAAGGCTCGTGCTGCCTTCGGTACTCTGTCCCCAATTTAAAAATCCAGTAAAATCTCCTTACGCACTAAGCGAAGATTCTTCGAATCCAGTGTCAAATCCGTGCTGTTATATGCTTGTGAAACCTGGAAAGTCACGTCTACCATTTCGAGAAAATTGCAGGCTTTTGTGAATCACTGAAAAACATCTTGGATTCGTTTACTCAGTGAGCGCTCCTGAAATATAAACTAAAATCTAAAATCATTTATTTAAAATTAATACTTTGAATACATTAAATTTGACACGATTTGAACTTCTACGAATCAACAAGTTTCGTGTAATATTCTTTAAATCTTCAATTAAATGCATTGAGGCAACAGCATCAAACACTACCTATATCAGCCAGTAAAATGTTAAAGAACGCAAAGATATTAGTTTCCTTCAATCTATTAAATATTTTAATTTAATTCCAAATACTAAACAAAATCGAAAGATATACAATCAATTCTCCATTCATCGTTTCATTCCATCAAAAAATATATTTTACACTAATACTGTTTTAAAAAATTGTATATATTCTGTATACAGTTAACCTTAAGTGTGTATAAATTATATGTATAAATTTATATTATAGAAAATGATATGGGTCAACATTCTGAAAGAATACAATAATTTTAATATTTCAACCTGTTGAAAGTCTTGTATAATGACAACAATCATTAAAAAGAAACATTGCCTATAAGCTTATAAGTTTTATCCCTCAATGTCGTCAATTTTTGTGTTTATACCGGACTTAGCATAAAAGTATATTTTTAAGCCATTAGCCCTCTATTCGATTCGCATGAAGGAAACCTTTGAAACCAGTTAATAATGTGTTAAAAAAGATCATCTTTCATTTTCTGGTTTCAGACGACACGTCTACGAAATATCTATTGAGTTTTCATACAAAAACTTGTATGAACTCATCAAACTTATCTATTAACGATAGACTCAAGACATTCAATATGACAAACACGCAAGCTCATGTGTGTTGCGGCCTCATCTAATGTTAATGAAGGCATGACGTGCGTTTTGGTTCCTACGAGTGAATCATTTCAAGAATTATGCAAAGGGAGACTGGTCAGTAGGAATTTAATTTGACCAAAATATAAAAATGAGAAGAATAAAATTGGTTAAATTGATACATGGTGTACATAATATTTTATATACATTTATGTACCTACATATGTATGTGATTTAAAAATGATAAAAATACAAAATAGTATCAGTTCTTATTGCGTCTTCAACGTGATCAGGTGTCGATTCAGTGGCATTTTTGCCATCCAAAAAAATATATATCGAAATTGATTGGTTGGTCTGGCTTTTTTATTGGAAATAATTATTATGTGTCAAGAGGAGCAAAGACTCATGTTACAGCTGAATAACTTGTTGCTAGAAATAGTGGTAAGTTATGGCTGGTGTTGTTTGAGATTTAATTTCACGAGAAGTTAATTCATACTCATTAACTCAGTTTTAAAATGCATTATTGTATTGTGTCACAAGAAGTGTGTGCAGTAAAAAAAAACAAAAACTTAAAAAACGGTTTTTTTTTGTCAAAGCTTAAGTCAGAAATTCTTTTAAAACCAATAGATAATAAATAGTTCAAAAACAATAATAAAAAAAACCTACGCCAAGTTCAAAAAATCTAATATCCTAATACAGAATATTCAAAAAGAAACATAAGGCCCAAATAAACAAACATTATTACTCTCCACAAAAGTTCTTAAGCCAAGCCTAGTCAATATAAGTTTGCGAAAACAGACGCGACAGCCTTCAAAACACTTTTGTCATTTAAAGCGCCCCAACAAAAATATCCCGATAAGCAAAGCTACTATCGGTTATTTATGTGAATTCTCAAGTGTGAATGAACTAATTTATGAATAAACATAATATCAACATAGTTTGTATGCAAATACAAAAAAAAAAAAAAACTGCCTCCGAAACTCGGTGGCGTTTATAAAAGATAAGGGTTGGCATTCCTTTAGGTTTAGGCTGCAATTTATGCGAATACGCGCGTATACGAATTCTTACGAAGTAGCAAGTTAACAAACAGACAAATTATTTGTAAAATTTTTATTTCTCAATTCTCCATTTTGTATTTTTTTTGTTGGTAAGATTGATTGTTGAGATACGGTTTTATGTACGAACAAGCAAAATGGATTTAATATTAATCCATAATCAACAACATAATGTACCAACATAATGTACCTCCATATTAAATTATTAATAGAATTTCCATTAACAAAATTTAATCAAGTTGTGGGCAGAAATATACTTTATTTTGAATATGTTAAGTAGATTTTGTGAGAGATACGAGTATTATTAGTAGAAGGATCCGAATAGGATTAAAAAATGAATTTGAATAAACTTCCCTACATACCTACGGGTCCTAAATTTGGATCTTAGAATTTGGAAAAAATATGCAAAATAAACCCGGATCCATCTTTAACATATAAATACAATAACAGCATGGATCACATGCTTTTTATGGCGCAGGGACATAAGTCCCGATTTTTTTTCGTGACTTATGTCCCACTGGGTCATAAGCCCCGAATCGAATTCGGGACTTCTGTCCCATCCTACAGAATTTTTTGTCGAAAATAGGACATAAGTCCCGAATGAAACAAAACAATTTTGTGCAAAGGTCTATATAGGATTAATTCAAAGTTTCTCTAAATCCAGATTCTTAAATGCAAAAGAGACGTTGCTTTCACCCAACCTCGCACCAACCCCAAATCCTATTGTGTACCCAAGCAAGAAGGCTGTAGGAGGGCAGCATGCCCCCATACATACCTTACTAATCTTGTCCCTGCATTTTTTTAGAGATGGGGTCAAAAAAGTCGCAAGATTAAAAAAAAAAATTTAAAAAGGCAGTTTTTAAGAAAGTCGCAAAATGCGACTAAAGTCACACAGTGGCAATCGTGCATCGCTGACTCCATTTGCAAAACAAAATCATTAATAGAAATAGATCCATATATAAAAAGCGGCGCAGGGACATAAGTCCCGAATTTCTTTTTCGGGACTTATGTTCCATCCTTCTGAGACATAAGTCCTGAAAAAATATTTTGGGACTTATATCCCACGTATAATTTTTTTTTATTTTTACATATGTACCTATAGAGACAATTTAAAGAGACCACAGCTGACGAAATGGTAGAACCGGTATTGTTCTCTCGATTTATTTTTTTCGCTAGTACCTACTCTAATGCAAAGTACAGTTACAAGCTTTTAATGCGAAAGAAACTTTGGCACACACCCAACTCGCACCCATCCCAAGTCCTATAGTGTGCCCAAGAAGATGGGCTGCAGAGGGCATCATGCCCCCCCATACATACCTCACTGTTTATTCGCCGTAATGCTGGGTGCTAGCACTGATCTTATTTACACTTGCCTTGCCTTAAATAAATACAGTACTGGCACCCAGAATTACTTCGAATAATAAACTGTCGCGCCATTTTCAACAGAGATGCTCGACAGTTAAGGGCTGTTCTAGAGTTTATAGAGACAGAGTCCAGGGATTTAATAGCGGCTTGACTATCAAAAAAGATGCGGATATCCGAGGTTGATGTCACGTTTTCTTTGAGCCAAGATAGTAATTCCGCCTTGAATACGCTTCAGCGATTAGGAAGACGGAATGGAGAGACCCAAATTTAGTCTATCAGAATACACACCTCCACAAACCCCATCTTTGGTCTTCGATCCGTCGGTGTAAAAGTGAATTGATTAATCTTCTAAGAATTCCACATCCTCCCAAGTGGATCTAGAAGGTATGGTTACTTCAAAGTTTTTATCGAAATTCAATAGTGGGATTGTGTGGCCAGTGTTACTTGGAAGTGATCCGAATGAATTCAGATTAGCGGAGTGACCAATCTCATTATTGATCCACTGTGAAGAGGCTTTGTGGTGAATGGCTGTGCTTGCAACCGTTTGTTTGCTGAAAATATCGAGAAGCGTCAGATGGAGTAGAGTGTCTAATGCAGCGGAAGTAGTAGACCGAAGTACTGCACGATGCGATGTATCGCTTTATCCAAGGCAGTCCACCATACTGTCACGCCATAAGTTAGAATCGGTCTTACTGCGGAATTTTGTATTTCATGGATAAGAGGACAAGATCTGTTTTATGGAGGTTAACTCCAAGTTCATACCGATGTGCACATCGTGTTAGCTTGTTTAGAGCGTTTTGTAAAAAATCTCTTAAAATGTTCGGATGCTTTCCTGATACTGTCATGGCCACGTTCGGTCGTCCACATAGGCAATCACTCTGTAACTCTCCGCCTCTAAGCAATTCAGCAGCTCATTAACCACCAAGTTCCAAAGAAAGAGAGAAAGAACCGCTTGCGGTATACCTCTACTGACAGATTTTTTTTGCTGAGAATCCGCCCAGTTTTGAATTGATAACCTTGCTTGTAAGCATTTGATTATCAATTGACCCTTCAGCAATCAGAGATTTCAGTGCAGATGCGACTGCATATGTGTCGACGTTATTAAAAGCGCCTTCTATATCTAGAAACAGGGTTGTCATATTGGACTATTTATCATAAATTGGGCTAGCGTTGTCCTAAATTTGCGACAAGAATTTGAACAAAGTAGCCCAATTTCATATAACTTCTATTACTTTTAAGAAAACTCGTTAAATAAGTTCAACGATATATATAAATTCGTCCAGAATTTAAGGATTTGCCCTTGGAAATTATTCAAAAAAAAGAAAAAAAGTGGAATGTTTAAATAAATCTAGATTTTTTTAGATGAGATTGGGCTAGTTTTTGGGCTACATTTAGGGCAGCGATTTTGGGCTACAAAAATTATGAAATTGGGCTACACAAGTGCTTCTTGACCTGGCAACCCTGTCTAGAAAGGCAACCATTGTATACTCTTTATTTTGGAGGGAATATTCGATGGCACATACTGGTGTGTGGAGAGCCGTTTTCACTAACTTCTCTTTGCAATAAGTATGTTGAGCGGTAGACAGTAGTCTCATATCAATGCTTGATCCGTAGTTGGATATCAATCAGTCGTCTAAAAGTTTTTAAAAAGAATGCTGATAAGCTTATAGGTCTTAAATCTTTCTGGTTTACGTGGGAACATTTACCGGCTTTGGGGATAAACACAACTTTGACTTCTCTCCATAGAAGTGGAACATGGACCAAATTCAAGCAATCATTGAAGATGACCTCCAGAATCCATTTGTAGTTCATCTGGAATGATGCCATCTGGTCTTGTCGACTTGTATGGTTAGAGCCAGACCTTGTAGAAAATTTAAGCTTGTCTTGTGTAAGACAGTACCATTAACAGTCTGTGCTAGCCAATGCCGATGCTAGCCAAAATGAGCCTTTGGGCATCTCCAGTCTTACAGCCGTAATATCTTGATCACTGAAATTAAGTAGTTATTATACTCACCTTTTCCGAACGCATATAGTAGTTAGTATCCAGGAGTGTTGAGAATCTTCCCAATGGATTTAACAAACCAAGGTTCTTGTATCAGGACGATCCGTTGTATGACAGACGAAGAAGAAGTGGGGCTGACGCCTTGAAAGAGTGTTGGAGGATACTGTACTAACTGCAGCATTTTGGCTACAACTATAGGCAGATCAGCCTCCACCACGTTGACATTAGGTTCTTCCAAGTCAGAGGACGAACTTAATAGCTCATCTTCACTTAAAAGAACTCTGTTTAAATAGTCTCCATGTCAGAAAGACTGTCGACGTTTAGAGAAGACTCCCCTGGAGCCGAAGATGCCCTGGATGCATCGTCATGGGAAGGTGATGGACATACCAAAGTCCTCGACCATAGCTTCTTCTTCTTGGGAATGTCGAGGAGCGCAAGCTGCATCAACCTAATCTTTTTTAAAAACCCTAAGGTTCATCGTCACAAACATAAACCTAATCACACCTTTAGGCTGCGCCAGAGGAACAAGGGATTTTTTATTATTCACAATAATTGCGCCTCTATAATAAATACCTTTTTGTTCCTCCAGTTTCGTGACTTTCCAGTTGTGAGTAGGAAGGGATGACATCTCCTAACCTGCTGATCATCGCAGGTGATGAGTTTGACATGATCTTGGTGCCAATCGCCATCACTCGTCATTAGAGGTGGTCCCGGGTTTGTCACTCATTAAACTTAAGAAGTCAGCCGAGAGCTTTAATTTCACCCCCTGCCAATGATCAGAGAAGATCGTACCATCTATATCACTACTATCAATAACCGCAACAACGATTTTATCTCTTAGAATATCTCTAAAAGATTTCGTTGGGGGTTGGAGGGGAGTGCTGGTGTTTAGCACTTTGGATCGTAGGAGCACATGCCACGTATCTGTTTCAAATTTGAAATGACACCTCTTGCTGAATGACCATCTAATTAATTACAATTTAATAAGAAGTTTTTGGACTTCTTTTATTAAATAAAATTAAAGGTATCATTATCTGTACGTCCAAATCAATGCAAAACAGGAGTTAGCTGCCACACAAGCTAAGAAAAAGCTTATTTATCTCAAAAACGTCTCTAACGATTTTGATAAAACAAACAATTGTGAACTACTGCAGACATGGTTACTAAAACAACATTCGGTGCTACATTTAATCCCGTAAAAGTTCCGATAGTAAGAAGTGTACAAATATTTAATTTCACAATTTAGTTATATTTCCACATAAAGTATTTGAGGTTCTTAAGGTAAATAAATTTTCGTTGACTTGTTAGAAACTTGTTAGAAATAAAAATATTCTTTAATCCAGTAATTTAGTTGAGGTTTATATGTCAAATGAGCAATTCTCGTTCATTTCAGTTTTTGTTGTTGTTTGCAAGATGTTCAAATACGTTAAGCGCCCGTAGTACAAAGTTATTCTTCGATGTATTTCTGCTGTCATTAAATACAATATATTAACTAATACAAATTATTCAGCTTGCATTGCAGAATGTATGACTGAGCTCTGTTCTACGCCCTCTATCTAAGAACGGTTGACAATTTGTCGGAAATTGTTTTGCTCTACAAATTGTATGGTAGATAATAACATCATTGGAGCGGTAGAAGTCATCGCGAAAAACCGATTTTGATGACCTTTGACCTAGAATAACTTACGAAATTTTATGAGACTTTTCAGACAACTTTTAGAACTCCAATATGAAGGTGTGTATTTTCAGATTATTATCTCTCATTTTCAGGTTGACCCATTTGTTTTGCTTAAGTGACTGCATTAAAAGTAAAGTCTGTTTAATGGCAAATATATTCGGGAACGCTTTTAAAGTAAAATAAGTGAAATTAAAACAAATTTAAAGTGAAAAGTGATAGGTTTTACTTCGGATCCGGAGGCTGTAGCCACCCCATCGAAGGATACATTGGTAAGTTTTTTTTTATTTTGTATTTCTTTTATTACAAAATCTTTGATTGTTTTTTAATTTCTTTTATTTCAAAATCTTATTTTTCAATAGTAACAAGAGATTTAGGTAATTTAATTTTTCATGAATTACTATTTTATTATTAATTTAATTTTAAAAATGTTTCACAAAATTTTGGAGGCATAATTTTTGTTTTTATTTTTTTTAATAAAATGAGGGGAAGAGATAGAAGGGTATGAAATTTTGAGGATAGGAAGATGCCAATTTTCCTCCAGAAATTGGAAAATCACTGCAATTTTTACTAAATAATAAACTTTTTGAATAATTTTGAATGAACTACAACAACTTGTGTGTGTTACCACCAAGTATACAGGCTAGAGTTATAGCTATTTCACGAGTGCCATCTCGATCATCAGACTCCTTTTAGTCGTGCTTAGTCTGGTTATGCTAGTATTAATTGAAAAATTCTTTGTCGTCATCTGGGAGTGAACCATGAACCTTGCGATTCAGAGGCCGATCGATGCACTACACACCGCGCCACTGAAGTCACATGTTTAGCTCAATCCCAATGCAGGGGAAAAAAAAGTAAGAGTGAAAAAGGAGTTCCACAAACATCTAATCGAAAATGGCATTAATTAATTCATTCGCCAGTTTTTTGGGTTTTCTTCTCGGACGGTAATAGAACCTTACAACACACTAGACGAGACAGGTGTGGTTCCAGATTTATTCGTCTTCAAACACATATTTAGATCGCTTAGCAAAATTTAGAAAACTTTGAGTTCTTAAGGACTAGGCATGGACTCCCTGATTCTTATTATATTAATATTTTGTGGAAGCAAATGTGACTTACGTTTTAGTCCTATTTTTTTTTACCAATTAGTCTATTCTCTTTTCTTTTAAAGACCTTAGCAAGACTAATAGAAACGCACATTCGCCTGAAGCTAAGTGAAAGTGTTCTCTCTAAGGTCCAGCATGCATATATAAGGCCAAATCTGTTGAGACGGCGGGCGCTCCATGAAGTGGTGGGCACGATTGAGAAATCAATTCATCTCAAAGAATTCACTTTGGGAGCATTCCTTGACGGCCTTCAATAATGTCGAAAACTATTCTATTCGACAAGCCCTAAGGTCTATTAGCATCGATCCGATGCTGCCAAGTTGGATTGATTCCATGCTTCAAACTAAAATAGTAAATGCCAGAACGGGTGACAGCAAACCTAAAGCTGGGACGTTTAGGGGTACGCCACAGGGTGGGGTCTTATCTCCTCTTCTTTGGCTTCTGGTGCCTAATCGGATCCTATAGTTGAACTTGGCCTAAGCGGTGTCAGAGTCGTAGTGTGGTCTCGCAGGAAAATTGGTTCCCACACTGTGCGAACTTCTACAAACCGCACTTGATAAGCTCAGTAAATGGGCCACTAGCTGCGAACTTAATGTCAATCCTCTTAAGACAGAACTGGGTTTGTTTACGAGGAAGCGTAACATCCCAAGTATAAACCCTCCCACCATAAATGGGACACCGCTCCATACTACTGTTACGCGGCTAAATATCTTGGCTTGGATATCGATCAGAAACTGAACTGGGAAGAAAATATCAAGGAGAGAGAAAAGAAAGCTGCAATAGCTTTCAACACCTGCTGTAGAATTTTTGGCAAGAGATGAGGTCCCAGCCCCCAAACCATTCACTCCGCCATTATAAGGCCTATCCTTACGTACGCATGTTTGGTTTGGTGGCAAGCGCTGGAAAAGGCAACCAATCTTAAAACCATGACTAAAATTCAGAGATTGGCGTGTATTGGCACAACAAGTGCCATGAAAACCACTCCGACTGCAGCCCTAGAAGCATTCCTTTCACTAGCCCCACTCGATTTATCTTCTTAACCCACCCGTTAACAAATTAATAAAGCTTCCAAACTTTTGCAGTTTCTACCTTGGTTGCAGTCTATGAGGCCGCACAATGTCTTTCCACATGTGAAATGATAAACAAAAACATTGACATCTTTATAGACAGCCAGGCGGCAATTAAGGCCATTACGTCGATCGTCACGAAATCCAATCTGATTGATCGTTGCCGTAGTGAATTGAGATCACTCGGCGAGCAAAATTCAGTCACCCTTCGATGGGTCCCGCAGCACAGTGACTTTTACGGCAGTGAAATGGCAGATGAATTGACCAAAAGCAGTTCATCACTTGAACCGAGCCAAATAGTACCCTGGGTACTTACGCCACTGGAACAAGAAAAAAATAGATTTCACCAGAGCTTCCTTGGGCCGCCAATGACAGATGGTCAACAATTGATACGTGTCGGGTTTCGAGGAATCTATGGCAAGATATCTCTAAAGAAAAAACAAAGTACTTACTTAAGCTAAGCAGACCTCAACTGTCTCTCTTGATTGGAATCCTTACGGGTCACAACTCAATGGGAACCTATATGACTTTGGCATAAGCTCATCTGACATTTGTAGAGGGTGTCAGGACGAAGAGGTGGAGGAGAGCTCGCCTCACTTTCTGTGTGAATGCCCCAGATTAGCTAGGAAAACTGCCCTCAGAGAATATATATTTTTGACGATTTGGGCGACATCTCATTTTTGCCACTAAGTAGCATCCTGATAACGGGTGATTTTTTAAGAGGTTTAGAACTTAAAAAAAAAAAAACACAAAAAATTCGAAAAAATGAATGAAATATTTATTTGAATCGATAGTTTGAACCTTGCAATTTAATGTTTAAAGATAATTTCATGCAAATGTTGACCGCGGCTGCGTCTCAGGTAGCCCATCCGCTGAGTCCAATTTTGGCACACTCTTTCACACATATCGGCCGGTATCTCACGAATGAATGCATGGATGTTGGCTTCCAGTGCGTCAATCGAAGCGGGCTTGTCCCTATAGACATTAGCCTTGACATACCCCCACAAAAATTAATCTAATGGTGTCAAATCGCACGATCTAGGCGGCCAATTGACCGGCCCGAAACGTGAAATTAACTGTTCACCAAACTCGCCTCGCAATTGCGCCATTGTTTCGCGTGCTGTGTGGCATGTGGCACCGTCTTGTTGAAACCACATATCATGCAAGTCAAGAACTTCCATTTCGGGCAAAAAAAAGTTTGTTATCATCGCTCGGTAGCGTTCAACATTGACAGTAACGCTGCGATTCGCATCATCTTTGAAGAAATATGGCCTAATAATGCCGCCGGCCCATAAACCGCACCAAACAGTGGCTTTTTCGGGATGCATTGGTAGCTGTTGCAATGCTTCTGGCTGATCTTCACTCCAAATGCGGCAATTATGCTTATTTACGTACCCATTCAACCAAAAATGAGCCTCATCGCTGAACACAATTTTTCGATAAAAAAGCGGATCCTCCGAGCACGAATTTTGATAGTAAAATTCAATAATTTGCAAGCGTTGTTCATTTGTAAGACGATCCATGGTTAAATTGCAAACCAAACTGAAGCTGTTTGACAGTGACACAAGGTACTAAACACACGTCAGCTGTCAAAACCAGTGTTGCCAAAACCAAACCAGCTAAAAAATCACCCTTTATTTATTCAGAATGATTCAGGGAGGCATCCTATACTCCTATAACTTCCACTATCTCCCTTACCTCTTCCTTTACCTTCATCCTGGGGAGCACAATACATCCTTGGAGATCCGAGTGAGGTGATGTGGATGTGGGCAACCGCATCATCATCCCTTCTAACCTAAACTAACCTAAGTCCCATTTTTCCAAATAAGCTCCGAAATAGTATTGCCGAACCCTGTTACTGGCTGCTCTACTGGCTTCCCAACTAGGAAGGTTTACATGGAACAACAAATTGTCAAACATTGTTGACAACCACCGATGTTTGATCATTTAAACGCAAAAAAAAACTTGTTGTCCAATCTGTGTTGTATGGCTTTCAAAATATTTTGAAAACAATGCTGATCCATGCAAAGCACCCAACTGGCTACAAAAATAGCAAGCCAGTTGACGAGCCTGGTAACTCAGGTTTGTATGTGTTAGTAAAAAAATGTGAGTGTATTGCGACTTACTTACTAGCCGGTACTGGCTCGTGTGGTCTCAAAGATAAACTCTTCAAGCTTGTCTCCGAGGCTCATTTTAATCTTTTTTCTAAAAAAATTACCAAATTTTTAGATTTAGAAGAAAATTTGTAGTTGCCTTTTCTCATGAGGTTTTTTCTGTGGTTTGATAGTGGAGCAGTGTTAAAAAAGATTATATATGTAGTTCTTGCTACTGCCGCTAGTATATTTTTTCTCAATGAAGGGATAACTATAAATAGAAATGTCCAAGCATATCTTGGACAATTTAGTGTGTCTTAAAGTTGTTCTGAATTAAAAGTAAAGTCACTTCTGTCCTTCGTGTTTTTTAAAAATGGATTCTAGTTGCAAGGTATAGTGCTCAAAAAATAATTTTTATTTTTTATTTTGTTATTTTCTCCATTTAACGAAAATTTAAAATAAAAGCGATTTGTACAAATTTGCAAAAACTGAAGGATATACAATAAATTCCTTGCATTCTCTCATCGTTGATCTAAACCTTCAATGGTAATCTTCATCAATTCCACGAACATCATTTTTTTACTTGCGATGGCAAGATATGCATTCGTAAAAATATTTGAACTCGAGATTTTGATCTACGATGATAGGGAAGACGAAAAAAGTGGGTCTTACAATTCTGTCTGTCTGTTCGGCTACAGCCTAAGCACCTGAATTGATTTTCTCAAAACTTGTTACATAATGGTTTTTTGGTGATTCTGCCCACATTTTTTATTTTATTTTTCAGAACCAAAAATAACGGTACCTGCCATACAATTTTTTTTAACAATTTTACAAAATCTTACTTTCTTACTTACTTAAGGTGGCGCTACAGTCCGGGGTGGACCAGGGCCTCAACCAACAAGCTTCTTCCAGCCGGCTCGGTTTCTAGCTAGCTGTCTCCAGTTTCGCACGCCAAGTTGGTTGAGGTCCTCTTCCACTTGCGTGCGCCACCTTTTACGCTGTCCACCTCTACTGCGTTGTCCCACGGGGTTGGATTCAAAGACTTTCCGGGCCGGAGCATTGGTGTCCATTCGCTCTATGTGACCCAGCCATCTTAGTCGTTGGCTTTTCACTTTTGTGGCTAGGTCGGTGTCGCTGTAGAGCCCATACAGTTCGTGGTTGTATCTTCTTCTCCATTCCCCATCTATGCAGACGGGACCAAAAATCACCCGGAGAATTTTTCTCTCAAAACAGCCTAACGCGTTCTCATCCACCGTTAGCAGTGTCCATGCCTCTGCACCATACATCAGGGCCGGGATGATAAGCATATTATACAGGGACAGTTTAGTTGCTCGAGAGAGGGCTATGCTTCTCAATTGCCTTCTTAGCCCAAAGAAACAGCGATTGGCAAGAGTAATTCTTCGTTTGATCTCAGCACTGGTATCGTTCGCTGAGTTAATAGCGGATCCTAGATTTTTTGTTTTTTTTTTGTTTACAAAATCTTATTTTTCTCAAAAAAGGCTCCACAACTTTTCTTAAAAAAAAAATCAATACATTTCTTTTAGTAAGGGCTACCTTTTGGGTGGGAAACTATTTTTCAAAAAATGGTTATTAATGGTACCTACCCCGAAAGAACCATTTTTTATTTTCGATTTTTTTCAAAACGATATTTCTGATTTCAATAAAATGTTTTATACAGAAGCTTCTAAAAAAGTTTTCCAAATTTCCAAATTTATTTTTGTAAATCATATATGTATGTACATTTTTCGAAAACGACAAGATCGTTTTTTTTTTTAATACTATCTAAAATATTTTAAGAAAAAAATTTCTTTTATATAAACCAAACGGTACCTTCCATACCAAAGTTAAAAAACCATTAAGGAAAATATTTTTTCTCTCAAAAATGGCTCCTACAATTTTAATTAAACTTTTTTCCTAGGCCAAAACTAGTGTAATCTACTACATAAAAATTATAAAATTTGATACTTATTAGCAGTACCTTTCATACAATATTTTTTTTATATTTTTAATTTTCTCATTATCACCTGATCGGATTTAAATAAAATTTTGTATCTACAAATTTAAAATAAGTTCAAATAATATTGCTTGGAAAAATTTTCAAAAAAGAAATTTTGGATTTTTTAAAGAAGTTTTAAACTATTTTTTATATCTAAAAACGGGTTAGTAATTTTTTTTTTAATTCAAATTTCATATGCACATAAATAAATACTTAAGATTTGCATACCAACATTTTTCCTAAAAAATGTTCTAGAAATGTTATATGGGTGATTCTCTGCCAACTGTGATTCTTTTTTTAGAAAATTTTCAAAAATTAAAACTTCTTGGAACAATCAGCCTTATCGCAAATAAATTTTCCCCCGGATTTTTTCCCTCGTGTCATACTCTCCAATCGTAAACAATATTCGAAAAAAGGAAAGAATTCCTAGGAAAAAAGTAGGAAAGTAGAAAGGAAAATTAATGATTTTTCCCTGGAAAAAATTCACTTAAGTTTAGCTGGAGGATTTTGAAAATATAAAACGTAAGTTTTACTTTTATCTTTTTTATGCCAGTTTGTCTGTGTATTTTAACATTTTTTATCTTCCGTGTTCAAAGTGATACATTGGCGAGAGATCTCTCTCTCAAAAATTAATTAAACTTCTGCCAAAGACTTCACTGAAGCTGGATTGAGCCACTTTTTTGGTAGCCACTTCTGCAAAAAAAACCCAAGCATGCATCTAGTTTGACGATAGAATATTTAAATATCCAGTAAATATGTGAAAGCGTTATTTTAAAAATTATAATCGTCAAAACGATTATCCTTAACGGGATCGTCAATGATTTGCTTCACGCAACGTCTCTCGTTTTTTTTTCAGAATGCAGTTTCCTACAAACCTACAAGCATGAAAAATTACTTTTTCTATCCCTTAAGTTTCTTCGAATATTCTGTTTAGGTTTCTCCGATCTCTTTCTTCGGTGGTTAATCTAAAGGCCATGGTATAGATATTAAAAAATACCGATTTCAATGCTTCAAAAATGTAGGAACATAACTGTATTTCATTAATTTATTCACAAACTTTGACAGTTCAATAATTTAAATTAAATAATTATCTCAAAATATTTTGAAACTAGTTCGAAGTTATTTCCGGGGGAAATTGTATTCGGGGAAGATTGGCGATGAGAGTATTCCTGGGAAAAAATAAAATCCGAGGGAGATCTATCTAGTGAAATGTACTAAAACTAGTATAGACCATAATGACACTCTTTTTCTTTTTTTCTTTATTTCTCCCTCTTTTTGACCATATTTGTGTTGAGATTCTTGATTGTTTAATACGTTCTGAGCTCTTGACATTTCTTCTTCCCTTTTTTTCTTTAAAAAAATATCTCTTTTTCGTTTTTGAAGTCTGTTCTTCTGAATGGCAACACTTTTCCTTGTGCTGGGTTATTACTTAGTTTTAGTTGCACGGAATGATTTTTATTTGGCTCGTCTGAGGTATTGCTACCGTTCTTACAAAGAAAATTGGTAGACAAAAATATTATTGCAAGACATTATTTAATTATATTTAATTAAAGCTCAGAAAGTATTTAAATGCGGTACTGACATCCACGGTACTGACATTTAGACAGTTTATGTAAGATCACTTCGCTATATGCTTTTGAGAAAAATAATTTCCAGGACAATTTTAACTTATACCGTTTAAAGATATACAAAATTTTGATAGCCAGCCAAAAACATGTTATAACATGCTTTAAAAATACCACCACGGTACTGACAAATAAATTTGTGGCATAGGCTGTTTTCCAAAATGCAGTACTGCAGCGCATCATGATTTCTTAAATTTTTTATATTTATACTTTCTTAATACAATTCAACATTAAAAAACCACAACACTAAATTATAGCGCATTTTTTTACGTAAATTTATCTCAGAATATGACTATTAAAAATATGATGCACTGCAGTACTGCATTTTGGAACTCAGTCATACTTTCATCGCATGCGTGAACATATCACTCTTGAAGTACAACAACGTACACAAATTAAAATGACTGTTGTTACCTATACATAAATAGTTCATCTTTTAGAAAACCACAAAACATACGTGTTAAAGCTAAAACAAAATCGTGTTTGAGCGGAAAATCTTATGAACTCAAAAATAAAACTAAAATCTCGGACATTCATTCATGATTACTTTATTCAGCAACAAGTATTTTGACTTAATTTTTGCAATATTTTGTCAAGCTAGTATTGCACTCAAACTTTTCTAAGGACAACATTTCTATTCAATGAAGTATTTCATTAGAAAAAAGTAGATTTAATCGGAAAAACAAGGAACGGACATGCCACGGTACTGACATTTTTACTACACTTTCCCAAGCCATGTGGAAGAAGTAGCTAATTGGGTCCTGATATCGAATGTAGATTGTAGTAAATAGCCATTTACACAATTCAAACCAAAAATATATACGAAATTTTACATTAAATAACAAAAAACATAACATAACATATATAAAATTATTTTTTTAAAAAACCGCTCCAACGTTTTTAATTTTTTTTTTCATCCCAAGCTATCAAAAGACTTGTTTTAGCTAATTTATATATCGCATTTAATGGTTTTCAACATTTTTCTCTTATAATTTCCATGTCTTTATATACAACTTTCTTAAACCCTCAGCCTCTTGACTATAAGAGCAAGTACGTGCGACCAAGTAGTGCATTTTATTTTATTTAGAATTAGGTGGTTTTGACCGGTTTTCTATTAAAATTTTTTGTAAAATTATTGTTAATCGCATAATTTTCTAAAATGCATTATCATTTGTATTTAATCTATTATTCTATAGCTTACATACAATTTCTTTCCTTTTAATGATGTTAAATAATTTTTTATTCATTTATTATGTTCTTAATGCTTGATAGCAAATAAATAATAAACACAGTCATGTTCATATGTACCGATAACTACTTTTTGTCACACATCCCACGATCTTTATTGAAGAGATCCTTTAAAAGGTTTGAAGTAGAGATAATTTTGTTCGTGTACCTAATCCAGAAAGTATGATATAGCATAATGATTCGAGTTAAGTACTGTCTGAGGTTCCCAGCCACTGTGGGTCAGAGCTAACTAACCCGTTTTGGGGCACTTTCGACATATTTCCATCCAGAAAAAAAGTCAAAATAAGTATAAATCAAATTTTCTAAAATTGTCTACTATTTTCTCAAATATGTTAAATTTTTGTAAAAAAAAAAAACGAATATTGAACAAATGAACATTTAGTTGTGATGTTGAAGGGTGCCACCTCTGTTCCCCTATAAAAAATATACGCATAACATTATTGTTCATTGCATTTACTGCATTCTCAGAAAAAAATATAAAGTTAAAAGTAGGAGTTAATCACATGTATATTTTTTTAATGAAAGACATGATGTGAACAAATTACAACTCAAACAAATAAACCATTGTTGTACTGAGAAGCTGATTGATGTGAATTGGTGCGAATGAAAATATACTTGTAAAGTTCAATCGCACCACATTGCATTTGCATTGCTGCATTTTTACTTGCGATATAGGTACTATAGGGCAAGTTTTGGATTCGTGCAAAAAAAAAATTTCGAGATAACAATCAAACATGACATTACGATGATAGAGAACACGAAAAAAGTGGGTGGCACAATTCTGTCTGTCTGTCTGTCTGTCTGTCTGTCTGTCTGTATGTACCTCAACCTACAGCCTAAACCACTGAAGCGATTTTCTTCAAATTTTGAACTTAAGGTTTTTTTGTAACTCTCCAGAGGGGAAATTGAAATTTTTTTTTTAGCTCAAAAAATAACGGTACTTGCCATACAACCGTTAAGGAAAAGCTTATTTATCTCAAAAACGGCTCCAACGATTTTGATAAATAGAAATCAGTGTATTACTGTAAATATGATGTACCTTTTAGTAAGAAAAAAAATCACCAAAAACATTTATTAACGGTCAGGGGCGTAGGAGGGGGGGGTGTGGGGGGGTGTACCACCCCCCCACGCTTTTCAAGAGTCGGCAAATTCAGGAAGCTAGATTTAATAATTCAAGCAATAAAAAAAAAAATAATAAAACCATACATTTTACAATATTTTTCGGAAAAAGTTAAAAAAAAGTAAGTTTGTATTTTCATTATATTTAGGTTTTTAAACTTTTAAATGTACCTATACAAATCGACATTTTTGCCGATTGCAGATTTTGGAAATATGCCGAATAATTAAAGAGTCGGCAAATCAACGAAGCTTCATTTGCAAACAATTATGAATAAAGCGAGCCCAAGCATTTTTGCCCATTGCGGATGTCGTAAATTTGCCGACTAATTCAAAAGTCAGCATATCAACGAAGCTTCATTTAAAAAAATTTAATAAAACGAGCATCTTTACTGATTTCGGATTTCGCAAATATGCCGACAAATTCAAGAGTCGGCAAATCAACGAAGCTTAATTTGAAAAAAAAAAAACATTTTTGCCGATTGTGAATTTCGCAAATATGCCGACTAATTCAAGAGTCGGCAAATCAACGAAGCTTAATTTGAAAAAAAATTTTATAAAACGAGCATTTTTGCCGATTGCGAATTTCGCAAATATGCCGACTAATTCCAGAGTCGGCAAATCAACGAAGCTTAATTTGAAAAACAAAAAAAAAAAAAAAAAAAAAATTAAAAAAAAACATTTTTGCCGATTGTGAATTTCGCAAATATGCCGACTAATTCAAGAGTCGGCAAATCAACGAATCTTAATTTGAAAAAAAATTAATAAAACGAGCATTTTTGCCGATTGCGAATTTCGCAAATATGACGACTAAACATCATAGAACACGCCGTGTTCCAAGAAGAATCGATGAAAATCCAGAAACAGCTTTCGACTTCGATTTCCAAAGATTTTATCGAAAAGAATTTAGATCGGTTTTGCAAGTTTTTACGACGTGTATAAACGATAATTTAAAAGATAATTTTTCATCTTTCGAACCTTTTTAAAAGATTTTTGAAATTCCAGTCGACAGAGGCAATGTCACATGGAATCAGTGGAATCCATAATGAAATTGGAGCCCCTATTTTTTAAAGAAGATCCAGAGTGTTTGCTTTCTGAGTTGCAAATTCTTCTTGATTCATCCACAAACTGTATAAATTTCGAAGACATTACCAAAGTTGTGTTCAAGTTGAAAATTGTAATTCCCTTAGCGCACAAACTCATTTGCTTCATTTTAACTGCTCCTGTGACATCAGCTTATTGTGAACGATCATTTAGTAAATTAAAATTAGTCTTAAACTATTTGCGCACGACAATGGGTGATGATCGTTTGAATAATTTGATGCTGCTTTATTCTTCAAAAGATAAAGTGGACGAAATTATTCTTAATGAGGTCGTTGAAGAATGGTCCTTATTAAAACACCGCCGAATTAAAATCTAGATAGTACAATGTTAAAGGAGAATGGGCAAAAATGTATGGGATCTGGTCTACCTACTCAACAGAGATGTGTCATACATCAATGAAAAGGTCATTGCAAATACTTCATTTTATTATATGGCCGTTAAGTTGTAAACCATGGGGTTCAAAAGATATTCGGCTTTAAAGCACCAAAAACAATAATAATGCATTTCTTAATTGGTACTTGGATGACCTGCTCAACATTTATGTGTTATATATCGTTGGAAAGGTTATTGCATGTACTAAGTTTTTGTATATGGCCGTTAAGCCGTAGACCCCGGGGTTCAAGAGCTACATGGACATGAAAAACTCCAAATATAACAATAATGCAGTTCTTGATTGGCACTTGGTCTACCAACTCAACAGAAATGTGTCATACGTCATTGGAAAGGTCAATGAGAGTACTTCATTTTCTTATATGGCAGCCAAGCTCCAAACCATGGGGTTCAAAAGATATTCGGCTTTGAAGCAGCAAAAACAACTAAAATGCATTCTTAATATGGTAACTGGTTGCACAACTCAACATTAATGTGTCAGGTATCGTTGAAAAGGTTAACTTATGTGCTTTATTTTTTTATATGGGCGTTATACGCTCAACCATGGGACTCAAAAGATATTTTAGAAAAATGCAGAAAAGAGCAATAATGCATTTCTGCATTGGAGCGTGGTCTTCTTACTCAACAGCGATGTTCCATACATTTTTGAAAAGGTAATTATATGTTCTTCAAATATTTGTATGTCTATCACCGGTAGACCATGGGGTTTAAGAGCTACTTGGACATGAAAAACCCCAAATATAACAATAATGCAGTTCTTGATTCGCACTGGGTCTACCAACTCAACAGAAATGTGTCATACGTCATTGGAAAGGTCAATGAGAGTACTTTATTTTCTTATATGGCAGCCAAGCTCCAAACCATGGGGTTCAAAAGATACTCGGCTTTGAAGCAGCAAAATGGATCTACGCCTCCTACAGCTCACCTCAGCAATGTCATATTGGATGACGCTATTATTTAAATATTAAAAAAAAATATATGAATACATTTTCTATGAATATCTCTATTACTTATTTTTAAAACTCATCCATTGATACATATATACGCTCAGTTTGAATATGAATATCCTTAAACCATAATGTCAACAGCTGATAGAAATACAAATGATTGAAGAACATATTATTACCTTTTCAAAATAGTATGGCACATCGCTGTTGAGTAAGAAGACCACGCTCCAATGCAGAAATGCATTATTGCTCTTTTCTGAATTTTTCCCAAATATCTTTTGAGTCCCATGGTTGAGCGTATAACGCCCATATAAAAAAATAAAGCACATAAGTTAACCTTTTCAACGATACCTGACACATTAATGTTGAGTTGTGCAACCAGTTACCATATTAAGAATGCATTTTAGTTGTTTTTGCTGCTTCAAAGCCGAATATCTTTTGAACCCCATGGTTTGGAGCTTGGCTGCCATATAAGAAAATGAAGTACTCTCATTGAGCTTTCCAATGACGTATGACACATTTCTGTTGAGTTGGTAGACCCAGTGCTAATCAAGAACTGCATTATTGTTATATTTGGGGTTTTTCATGTCCAAGTAGCTCTTAAACCCCATGGTCTACAGCTGATAGACATACAAATATTTGAAGAACATATTATTACCTTTTCAAAAATGTATGGCACATCGCTGTTGAGTAAGAAGACCACGCTCCAATGCAGAAATGCATTATTGCTCTTTTCTGCATTTTTCCCAAATATCTTTTGAGTCCCATGGTTGAGCGTATAACGCCCATATACAAAAATAAAGCACATAAGTTAACCTTTTCAACGATACCTGACACATTAATGTTGAGTTGTGCAACCAGTTACCATATTAAGAATGCATTTTAGTTGTTTTTTCTGCTTAAAAGCCGAATATCTTTTGAACCCCATAGTTTGGAGCTTAGCTGCCATATAAGAAAATGAAGTACTCTCATTGAGCTTTCCAATGACGTATGACACATTTCTGTTGAGTTGGTAGACCAAGTGCCAATCAAGAACTGCATTATTGTTATATTTGGGGTTTTTCATGTCCATGTAGCTCTTGAACCCCGGGGTCTACGGCTTAACGGCCATATACAAAAACGTAGTGCATGCAATAACCTTTCCAACTATATATAACACATAAATGTTGAGCAGGTCATCCAAGTACCAATTAAGAAATGCATTATTATTGTTTTTGGTGCTTTAAAGCCGAATATCTTTTGAACCCCATGGTTTACAACTTAACGGCCATATAATAAAATGAAGTATTTGCAATGACCTTTTCATTGATGTATGACACATCTCTGTTGAGTAGGTAGACCAATTTGCCCATTCTCCTTTAAATATTAAATTTTCATTACAACTTATTAAGTTGCTGCAATAAAATAATAATAAATATAAATTAATAAATTTTATTATTAAAATTAATTTATTATAAATAATTCGCTATATTATTAAAAATTGTTTATTTTAAATAAATAAAGTGCTGCAATATAAATAAATTAATGTATTTTATTATTATAAATGACTAAATTGCTGATTGTGATAGAATTATGCGTTACTTTAATTTTTGTATAAAGATTGTTTAATACCTACATATACCTAAACAAAAAAAAATTGCTGCAATAAGAATATAAAAATTGATGAATTTAATTCGTTGTTAAAAATTATTTCTTATTTAGATTAATCGTTGCAATAATAATATTAATTTATTTATTCCATTTATTATAAATAAATACATAACTCCAAAAATAATTGATATCTTATTTTCTATACCAAATAATAGTTCCCAATATTTTAGAATTGTTTCATGGAAAATCATTGCTCCTAAGTTTTTTAAATCTCTTACATCAGCTGAAGGCGGTTTCATTGAAAAATCTCGTATTTTGACATCTCAAAAGTGTATGTGGCGAAGTGAAGATTTGAGCTAAAATCGATCAGCCCTATCAGGAGTTTCGCCCGAATGTCATTCCACTCGGAAAAAATCCCTTTTTTCTTTTCCCTTATTTTGAGTTTCACCCGAAAAATGCTAAATCTATACAGTCGGCAAATTTTTAAATTAAGTCGGCAAATTCCTAAAATAAGTCGGCATTTTAATGAAAGTCACCCCCCCACGGCTCGAACCCTCGCTACGCCACTGTTAACGGTACCTGCCATATAACGGTTTTTTTGATTTCTGGTCTTCTCATTAGCCGCTCATCCGATCTCAATAATTTTTTTTTCACAAAAGCTTTGTTAGAATATAAATAAAACTGCATACCAAAATTTTTGAAAAAATAAATTTTGGATTTTTAAAAAAAGATTCAAAATTTTTTTTTGAAAATTCAATATTTCAAAAACGGGTTGATGAATTAATTTGAATTTTCAGTTTTAAATGTATATTAATATAAACTCAAAATTGGCATACCAATTTCTTTTTTGAAAATTGTTACAAAAATTTTATATATAAAAAATTTATTTTTAAGAAAACGGCTCCAACGATTTTAAATTTTTTTTTTGCATATATTCATATTTTTTTAAGTTATCAAAGGCATACTTTTTTTTTGCGCTCTAAGTTATTTATCAGGCTGTTTAATCAATTAAAAGAACGATTTAAATGCTTTTTTATACTTTTTCTATAACTATTTGAATATTTTTTAAAGTTTTTAAGTTCCACACAACTTGAACACAAGAGCAAGTACGTGCGATCCAGTCGTGCATTTTATTTTTCCTTATCTTCAGTTGCGAGAGTATCTTCTCTAGGTTTTATTTGAAAGAAAACAATAAAAACAATATTCACACGTTAAGAGCTTGCAAAAGTTTATAATGCATCTAAGCTTTTGAGCTGGCAATAAATATGCAAGAACATACATACATACATACCTACCTACATATAAGAACGCATTGATGTTTGGAAAATTAAAAGAAATCAAAAATAGCGGAAAGTGATTAACGAAACGACAGATTTGTTTGATGTTTTTTTTTTGAAAACATTAAGCTTGTTTTTATGTCTCTATCAGCTTTATTATAGTCTAGTCAATGAAGGGAAAAAAAATGCCATCAAATTCAACAGTTTTGAAACTTGGCACACTTATTAAGAATGGTCTAGTGATGAAGCATAAAAAAGTCCCCATGAATCCGAGTCGAGCTCTAGCGGCAGGAATGTGTAACATTTTTATTTTTTCGTTTTTCGTGTTTATCTTAGAAATTATTTGTCTTATCAAAAAATTTTCTGAGAACAAAAGATAGCTTATGAAATTCTCTACTGATTACGACCAAATTTTCCATATCTCTTATACTTAAAAAGTTATTTGGCTCCACAAGTTGGTACAAAATATTCTAATGTAAAAATGCGGTACTAGGACGTTTTAAGGGTTTATAATATGATCGGATTCACCTTGGTAAGAGTGAAGTCCCTATGCTTGTACAAAATAGTACCCCTTTTCTACACCAGGGGTGGATCCAGAGTAGAATTGGGGAAGGGGCTCTCAGAATAATACTACCTCTTTCAGTGCTTTACATATTTTTTTTAACAAAAAATTTAATTTATGTACTAAAACTAGAATGGTGTTTACCCAAATTGCAAAATCTTTCAATAATTCATCGGGTTCTACCTCAATGTCGTAATTAAGTTGAGGAGAGCCAACACTTTTAATGAGCCTTGAAGCATTGTTGTTCTAAGCCAAGTTTTGATTCGACGTATAGGAGACAACGATCTTTTCTAGCTCTAGCGATCGTGGCTGATAATGTGGAAAGAACACAAAGTAAGGTATTTATAAACGGATATACATATACTATATCCTATATCGCATTGTTTGAATGTTTCGATGGAAAATATCATCCGAAGCCCGTATTCAATTTGCCGCCTCGACTATTGTTGCAAAAGTAGCTAATTCCACTCTCAGCTTCAGTTTTCAATTGTTTTTCATCCTCCTGCAAAATGTTACCAAAATGTTCGATGAGACAGTTGATTAGTTCGTCAATGTCTTTCGCGACTAATTCAAGGCTGAGATTGATATTGCCGACAGCAAATTTTGGGAGTGGAGGTATAACCGAAATCGGAGTATGAGGGATTATAGGTATCTACATGTTTCGTGATTTGGAATATGAAAGTCTGGCAGGTTTTGTTTTCAGCCTTTGGTGGGGGTGGGGGTTTAAAAGTGGCGTAGTTTCCTATATATATGGTAGGGTCATTAGAACCTCAATTCACTTTTAAAAAATTGCATATGATGCTCTGTCATTTTCCCTAAGTTTCAAGACTTTTATCTTGGTAATCCGATAAATATGACCCATTATTTTACCTTTTTAAGCAAACCTTTTTGGGGTTTTTGTGGAGACTTTATTTGTTGATTTTTTGTTTTGTTGAAAATCTCCAAAAAAGGGATGATAAGGTTCACGTAAAATGGTTATATCTTGAGTTCTATTAATCGGACCGTCAAGATTGTGGTGTTTATGCTTAGGAAAAATGACAGGGAATCATATCTAATTTTTTAAAATAAATTAAACAGGTTATAACCCTGAAAATAAATCAGGGGATCTAGCACTTTTTAGCCCCCATCCCTCCCAAAGGCTGAAAACAAAACCTGCCAGACTTTGGCATTTGATATCGCGATACATGTACCTATAATCCCTCATACTCCGATTTTGGTTATACCTCCACTCCCAAAATTTGCTGTCGGCTCTTAGACTAATACTTCTCAGGACTTCTTGGGAGTATCGTGTCTTCAAATCCTTTGTGACCATTTCGATCAATGGAATGTATGCAGAAACGTTATAGTAGTCTTGAGATGGATGATTGTTTCGATGACTTTGGATTTCTATCATTGATGTCTAACCTTTCAGCTAGCTTTGTGGCATTCAAGAAAATTCCATGAAAATTATCGTCTATATATGGGTTCTTCGATTGCTAAGTGCTGAAATCAATATTTTTACAAAGTCTCACGCCTTTGGAAGGTCGATTGTTTCTTTCTGAAAATCCCACTAAGGGGCTGCGTTAATGATAAAATATTACACCTTGTTTTAAGAAATGAGGGCGTACTGAAGCTGATTGGGTTTCAGTAGCAATGGATGAAATTCAAACGTTTCCTGAGAATGCTGACGATTGCCAGATTTTTTTTAATTGACATCTACGGTAACTGGGATAGTGAAACGATAAAAATGGCTCGAAAAAAAATATTGCAATGGAATAATAAGAATGGAACGATTTGCTTTACTGGCGTGGGGTTTCAAATTTTGAAATCTTGGTATAGTGGTAAAAAAATTAATGAAACCGATGAACGAAGGAGAATCGTGAAAGCTGCAGCAGCCATACTGTTGATGATTATTTTTCAAAAACGTTGATGATTGTGTGCCTCAGAGTCTTAAAAATTTTTTGTAAACGCTTATAACACCGCTTCCACGTTATACCGGAAAGGAAAAAAATTAAATCCGTTAACTTCCATCACTTTTCTGGAAGAATTATGAATCCTCAAGTAGCAAAATATTATGATTTAATAGAACTGTTATGAGAACCTCTTTCTTACTACAAGTCTAAGATGCTTGCACAGTAGAACTCTTAAAACGTAAGCACTAGAACAAGAGCCGTATTTCATACTTAAGCATATAAAATAAAGCTTTTTATAGGCAATTTAAAAAAGTACCAATTTTTAGTGGCGAATAACTTTTTTACTATAAAATATATGGAAAACTTGGTCATAATCAAAACTGTTGAGAAATTCAGAAGCTATGTTTTGTTCTCAGAAAATTATTTGATAAGACAAAAAGTTTCTAAGATAAACATGAAAAACGAAAAAGATACAAATGTTACACGTTCCTGCCGCTAGAGCTCACCTCGGATTCATGGGGACTTTTAACACTTCATCACTAGATCATTCTTAATTTAATTAGTGTGCCAAATTTCAAAACTGTTACTTTTTGTTTCTTAGGTGAAAACCTTTATTGACTGAACTATTAACGATAGGACAGATTTGCTTGAAGTTTTGTTTGGAAAAATTAAGCTTTGTGATGTTTTTCTGTCTCTATCAGTTTCATTAAGCATTTTTTATATAAACTTCATGAAACACGTACTAATAAAACTACAATGCATTTGAAACTCCAGAAATCATGACTACCGCAAAACAAAAAAACAAGTTTGAAAGAAAAATTAAAACACACACCTTAAATTACTGTTCATAGAGCAAGAAATCATAAATCATCGTCGTGAGCATAACATTCAGGTCTTTTTTTTTTACAAATGGCTAACCATCTTAATTATTTTGGGGTCTAGAATTTTTATTGTTTGTTTTTTTTTTTCAAACTGGTTAAATTTTTATTACTTCACATCGTGTCATGTGTGTAACCAAAAAGTAAAACAATTCCAAATTATAGTTTAATTCGTTTCGTATATTTGTAAAGCAGGTACATTACCTTAGTGGTTTTTTTTTAACTTGACATTTTGAAGAAAACTCAATTCAACTGGTATACATATACATATGTTAATTCACAAACTGTGAGCCTAATCTAAGCTAAACACTCTTTCATAAAATAAATAACACACAATCATATTTAGGAAACCGCATATGATAGTATTTCATACACAATGCACATTTAATAAGTCTGTAAAATATTTTGTATTTTGTATCATGTCGCATTTCTGTCAAAACCTCCTAAGTCAAAAATAAAAAAAACTTAGGAGTCAAAATAAACCCGATGAAAAAAATAATAAAATTAAATGCTTGGATCGTTAAAGCTTTTACAATTGGTTGATAGAATAGAACCAATATACAGTTACGAGACATTGATATTTAAATTCAGTAATTTGTTTCGATCTGAAAACATTAAAATGTCATTTTAGCTCTTAAGCTATCTTTTCACTTTTTTTTTAAATTGAAACAGTTTCACAAATCAGGACTTGTGGTCTTTGAACGACAAAATTTGCCAAAAGCGACATAGGACCGAATTTCAAGAGTTGTCCTTATGTCTCATTTTCAAAGTGACATAATGCCAATTTTTCACTTTCAACTGTCTTCATCGTGTGCTATAACCCCGGTTTAGGAATAGGTCGTCAACAAAACGTTTCCATCCTTGACGGTCTGCAACAAGGAATTATAGCTGTTACCACGTCTTTCTTTGGGATTCTGCTTCTACTAAGACAGATGATTTCCATATTGTTCTTGGTCTTCCAACCCGCCGTGCAAACTGAGGACTCCATTCAAAGGAATGCTTTGCAATTTCATCGTTTGGTTTCCTCAGTGCGTGGCCAATCCATTGTGATTTACGCTTTCTTATGTCGATGTCCAGCCTTTCTTGACGTGACAGAAAATCTTTAGGATGTTGCGTAGACAGCGATTCACAAAATCCTGCAATTTCCTCGATATGGTAGACGTGGCTAGCTGCAACGGATTGTGGCTCATCCCGTTCAGCCCACTGATTATCTCGATCGAGATCGAAGGCCATCTCAAAATCCACAAACATGAGGTAAAGCGGTGATTGAAATCCCATCGCCTGCTCAAGGACGATACGCAACATGTTGATATGGTCGACACACAATCGACAAATGCGGAACCCAGCTTGATGCATCCTGAGTGTAGCTCGATTCTATCATTTATCCGCTCGAAAATGATGGTTGCCGTTAATTTTGGGAAAACGGAAAAATCGGTGATACCCCGCCAATTGTTGGAACTCTTGAGGTTACCTTTTTCTGGCAGCTGAACAATCACCCCTTCCTTCCAGTGGAATAGCTTTCGTTTTCCCATATAATTTGTATCAACGGATGCAGAATACTAGCCGATGTAAAGGGATCGGTTTTCAGGAACTCAGCTGGTATTGCGTCAAGTTCAGCTGCTTGTTGTTTCTAATGAGATTTATTGATGTTTGGGTTTGCTATCAATACCCCTATACGACCTGCGCATCTTTTGAATGTGGGGCACTACAGCACACTGCTCGATGAAGGCAGGACACAAAAATAGTCCTTCCATCTGCATATAGCTGACCCTCAATTGATACCAAAAGTGTGCCACCCACTTCCATTGCATCAGGATGATTGGTGATGCTTTTTTCCCAATAACATCTTTGGATATTTGGTACAATTCCGGATATCTCCTCTTACAGTGTTTCCCGCATTATCTGCGAGTCCATCCAACCTTACCCTCGTGTCGCGTCTCACACAGCGATAGACCGTCTTATGTGCAAGGCGATTATCGCTTCGCAATTCAGCTTTTCGTTGAACATCTCCCATGACGACTATGATATCGGCTCGCGAAACACTCCTGTAAACAGAGTTAAGATGATTTTAGAATGTGGTTTTGCCTTCCCCGGTCGCTTCATTTGTGGGGGCGTAGCACTGAACAATTGTTATGTAACGATTTTTTTAGCGAAACATTGCTGTCAATTATCTCGCAGAAATGGGCAGTCTGGCCACTCTCTCTTTCATCCTTCCCGGAATACAGAATTCTCGTTTTTCCGGTGCCTGATCTGTATTCAGCTCTTCCTCTGCACTTATATTCTCGCTTATGCCCAGGATACTTACCTTAAGGCGAATAGTTTCACGCTCAACCTGCTCGTATCTACCTTCGATGAACAAGGATCGAAAGTTCCATGGTCCAATTTTGGTACGTAAGCGGTAGCCAAAAGTAACATGTGCTTCTTGAAAGACGCTCGTACATGAAAGCAAAGAATATAAAGCAACTTTATATTCTTTGATTAAAGATACCGCACTCCCAAATTCGATGTGTGGTTTACTGCAACCGAAGCTGCAGAAGGAAAAAAAAGGTTACCTCTTGGGGACTCATTTCCAGTTGTTGTCATAGTTCATGTGTTTGCACATATCCTTCAACTAAGGTGTTTTCTGTGATACGATTCATAACAAACATAAGCTCAGATTTGACAGACACACCCTCCTTTTGTATGGTCAAACACATAACTGATCGAAGCCGCCCACTATGGGAAAACAGACGCCTTTTGCAGCCGCCCAATATGGGATTACAGACGCTACTTGCTGCTGCCGTTGGCCTTTCAAGATAGGCTCCTCCTCCGCCACCAGACTTTCATGTCGTTGACTGCCACCTGCAGTTCTCCCGCCTTCTGAGGGCTTTTAACCATTCCAAGCACAAGTTTGTGCCCTGACCAGCATCGCTGGTTTGTCTGTTTATCCCAGCATCCATTCGATCCTCCTGCACGAAAGCGTTACCCACTCTCTACCACGGGGAGGTGTGCATAAGGATCTTCCTTTCATTGAGCCTAGGGCCGTAGTGGCGTCCTAGCACTCTCCAATACTTTAGAAAGCCAACTACATTTTATATTGAAAATAATAAAATTAAATACTCCTTATGGACTCTTAGAAGTCGACATCTAGTCATAAATTAACCTTCATAATTCTTGCCACAGCAACAAATCAAGACTAAAAACTTTTGTTATAACCAACTTTACTGGTAACGAACACACGATTCGGTCTGTGATTTTATAAATATTTATCTGACCTATTTATACATAAATGTATGTTTTTAGGAACATTCTTTGTATGTGTATAGGTTTGTTACGGATTTCTATTTAAGGGGAATCTTAAATCACGTCACGGATTATTAAGAATACGTTTGAGTGTATGCTGTATAGGTTTGGTAAGGTTCAAAGATGTTTTAAGAATATCTTGCACTGAGTAGGTATAACGATATTTGTACATAATTGTGATACCTCAAGCGGAATCAACATTGTATATTAACAACAACAGCACTCACTTAAGATCTATAATATTAAAGTTTTTTCTGATAAGAGACGCAGAAGTGGTAAACTAAATGGGCGCACTCTAATTTCTGCAATTGTTTAGGTGATGGACCTTATTACATTAAAGTATTAGGTCGACTTGGACGAAAGTTTTTTGACAGCACTAGTCACTGATTTGTAAATTTTTATGCCGAAAAATTTATTAATCAGTGATGCAGCGATTCGGAAATTCTATATCCCTGGAGTAAAGAAAGAAATATTCACATACGCCACAGTTTACATTTACATAAGTAGATCATCAAAATAACTTTGCTTTTTCGTTGGGTTTTTTCTCTTAAAATTATTTCACGAGTAGTCAAAAATCCATCACATATACAACTGCAGGTGGCAGTCAACGGCATTATAGTCTGTTGGTGGAGGAGCACATCTTGAAAGGCCAACGGCAGCAGCAAGTAGCGTCTGTAATCCCATATTGGGCGGCTACAAAAGGCGTCTGTTTTCCAATAGTGGGCGGCCTCGATCAGTTAAGTGTTTGACCATACAAAAGGCGGGTGTGCCTGTCAAATCTGAGCTTATGAATGTTATTAATCGTATCTAGGAAAACACCATGGCGGAAGGATTTATGCAAATACATGAACTGTAACAACAACTGGAAATGAGTCCCCATAAGAGGTAATCATTTGATGGAGAATCCTTCGGCATCTTCGGCTGCTGTAAACCGCACATCAGATTTGGGGGTGCGGCATCTTTCATGTACTAGCGTCAATCAAGACACCATAATAATACATAAATGAATCGTGAACAGACAGGAGAAGTCTTTCAAGAAGCGCAAATGTTACTTTTGGCTACCGCATACGCATACGAAAATCCGAGCATGGAACATTCGATCTTTGTACAGCGAACTTAGATACGAGCAGGTTGAGCGTGAAATGCTTCGCCTAAAAATCAATCTCCTGGGCATAAGTGAAACTAAGTGGAGAGGAAGATCTCAATACAGATCTGACACTGGAGAAACGAGAATGTATTGTATTCCATGAGGATGAAAGAGAGGGTGGCCAAAGACTGCATAGTGTTGGAATTATGGTGAACGAGGAAGCAAGGCGTAGTCTTATTTCGTGGGAGCTCATTTCTGCGAGATTAATGACAACAAGGCTTCGTCTAAAAATTCGTAACATAACAATTATTCAGTGCTACGCGCCACAAATGCAGCGACCGCCGAAGACAAAACCGCATTCTACACTCATCTTAACTCGGTTTACATGAGTGTTCCGAGAGCCGATATCATAGTCGTTATGGGAGACCTCAATTCCCAAGTCGGTTCAGACAATTACGGGCTGAACGCGTGATGGGAAAAAATGGCTTTGTGTCTCGGAGCAAAAATGGCGAGTTTCTTGTCGACTTTTGTAATGCGAATTGTCTGGTTCTAGGTTGGACTTTATTTAAGCATAAGACGTGCAACAAAATCACCTGTGTTTATCCGGACGGTCAAACTGAAAACCAAATTTCCCAACATATGTCGTAACTATGTCACCAACCTTAACGACAAAGCTTCACGTTTAAACGGAATTCAACATTCAACGGCTCCCTGAAATTACGCCATAGGAAATTACGGCAACAAAATAAAAATGGAAAAAAGGCCCAAAATTCTCCATACAATGTCATGGATTTTTTTCCTAGGAAAGGGAACCCGAAAAGTTTGGCGTAAATTCCGGAATTTTAGGTTATTTTTTCCAAAAATTTCTTGGCCTTTTTTCTTTTAAGAATATTGAATAAAGACCAAAATTTTTTGGTTTGGAAAAAACGCCAAAAACTTGTTTTTGGGATTTTTGTCTAAATATTACAAAATTTATGCTCTGTTAAGCCCGTATGACACTACATTTTTTCTTCATTGTATTTCTCATTTAATCTATCAAAGTGTCAGCAGAGCCAAAAAGGGATAAGAAGAGTTTTTAAGAAAGGGATAGCATTTCTCTAACCCCGAGGCCACACGAGCAAGTACTTGTAAGCAAGTTGCAATACATACACATTTGTTTGCACAAACAAACCCACGTAACTTGCTTATCAACTGGCATGCAAGTTTTGAAGCCAGTAGTGAAGCAAGTTGAGAAGCAAGTTGAGAAGCAAGTTGGGAGACAAGCAAAGAGAATGCAAGTGGAAAGCAAGTGGGAGGCAAGTGGAATGCAAATTACGAACTTGACAGGCAGTGTATGTAGCCAACTTGCTTGCAAGTACTTGCTCGTGTGGCCTCAGGGTAAAATAAATTTCACATTTACAATGTGTCCCAAAAGAAAATATACATCATATCCTAGTGTTCTCTAGGGTCCAGTGTATATCTACTTTTGTTACTGAGTGTACCTTGAAATAATTTTTCATTTTTAATTCTGAAATATCAAGAAAAGCTGCCAGAACCTGACAAATTTAATTTGAAAATCACATTTTTTATAGATTTTTTGTGACATTCTTACATTTATGGATATAGTGCGTACCCACTCACACCTATCAAAGTTTGAATAAGAAATTTTACGTTCCGCTTTAATTTCATTTTCAGTTTATTAAAAATGAGAGAAAAATGTAGTGTCATACAGGCTTTAACATAAATTAACAAATTGAAATGAACAAAGTTATAAGAAGATGTGTTGTTTTAAATGTGTGACTACCGCGCTCCTACAATGAGCCTGAGTCAAGATTTTAAAGTCTTATTCCCATCCAGAGGGGACTGGGATGATGACGCCGTGACGAGAGACTTCGACACAGCTATCAACACTGATGGCTCAAAGATGGAGTGCGGTGTTGGCTAAGGAGTCTTCTCTGAGTCTCTCAACATCTCTTAGTCATTTCGGCTACCGAATTTTGCTAGTGTATTTGAAGCTGAAATACTGGCAATCAGGGAGGCATGCAAGATACTTAAAGCAGACCCAAACCAAAATCGTAATACAGCCATCGTTACAGACAGTCAGGCGGCTGTTAAAGCCATTGATTCGGCTACATCATCCTCTAAATTGGTCCAACAATGCCGAGATGAGCTCGCAAGTCTAAACATTAACCTCAAGGTCACTCTTATCTGGGTTCCTGGTCACAGTGGCATTGAGAGAAATGAACGGGTGGATGAACTAGCCAGGCAAGGCTCAGGCCTTCACATCTCACTTGCGGAAAGAGTCTACGTTCCCCTTGGAGTTGTGAAGGGCAATATATTGTCAATTTTCCTTAGGGAATCCAATCGTAGGTGGAGCAGTTTAACCAACTGCAAAATATCCAGAACGATCTGGCCCGCCTTTAATAAATCCCGAACAATTGATCTCATATGTAGACCCAGGCGGGACATAGCCAGGGTCGTAGCAACCTGCACTGGACACTGGCCAATTGGAGAACATGTGGCGAGGCTGGGTATTCCTTACAATACACACTGTCGCAGCTGTGGAGACCAGCAAGAAAAGGAAACAGGCCTTCATTTTCTCTGTAAATGGGCAGCTCTAGCCAGTATGAGAGCACAATCGTTTGGAATGGATTTTTTTGACGACCTAAACGAACTTTCCGAAATGAAGTTCAAAGTCTTGATCTCTTTTCTTAACGCCACGAAATGGATCTGAGATAAAAAACGGTTGCGTTCTGCATCATATTCCCCCCCAGATCCAAAGTCCGCGAGTAATCGGAACCCGGGTTTCTGAGGGGCTTCATGATGCTCAATGGCAATGATGATCACACGGTCGGATCGATCGCGCTTCGTTGCTATTCTACAACCTGCCGAGCTCGGCATAATGTGGCAATGACCCAACTCACAAGGTACCTCAACCATACTTCACAGCCGTCCTATTTCAAAGCAAGGAACGCTTTAATCTGCTTTCATATACAGGTCAAACGAGTTATGGTATCAAAACGGCGCAATCCAGTGCTAATTTGATAAAGAGCGAGTGTTACGCTCTTGCCACCATTTCTACCTACCCTTTAAATGTGTTCTACAGATCAAATGCACAAGTATGATATAATAAACGGCAGGGGGTGCGTTCGCGCTACCGTTCACCGTGGCCGCCGCCGCAGCGCACGCGGAGGGTGCCACACGTGCACGTGGCGCAATCGGTGCGCGTACGAACGCGAACGTGCCCCCCCCCCCCCGTTGATTATATCATACTTGTGCATTTGATTTGAAGAACACATTTAAAACAACACATCTTCATTTCAATTTGTCAATTTTTGTTAACAGAGCATATATTTTGTAATATTTAATGTAAACCTGAAGGACATCTGCCACAATTTCTGGTCTTATTTCCAAAATAAATTTGGAAATTAAACCAAAAAGTTGATCTTTTTTTGGCGCTATTTCCACTTAAAGTTGTTGGCTCTTTTTCCAAAAGTGTGGGGTAATTTCCACGTTTTTTGGCGAATTTTCCTTTTTAATTTTGGGCACTATGGCCATTACATATGTCTACTGGTAAATAGCATCAGTGTGCTGAACAGGATGTGCCAAACACTTCAAGTGAAGGGAGAATCGAGTAATCTAAGAACTAACAATAGACAGTTAAAACAAAAAGACAAAAATAATGCCACGAAGCAGCGTATTATTCTAAAGGAGACGCCAGTAGCAGAAGTCGAACAGTCTAACTATCTTGGCAGTATTGTTTCTGGAAATGGCGGTACGGATCTGGACGTAAAAAGTAGAATTAATAAAACTCGTGCTGCCTTCGATACTCTGTCCCCAATTTGGAAATCCAGTCAATTCTCCGTACGCACAATGTTGAGACTCTTCGAATCCAATGTCATATCCGTCCTGTTCTATGCTTGCGAAACCTGGAAAGTCACGTCTTCCATTTCGGGGAAATTGCAAGCTTTTGTAAATTGCTGTCTGCGCCACATTCTAAAGATTCGCTGGCCATAAATTATATCAAACAAGGAATTGTGGCGTAAGATAAGTTAAGAGTGGCTGGACGTCGACATAAGAAAGCACAAATGTCAATAGATTGGTCACACACTAAGGAAACCAAACGATGAAATTGCGAAGCATTCCTTTGAATGGAATCATCAGGGTGCACGGCGGGTGTGCGGACCAAAAACAACATATGAAATTAACCGTCTTAGCAGAAGCAGAATCCCAGAGAAATACGTGGCCTCAGTTAAAATACGTTGCTGCAGACCGTGAAGAATGAAGACGTTTTGTTGACGCCCTATGTCCAAACCGAAGTTCCAGGACACAATGATGATGATGATAATGATATAACTAGTGAATTTCAAGTATGAAAAAATATTAATGGTTAATAAATTGATGAATGGAGCAACTATTTGGACTCGTAATTTCGTGTCTGTCATTTTTTTCTTGATCCACTTCCAGTCGACAAAAATATGAGCTTATGAGCTTGATGAATACCATCACAGATTAGTTTAAAACTACTTCTTTTTTTTTAAGTAAAGATAGTTTCTTCTTCAACAAGATTTTAATAGATTTTCTACCTGGTGCCGGAAGAACTTTCTGGAACTTAATGTTAGTAGGTGTCAAGCTATAACCTACTCCCGTAAACGCTCTACTCTCCCTCCTCGTACATACTTTATTAACAATGATGCAGTGACCGTAGTGGACTCATTATGTGACTTAGGAGTTCTTTGTGATAAAGAACTTAATTTTAGATCTCACATTACCACATCTATTAATAGAGCTAACTCTGCACTTGGGTTCGTTAAGCGCTGGTCAAAAGAATTTTCAGACCCTTACGTCACTAAATCTCTTTACCTCACATTTGTGAGACCACTTCTTGAATATGCCAGCCAGGTATGGTCACCCTTTTATGTTACTCACTCTCTCCGTATCGAAGCTGTTCAACGAAGATTCCTTCGTTTCGCACTTCGTGGGCTACCCTGGCTTGATACGCTCCATCTCCCACCCTACGAATGTCGCCTTCAGCTTATTAATTTGCAACCCCTTTATAATCGTCGCAAAGTAGCCGACATTGTATTTATCCATCAGCTCTTAGCTGGTAATATTGACTGCCCTGCGCTTCTCCAAAAAATTGCATTGCACACTAACCCTAGAAGTCTTAGATTAGTGTCACTCTTTGATGTCAACTTTCATCGTACTAATTATGGTAGTAACGAACCAATGACCCGCATGCTACGTACTTCTAACATTATGCAAAATTCTTTCGACTTCCACTCCTCCAAACACTCTCTCAAAATCTCTCTCTATACCAACCTCAACCACACCAATAACCAATAACTCAAAGCCCCAAATCCAAAGCCCCAAATCCAAAGCCCCACGTTGTCTTTATTTTATGGATTAATCTTTAAGTTTTTGTATCTAAAAACTGGTGGGTGGGCCTTTTAAAAAATAAAATAAATAAAAAAAAAAAACAATGAAAAACCCACCATAGAATTAAGTTAAAATTTAAGTTTAGATCTAAGTTTAGATTTAAGGCACGCTTGTATTAAGCTTAATAAATAAATTAAATTTTCCTTCATATTTTGAAACATTTTTGCAACAAAAAATTGATTTTTATTTGATTTAAAATCAATTTTGTTGTCCAATGGAATGCAAAAATTGTCAAAATTGTCTTTTTGATAGATCTTAATCAAAAGTTAATTGATTTATCGTACCAATGGAATCTCCTATAGTAATTATTATGTCATAATGACCCAAGGGCGTACGCAGGATTTCGATTAAGGGGGGAGGGGGGTAGCAAACTCATTAAAAAAAAAGTTTTGATACAGAAATATCGTAATGCTTTAAAATGCTTTCAAAAAAAGACAAATTTCCTAATTTATGAAATATATTCTGATTAGGGGGAGGGGGGGCAAGTGCCCATTCCTGCCCCCTTGCTTACGCCCTTGTCATATTAAGTAGGAACTTGATTGAAGAAGGGTATAGGAGGTATATTTTAACATCAGCCTGGATTGATTCTGACAGGTCATTCTGGTGACGTATGTGTATGTACATATGCAAATATAGAAAAAAGCTGATTTATCAATTATATTTGTCTTTTGTATCCGTCACTAACTTGTTTTCCAAATGGTTTAAAAATATTTAAATAATAATTTTATATTTTTCACCTTCAGGTTTTTTGTGGCTGTGGAGATCTTACAAAAGACGAAGTCCAACGAATATATGGCTTAAGCTCCAAAGAAACCCTCAGCGATCCGCATGCCTTGAAGCTCTTGCGAAAACACATGGAATTAAATCGAAGAGGTGACAAATCCGTAGCCGAACAAATGCTAGATATTTATGAAAAGAGCGAGGAGTATATGAAAGACTTTGCTCTCCTGACCGAAGAGAATTTCGACGAATTTGCTGAACTAGGTCTTCCGCGTGATTTGGAAAAAAGTCTTTTAGAGAGAATCCAATTAGGTGAACAGTCCGAAATTGAATTGTGCATTGAATGTATACAATCGCATTGTTGCAACGAAATTGAAGCCAGTCCTGAATATTCCCGATACAAAGAAACCATACTTGTAAAGCTTCAAAGTGTCGACGTTGAATAAGATTCAAAACCACAAAGAGTATTTAATAAAAACTGTGAAGAATTTTAATAATTGCTTTATATATGCACGCTTAGGAATATTATAATCATTTGTTCCTTTGTCCTTAGCCAAATTTCTTAAACTTTTTTTTTCATTACGATCGTACAAAAAAATATTTACTGAAGTTAATGAAAATATACTTGAGTTCTAGAATAATCGTCGTTTATTTTTTTGCTTGAAAATTAATAAAATTTTGAAATTTTTAAAAATAAGAAAAGCCTTGTTTTATGTTGAACTACTCTTGCTCAAACTTAATACTTTCAAGAAGTTCCTTATCGCCTTGTATACAATTGGTTTTGTTCTTTACAGAGTCTGTATAGTCTGTATACTTTTTTTCTATAGGTGCTATCAGACGCGGCATTTAAATCGACGAAAAAATTGTGGTTGTCTATCAAACTCCTAGGTTCCCTCCAGGTTATGCCTTAATGTAAGGTTTTGGTCGATAGTAAACTTTTCTGATATGCTGACAGGTTGTTGATGAATGCCCTTAGACGTGTATATAAAGGGTCCTTAATTAAGTGCTTCCTATATTTAAATTTAAATACAACAAAGTGTGTCAGATTGAGCTATTTATCATAAATTGGGCTAATCTGCGACAAAATTTAGAAAAAAGTAGCCCACTTTCATATTAGTTGTAACTATTTTTAAGAAAATTCGTTACATATGTTAGTCCAGTAATAAATTTAAATTTGTCCAAATTTTGAGGATCTATAAATAATTCCAAAGAAGAACGTGGAATAAGAAATTTTAGATTTTAGAAATTGGACACATTTTTGGATTACATTTAGCGCAGTGATTTTGGGCCACAAGAATTCTGAAACTGGGCTACACAAGTGCTTATTCACCTGGCAACCATGTCTCTGGGTGGCGCACATGCGAAATTTCCAATTTTCCATGACTGGCTTATAAATCAGGCTTAGGGACCGATGGCATGGGTTATGTTGGCCTTAAGGGCCGCTGTAGCTTGTGGCGTATTTAATTCGCATAGACCTGCGACTTCAGAAAACCCCACAAGAAAAAGTCAAACGGGGTCAAATCTTATGATCTCGGTGGCAAAATCACATCGCATGCACCTGAGATGAACATGCCCTCGAATTGCTCGTGCAGAATTTCCAAAGTGGCATGAGCTGTGTCCTATGTGGTACATAGCGCCGCCATCTTTTTGCAACTAAATTTCGTTGTTGTCCATCATAACATCCAATTCGAGCCTAAAAAAGTTTGATAATCACCAACCAACCAACCGTTGAAGGTGATGGCCAGGCCAACATCGTTTTCAAAGAAATAAAAACCGATGAAGCTGTCAGCCCAAACTCCAAACCAAACAGTGACTTTTTTCGGAATGCATTTGTAACGAAGTCACATATTTTATTCCCTCAATCACCCGTACCGTAGGTCCCCACATGAATGACATAAGAGGATACACATTTGCCGCGCTTCGTCAGCAGTTGGTTACGTCAGCAAATGAAGTTCATTCACCAGTTTACAGTCCACAGTTGGTTACGCAAGCAAAGTTGACTGGTAAGGGTGGGAAATCCACCAGAAATCAGATTCTTCTTGCATTAGAAAAGTCTCGCTTTTATTAGTCAAACTAATAAAGAAGCACGCTGCTGGCTACTCTTGTGTACCAGTTAGAAGCTTCAACATTTTTTGGCTTACACCGTGAAATACCCCCCCGTCCGCCTCCTTATGAACTTCGTTCTGCCGCCGCTTTACGACTAGGGAGTACGTCCCAGCCTACGTTGCCTTGAGCTACGGTCAGACTACACCGCTTCTCCGCCGAATACAAACTTCGTTCTGCCGTCGCATTTAAGACTAGGGAGTACGTCCCAACTTACGTTGTCTTGAGCTCCAGTCAGACTAGGGTACCCGTCCCACTGCTTCTCCGCCGAAAACTAACTTCATTCTGCCGCCGTTTTAAGGCTAGGGAGTACGTCCCAACCTACGTTGTCTTGATCTCCGGTCAGACTAGGAAACCCGTCCCACCGCTTCTCCGCCGAAAATCAATTTCGTTCTGCCGCCGCTCTTAAGACTAGGGAGTACGTCCCAACCTACGTTGTCTTGAGCTCCGGTCAGACTAGGGAACCCGTCCCACCGCTTCTCCGCCGAAATCAATTTCGTTCTGCCGCTGCTTTTAAGACTAGGGAGCACGTCCCAACCTACGTTGTCTTGAGCTCCGGTCAGACTAGCGGACCCGTCCCACCGCTTCTCCGCCAAAAATAAATTTCGTTCTGCTGCCGCTTTAAGACTAGGGAGTACGTCCTAACCTACGTTGTCTTAAGCAACCACCCGAATTGTTGAGCCAGCTTTATCAGTAGATTATATGAAATAAAGTGTTATTTATTTTAAGTCAAGATTATATTTGTAAAGTATATGAAATACCATGTTAGCATATAGTTAAGCATTACGACTTGTGTAAATATATGAAACACGCTGTTATAAGTAATATTAAGAGACATAATAATAAAAATTATCTGGAGTTCCGAACGTTGTACATACCGAGTTTTACTGCTTTCTACGGTTATACCTCAGCTAGAAACAAAAAAACATCTCACATTGGACGCTCTTGAAATTTATATATTTGGATTGGTATCGTCCCAAACTCGACAATTTTGTTTGTTGACGTACCCATTCATTCAGAAATAAGCCTCATCGCTGAGGATGATTTTTCGATGAAAATGAATGAACGTTATGTTGCCTAAACAGAACTATTTTGATAAAAAAAACACTATCATTTGGACATGTTGTTGAACGCTATATCTGTCTATGGTGATTTGGCAAAATAGACTAAACAAAAAATGACACCAATTTGACAGATGTACATATGTAGCTTCAACAATATGGCCACTATCAACTGTCAAAGTTTGGAAGTCCTTATTGGAAAACAATTTAATAATAGGCGTGTTTTATTTGAAAATATTATAGCTAGCACAGTAAAATTTCCCTCAGCAAACAACAACAAATCCTGGAAAGTGTCGATAAATAAGTCAGTAAAATGTTTCTTTGTTGTTGTTTGCCAAGAGAAATTTTACTGTGCTAGCTATGCATTTCCCAGTAAAACACGACTAATGTTGATAAGAGCTTTTAGTCACTTTTAAGGATTGATGCTTCTGTTGTTGATTCAATTCCGATGATGGTCAAATATGGTAAAATAAGTAAATTATAAATTTTTCTGAGGATCGGGCAGACAATATTTCTTCGATATTCTTAGCTCCTACTGCGATTCTACTTTGTTTGTCCTTGCAGGCATCGGTTAGGGTCTTATTGTAACCTTAAGCGGCTCTTTTTATCTTTTCCTTAAACTTTCGAACTTTATTCCTGCAATGGTATACCTCTTTTTCATCGATCGCAAACTTCCGAAGCTCCTTCTAACAAGACGGTGTTCCGCACTTTCCTTTTGCTCGTAGAGCTCTATAGGAGCTTTGGGCTTTCGCAGGATTTTTAGGGGGGGGGGGGTCAAATTAATTAAAAAAATAGTTTACTACAGAAATTTTGCTTTAAAATATTTTAATAAGAAGACAAATTGACTAATGTATGAAATATATTCCGATTAGGGGGGAGGCAAGTGCCCCTTGCTACCCCCCTTGCGTATGCCTTTGGCTTTGGTCCTTATATGCTGTTGGCATTCATCTTTAAACCAGACTGGGGGTTTGTTGTTGTCATCATGCTTCTTGGGAATGTTTCCACACGTGTTCAATACTTTATCGGGGCGGCAAAACACTTTCTTAAAAGGTTTTTAAAATATTGATTGAAAAGGGCAGAGAAGGTATATTTTAACATTACCAGTCCCAATACCGATGCCTAAGCTGATTCTTGCTGGTCATGGTGGTGACGAATTCCAATAATTGAAGCTTATTGTGTTTTATATTTGTTTTTTGAATAATTCCTCAGAATTATCTTTAATCTTGAAATAAAATAAATTTAAAAAAATATTATAATATTAACTAACTTTTGTGTTTTTTACTTTCAGATTTCAGCAAAACCTCTTCTAAAATGTTTCTGTGGCTGTGGAGATCTTACAGAAGACGAAGTCAAACGAATATATCGCTTAAGCCCCCAAGAAACCCTCATCAATCCGCAAGCCTCGAAGCTCTTGCGAAAACACATGGAAATAAATCGAAGAAATGACAAATCCGTAGCCGAACAAATGCTAGATATTTATGAAAAGAGCGAGGAATATATGAGGGACTTCCGTCTTCTGACCGAAGACGAGCTCGAAGAACTCGCTGAATTAGGCCTACCATATCATATGGAGAAAGAACTTTTAGCAAATATCCAAACAGGAGAAAAGTCAAACATTGAAAGGTGCATTAGGCGTATACAAGGGGAATGTCGCAACGAAATTGAAGCCAGTCCTGAATATTCCCGATACAAAGAAGCCATACTTGTAAAGCTCAAAAGTGTCGGCGTTAGCAGGCGAAAATATTGAAAAAAATAATCTTAGTATTTAATAAGATCTGTACAGACTTTTAATAACTGCTTTTCATCCACAATATTATTATTAAGCGCTTATATAAATGTTCACAATTATTATTATTACATTTATGTATACTTTACATCACAACTATCTCGCAACGCATAAGTGCTTAATATAATAATGTACGTTCAGGAATATTATAATCATTTGTTCCTTTGTCCTTTGCCACAAAGGTTTTGTGTACCTTAATACTTTTTTTTTTCATTTTGATCGTCATTTATATAAAAAAAATATTTGCTGAAATAATAATAATTAATAGCTACTTGAATTCTATTGTGATCGTCGTTTATTTTTTGTTGTCGGAAAATAAATAAAATTTTGAAATTTATAAAAAAAAGGCTTGTTTGATTTTGGACAACTCTTGCTTAATCCATATAGTTTCGACAAGTTTCGGGTAGGTATTTTAACTATTAGTCTTGGCTTAAAAAACTTACTTATGTATGTACTGTACATATGTATTAAAAATGTAAACTGGCAACAAAATGTCTCTAGTCGATTAGAGTTTCTATTTTGGTGGTGAATAAAATGTGTTGATTATGATCAAGATGCTCATATCATAAGTCATGAAAAATGAAATGTAGCAGACACATAATAGGTTATCCAAATGTTTGTCATGTGTGGTTTAGAGTTTTAGACATTAAAATACAATAACATCCAAATATATGAAGGGTCCAGGAAGCGCCGGATTTAGCTTTTTTGGGCGCTAGGCCTGAAGAGTAAATGGTGCCCCCTTTGCTTTCACTTATATTGTTTGGTTTACTACATACAAACTTAAATACTTAAGAAAACAAATTATAACGAATTCCATAAAACAAAACCTAATTTTATTTATAATGGTAGTTACAAGAATATGTAAATATCGCACCTCCGGTGGAATAACGACGTAAGTGCAAATTTTCCAAATTTTGAGAAATCGCGTTTAAAGTTTTAATACCTATACAAAATAAAATACAATAAATAGGTAAATAGCTATGACTTCGATGGTTGTAATGATGGATACATATTGTATGAGCAAGATTTATATCTTAGTTTTATGTCTGACCCTGTCTTAGGCTTTTTGAGCGTTTGAAGACCTTCAATTACGTCATTAAAAAACTATCCGTTAAACTTTTGCAGCTAAAAAAATTAGCTATATTTTAGAAACTAGAAAAGATACAATTTTATCGTTTTGAAAGCTGATAGAGCTGAAAATTTGTAAATTTTTGGGCGTCCTTAACTCAGTTTTGAAAAAATTTGCACTTACGTCTATATTGCACCGGAGGAGGTGCGATATGTATACGACTTTTTTTTACAGATTTTTTTACTTAATTTTTTAAATATTGTTTTCTTGTTTTTTTAGCAGCGAAGTCTTTTATAAGACTCACTCACTCTCAATACAGGGTAGAGATAGTGCATGATTTTTTAAGCGTTTTAATTGACTAAATGATCTTTCCGCAGAACAATTTGTCACCATCAGACTTAAAAATAAACGTAATGCCGTGTCGACGTTCGGAAACGCTGATGAAATTTTATAAATTCTATAAATTAGCTTGATTGAAAAATTTAAAATTATTGCCATTTTTATGCATCACATAACGATGGAATTCTATTAACTCGTCAGCAAGTTCTGAATTTAAATCTTCCGGATAATTTGACACCAAAGGCTGGACACAGGCTATAACGTTGACTTTTTCATTGCTTGTGCAAAGAAAATCAAATTGTTCAGAAATTTCCTTATATATTTTACCTCTGGAATCCATTTGTATTCTTAACTTATCGATAATAATATAAAAAGCGTTTATTCGAAACTTATCCTTCGGGCTTAAATCTACACCGGGAGCATTACCATCGTTAGCCATTTTTTTGCGAATTTGTTTTCGTGTAATCATGTAGCTGCCATCAGGTAGAAGTTCTTTAGAGCGCATTTCAATAGTGTCGAAATTATCACGCACTTTCTCCAGTTGATCGGACAACGGACAATGATCTATACAAATTCGCGCACGTCAGATGTGTTACGTCTTCGCTTTGCAAAACTTTACTGAATTTTTGAAAACTTTGTAAAATATCGTTCCAAATCACAATTAAAGAAAATTCTAGTTTATTCATTTTGTTTAGTAGATCACCAGCTTCCCTCTCCTCTATCTTCAGAAATGTCGTTTAAAGTACCTAATGATTTATTATATGATTTAATGATGGCAAAAGTAGCTGCAGCATAAGCTTCCCATCGTGTATCTCAGAGTGATTTTATCACATTATTATTTTGAAGAGCAGATTTTAACGTTTGCCATCTACTAGTTGATGCAGAAAAAAAATTGTATAGCGATTGTACGACAGAAAAAAATCAACTGCGATAAGACAGCAATCCACAGCACAGCGACCAACAAGATTTAAAGAGTGTGATGCACAAGGTACATTTGCTGTTTTCCATTGGACGTCCGGAAGCGTCCAGAATCGTCCGGAACGCTTCTGAAACCATTTCATTGGCACAAAAAATACTCTTCTGATGATTCTGAGGAGAGAAAATTGATTCTTGATTTGAATTCAGAAGACACTCAGAAGCACTAATACATGCAACACGAAACTTCAACAAAAATTCACTCAAACGTCAAGACAAACTGCAGTACAACTTCATATTTTTTTAACATTTCATTCGAATTAATTGTGCACTTGAAACCAAGGAATTTAATATAATTTAATACAAAAATCAAGAAAAATAAAAAGAGAAATTATTATTTGTTAGTTAGGGGTTGATACACTATTGTTTTCAGTTTTACTTTTTGTGTGCCAGCAAAAGGTTTCTATTTAATGATTCACCAATATAGAGACAAAACTTCAGAATTGAGTAGAAGTAACAAGCACTGTTCCATTGGATTCGGAATGAGTGTCTTCTTGAGTGAAACCAATGGAAAACGACAAAAGACTGCATTATGGATTTGTCAGAAGAATTTGCTGTTGCATCCCTTTATACTGACCGGACATATTTGGAGCATTGTCGAATGTTTGCCCTCCGCATTTTCAAATTGATATGTTACGTTCACTCAGATACTTTAATGCTTGATTAGCAATACCGGATCCAGTATGAGAATGCATCTCCAAAAACGAAAGAAGCGTTCAAAAGGCTGGCCATCTTATATCAAAATACTTGAGCCGAATTTGAAGATTTATGAAGATCTATTATCCATTTTGCTCGTAAGAGCAATAAAGATTCAGTTGCTTCATTGTATTTACTTACTTTTATGGCCCCTTTTGTCGTGATGCCCCAGGCCTGGGCATGGTTGGCCTAAGGGTAAATCCTGGGCTGGGTCCAGGGGAAAAACGGCTCAAGTCCACTTTTTGAAAAAATTAAACTAATGATGACATCTTATAGATTTGTGTGGGTACTATCTGATGTAGTATAGCTCCCTTCACATAGGATTTTGAAAACTCGCAAAATAGTACACTTTTAAAAAAAACTTTTTTCCAAAAGTATCTTTTTTGCTCCAAAAATTAAACAAAGCGATATTAAAAAAAGGAAAACTTGTGAATAGACCTAGCGACACGTTAGGTAAATAATTAAAACAAAAAAATTTAGATATTCTAACTACATCCGGTCGAGGTGCTGTCTAACAAATGAATCGCAAAAACGGTCCAATGTCACGCTTGTGAAAATTATTTTATTTTCAAACTATATTTTGAAAATCTAGAAGTGTCTGAATAAAAAGCAAAAAACCGTTTCCAATTATTATGTCCGGTTCTTTCAGAAGAAAATTTCAAATCAAAAAATTCAAAATTTTGGTTAAAACATCGAAGGTCCTTTTGACTCATGTCAGCTTATCATGCAAAAATTCAAGATGTTAAAATCAATTAGGTATGTTTGCTTACTTGAGTACTTCAAGCTCAACAAAAAAATTATTAGTTTTATTTATTTTTCTTTAAATTATCTATTATTTTATTAATATATAGTCAAACTTCTTTATAACGAACCCTCAAGGGGCCAAAAAATTAGTTCGTTATAGAGAAGTTTAAGGCAAAATTCGCTATAAGGAAAATTTCTTAAATTATTGAAAATATTATTTTTTTCACATCAGATAAATGATGAACAATAAACATTTTCTTATTTTTATAAATGTACAATTTTGTTTAGTACAATTTTAATGAAAGTGAAAGATATAACGCATAACGCAGGAAGTATTCCCTCTTGTTTTACAGTTATTGATGCAGAACTTGGGCTGTTATTACGAGTGTCTGGCTTACGATTACAACTAATCTTTCTTAACCAAATTTTTCGTTAACAGTTCACAAGGAGAAATTACGTTCACTATAGGTAATTAAGATTTTCAACATCAAAATTATTTTCTTCGTTGATCGATTTCGACAAAAGTCGTTTAAAGAAAGCAAACGACCCTCGTAAAAGGCCCTTGGTGAAAACAAAAACCGCTCGTTGTTTTCGAAACTGACGCTTGATGAAAAAACCGAATTTAATTTTTTAATTGTTACCACACATTTCCTATTCTAGCCAAGAAGGTAGAGCGGCGCACTTACCAGCAAAGATCTTCTACAAAATCGGGAATTCCCCAATACCAAATGATTTTATTGGCAGAAAGTTGGAAAAAACTTTGTGGCGTTCCATTTTTTAGGAGCGAGAAATTTGACAAAAATTTTGTATAGAAATTTCGTTATAAAGGAACAGAAATGATGATGGGTTCCAAGAATTATTTCTCTATAAAAAGAATTTCGTTATAGAGAAATTCGTTATGTTGAATTTCGTTATAGAGAAATTCGTTATATTGAGACAAATTTGTATTTAATATTTTTTTAGGGGACGAGGACAGAGTGGCAGTCCGCAATATAAAGATATTCGTTATAGGGAAGTTCGTTATAAGGAAGTTTGACTGTATTAAACACTACGTTTTTCTCGGAATCAATTAAAGTGGACTTAAGCCGTTTTTCCCCTGGACCCTTCATATGTATATAAAGTTAGCAGGACCCTTTTGGAAATTCATGTTAAAAACTATCCTATCATTAGTTGCTACTTAATTGCGAATTAGTTACGCAAACAAAAATTAATTGCTTTTTTGGTTTAAGAAAAATGGGTGTCCTGCTAACTTCATATGAATTTAGCAGGACAACTTTCTCAAAAATAAAGATAATCGAGCTGAAAAAAGTTGATTACTGAGAACTAGTTAATTGCGAATTAGTTACGCAAGAAAAAAATGTATTGCATTTTTGGTTTGCGAAAAAATGGGTGTCCTGCTAGCTTTATATGAACTTGGCCGGACACAAACTTTTTTGCAAACCTAAAACGCAATACAATTTTTTTTTTGCGTAACTAATTCCCAATTAATTAGTACTCAACAACCAAATTTTTTCAGCTCGATTATCTTCATTTTTGAGAAAGTTGGCCTGCTAGGTTCATATGAAGTTAGCAGGACACCCATTTTTTTCGTAAACCAAAAATGCAATTAAATTTTTTTTTGCGTAACTAATTCGCAATTAATTAGTTCTCAATAACCAACTTTTTTCAGCTCGACTATCTTTATTTTTGAGAAAGTTGTCCTGCTAACTTCATATGAAGTTAACAGGACACCGATTTTTTCGCAAACCAAAAATGCAATTAATTTTTTTCTTGCGTAACTAATTCGCAATTAATTAGTTCTCAACAACCAAGTTTTTTCAGCTCGATTATCTCCTTTTTGAGAAAGTTGTCCTGCTAGGTTCATATGAAGTTAGCAGGACACCCATTTTCTCGTAAACCAAAAATGCAATTAAATTTTGTTTTGCGTAACTAATTCGCAATTAATTAGTTCTCAATAACCAACTTTTTTCAGCTCGACTATCTTTATTTTTGAGAAAGTTGTCCTGCTAACTTCATACGAAGTTAACAGGACACCCATTTTTTCGCAAACCAAAAATGCAATTAATTTTTTTCTTGCGTAACTAATTCGCAATTAATAAGTTCTCAACGGTGCAGGGAATTAACTTCACGGGAACTACCTTCACATGGGAATTAACTTCACCACTAGTGGGAGTTAATTTCACTTTTTTGAAGTGAAATTATTTCCCACTGAAAGTGAGTTATAATTTCACTTTTTTGTGGGAATTAATTTCACTTTAATGTGCGTTTCTTTAAATCCAGATTCTTTAAATGCAAAAGAAACTTTGCATACACCCAGCCTCGCACCTTCTCCAAATCGTATAATGTGCCCAAGCAGGGGGGTTGCAGGGGGGCAGCATGCCCTCCATACATACCTCACTGTTTATTCGCCGTAATGCTTTGCATTACATAAATACAGTGCTAGCAGCAAGCATTACGGTGAATTAACAGTGAGGTATGTAACCTGCAACCCCCCTGCCTGGGCACATTATAAGATTTGGGGTAGGTGCGAGGCTGGGTGTATGCAAGTTTCTTGTACATTTACAGAATAGGGTTTTAAGGAAACACAATATTACATTTTTGTAATTTTTATCTTATCATAAGTGGGAAATAACTTCACACAGTTTTCGTATGAAATTATTTCCCACCTTCCGTGGAAAATTACTTCACAAAAAAAGGTGAAATTAGTTCTCACTAGTGGTGAAGTAAATTCCCGTGTGAAGATAGTTCCCGTGAAGTTAATTCCCTGCACCGTTCTCAACAACCAAGTTTTTTCAGCTCGATTATCTCCTTTTTGAGAAAGTTGTCCTGCTAAGTTCATATGAAGTTAGAAGGACACCCATTTTTTCGCAAACCAAAAATGCAATTAAATTTTTTTTGCGTAACTAATTTGTAATTAATTAGTTCTCAATAACCAACTTTTTTCAGCTGGATTATCTCCTTTTTTGAGAAAGTTTTCCTGCTAAATTCACGTGAAGTTCGCAACACGCCTATTTTTCGCAAACGAACAAAAAATTCATTTTTTTTCTGCGTAACTAATTCGCAATTAATTAGTTCTCAAAATCAACTTTTTTCAGCTCGATTATCTTTATTTTTGAGAAAGTTGTCCTGCTAAGTTCATATGAAGTTAGCAGGACACCCATTTTTTCTTAAACCAAAAAAGCAATTCATTTTTGTTTGCGTAACTAATTCGCAATTAAGTAGCAACTAATGATAGGATAGTTTTTAACATGAATTTCCAAAAGTGTCCTGCTAACTTTATATACATTCCAAATATTTGTGATTGAAATCTTATGTAACGATACTATTTTTGAAAACATTTTTTTCGCTCTTACATAGACCTTACAAGAAATATAGCACTTAACAATTTATAGTTATCAATACTTATTTCTGTTACATTTACATATTAACTTTGTGCTAACATTTTAATAAACTAGAAAACAATGCACTTTTTAATGACCTTAAATTTTTGGGGCTAGCAATCAAATCTAGTCCAGTCATGCATTTTTTTATATGAAGCTCTAAAGCATCAGTAAAATTAAGTAAATATTTTCTTTCAACGAGTAAATATGTCGTGACTATGGTGTTTAACATGTCTAGTAACGAAAAAAATGGTTAATGAATAGATACATAAGTACATATACACTGCCGCTCATCTGAATAGGTTCAACTTTTTTTGCACCTTGCTGTTAGCATCTCTTCATTTATATTTCAATAATATTCACCCCAATTACAGAATCCGACGAATGAGTTGCGGATGGAGTCTGACTCAATTTTGACGTTTGGCTCATATTAAAAATATCAAAATTGAGCCTGATTCCCCCCGCGGATCATTCGTCGGATTCTGTAATAGGGGTGATTATTATATATGTAATGAAAGATCATTATATGCTTAGTTTGGGAGAAAAAAAAATTCTTAAAGCTTACCGTTATATATATAAAAACAAATTAAAATTAAATAAAATTAAATGGAATAAAACAAGAAAAGTAACTGTTATTTAATGATTTATTTTGAACTTTCTTATAGGTAAGAATATAATAACCATAATTAATAATAATACAGTCTCGTAAATTCGATTTGGTATTGAACTATACAATTTTTCGAGGTACTGAAGCGTGATTTCGGTCCAGGATTTTTTAATTGCTTCGATTAATGATTTTTGTATCTTCGAATAGTCCCCCTGACTCGTATACTTTACGTGAAAGAAGTCCCCACACATTCTCTATGATATTGTGGTCAGGGGAGTATGGAGGCCACACCAGCATCTCCACATTTTGGCTCTCAATCCACTGTATTACAATCCTCGCTGTGTGGATAGGGGCATTATCATGTTGAAAAGTCCACGATATTGGTCCAAAGAGGTCAGAAATCTGTGGAAAGGCCTTTTCTAGCACACCTTTATAAGTAATTGCGTTCATTGTCGATGAAAGAAATTGGAGTTCGAAGGTGCCGTAGAAATAAAAATAGCTCCCCACACCATGACACTGCCTTCACAGCTATGCAGACAGCTTAAATAATGCTCCTCTTTTCGAAGGTTATGAAAAAAATAACTATAGCCGTCAGGGCCCTCTAAATTGATTTTTTTTTTCATCTGAGAAAATCACTTGTTTCCACTCCGACTTCCACGACATGTATTTTTTACAAAATTGGAGACGGATTTCTTTTCTATATTTGCTAAGCGGAGGTTTTTTCTGAAGTTTTTTTCTTTTCAAATGTTTAGCACTTTCAATAACCCGTTTTACCGTCGGCCAACTACATTTTACACCCGTTTTCATTTTGATTTTTGACGCGGAATCATGAGAATTGGAAGCTGCTCTGATGATTGCACATCTATCGGCTCTTGATGTGGCCCTATAAGTGCTACCTTTCATGTTTTGTCCATACTTTTTGACATTTCGCAAATAACTGCTTACTAAATTTTGACTTCTGTCAATTTTTTTTCGCAATGTGTCGGTGGTTTAGTCCTAATTCTCGAAATGCTTTTATTTTGCCCTTTCCTCCTCACTTAAAGATTTTCTGCGACCCATTTTCGTCGTTAACAGGTAAAACATAATTAAATTAATTTACAAAAGAAATTTTGAGCACATTTGACCGACGCAACTCAATGTAAACTAAAGTTTTTGCTGCTGAACCTACCTATTCAGATGTGCCAACAAATATGTTTGTTTTTATTAATGCATTTGGTCTAGCTAGCGTGTGAGAATAACGGTAAGCTTTAAGAATTTTTGTTTCTCTCAAACTTAGCGTATAATGATGATCTTTCATTACATATATAACAAAGATGTATGATTGCAATATGAAGAGAGAGTAACAGTAAGGTGCAAAAAAAGTTGAACCTATTCAGATGAGCGGCAGTGTATTGATATTAATACTTGTATCTTGCAATATGAATGCTTTCAAATATATAAAAAAATACTTAACACTAGATAGCGTCAGCGTGACTGCAGTCTACGAATAATATTTTTAAACTTTGATTTTGCTCGAAAAGCTATGTATATGTACATATAATCCACGTATTTGATTAAAAGAAATCAGAGATCAAAACAAAGTTCAGATAAGTGAGAACAACTATTTGCATTTTATCATTAGATTTTGTTTGCCTTCGTTCTAGAATACATACCATTACCATTGAATTTTAAAGAAGTAATTAGTTCTCCACAAATAATATTTGAGCCATTTTTGTCAAGAAGAATATTTCAACTACTGAATTATCAAATTTGATAATCTTTGATGTAAACAGGAAGAAAAATAAAAAAAAATGATGTAGGTATGCAGTAGCATTGGAAATATAATTTTTATAAAACAAATTTGTATTTAGTGCTGCCACCTTTGGCTTTAAATAATGCTGCTATCCTTTTAAGCATAGATCGTATCAGCTTAGAGCACTCAACTGGACTTCATTATGGATTTAAAATATTTTTGAGCATCTCTTTTGTTGTTGTGGGATGGGATGCTTTCGGGTTCAAATCTGGAGACTGCGCAAGCCATGAAAGAAAACAGGTCAATGCTGTGTTTAACTATTCTTCGCATTGAAAAGGTGCCAGAGTGCATTATCTTACTAGCGAGGCACCAAAAATAGTACTTAAAGTGACATCAACATGTTTTCCATAACTTTCTTGATACAATACGAGCATCGCAAGCAAATATTTTCACAACTCTCTAACATCATCATCATAACACTTCCTCCTCTCCTCCTCAGTCCTCAGTGTTTAACAGTTCAAATCATGCATTCTGTGCTGCAACAACTCTTCACCACACAAAAGAATTACACCAGGATTACCAAACAACTGTAGTAGTCTCAAACAAAAATAGATAAAGGGCCACTATGAACAACTGTTATCTTCGATAAAATGTTGGTATTTTTGGCCCATTTAATAAGCAAAACATTTTGTTTTTTTTTTTTAAATCGATAAAAACTGAAAAATTTAGGATTTTTTTCTCGTCATTTAGAGCTGATTTAGGTCCAACCGCAAAAATTTACTAATTTTGTACCGTGGGACGTAGAGCTACGTCCCAGTTTGATCCAATTTGTGTAAAGGTATGCACACAAACATAAATACATGATGTCAACTATACCTACAGACTATAGTACTTCGATCAACCGGCTCGATTTTTTAGGAAGAAGAAAAAGAGCTTGCAAGTAATACTTATTGAAAAAAATGGTAATTTTTATTTGTAGTGCATGCAATATCTATAGAACTCTATTATCTGTCGTACTAGGCTTTACATGAGAGAATGACGTGTTTTCATACTTAAACAATAATCTCAAAAATACAACAAGGTACTAAAAAAATTACGTGTTTTCATTGTTAAACAAAAATTTCGAAAATAATAGGTCAAGGAAAATTTCGACAAGAGTGTGTATATGCCAGGGCCAGCATGCCCCACGGAAGGGTCAAGGAGCTAGGTAAGTAAGTAAAGTAAGGGCCATCAAAGCCGTGGAGCCATTCATTGGATATACTTTTCCATACATTACCCTATTCTGTGTAGAGGTTCTAAAGATTTAATAAAAAAAAATAACAATCTTAAAAAAAAAACACTATTTAATTCAAATTTTGCGCAATTTTGGGACACCCTTTCAAACTGTGGCCAGCAAATTTTTACTTGCGATTACTTATAGGGCAAGTTTTGGATTCAAAAAAGAAATTTGGAGATAACAATCAAACATAACATAACGATGATAGAGAACACGAAAAAAGTGGGTGGCATAATTCTGTCTGTCTGTTTGTATCTGGTCTCCCTTTTTTCACTTCAAGGTACAAAAAATGGATTTAGGGTGATTCTTATAACACGCGAAAAAAAATCAGAACTTATGGATAAGATTGAAACGAAAAAATAATTGTATCGGAGGTGGGGTCTATTTCCCCCCGTTCAGGCGGGAGGGGTAATTTTCTAAAAATTTGACCCGAAATAGAAAAAAATTATTAAAAAACATCGGGACCACTTACAATGGGCATTCTAAAGCTTTTTTTAAAGTCATAAATCCAGTCTGTAATATGTTTTTTAAATCAAGTTTTTATTGTAAATACCTAGTTTTTTGAAAAAATAATTTTCAAACTTAGAAATAAAAAACAAAAATAAAAATTTTGTACGTTTCAAAACTATTTTTTTTTTTTCAGAAACTATTTATAATAAAAACTTGATTTGAAAAACATATTAGAGACTGGATTCATGGCTTTAAAAAAAGCTATAGCACGCCATTGTAAGTGGTCGAGTTCTTTTTCAATAATTTTTTTCTATTTTGGGTCAAATTTTTAGAAAATCCCGCCTGAACGGGGGAAAATAGACCACCCCTCCAATAATAATCTAATTTAATCTAATCTATAAGTTCTGATTTTTTTTAGCTTGTTATAAGAATTACCCTAACTCCATTATTTATCCCTTGATGTGGAAAAAGGGAGACCAGGGGGGTGAAATAAAAATCTGAAAAAATTAGGAAATTTTTTTTTCTCTAGTTAGAGTCATTTGATGCCTATCCAAGTTGGATTTTCAAAAATAGCCCAATAAAAGGACCACCCTAATATACATACATACATATTCATATTTTTTCAAGTAATCAAATGGCATACTTTCTTTGACCTCTAAGTTATTTATCAGGCTGTTTATTAGGGTGTGTCACTTTGGTATGGCCAAAAAAATACTGTTCAGATTTAAAATCTAATACCTGCCAAAAGCTGCATTAGAATCGTAGGAATAAGAATGTATGAAAATGTTTTGAAATGATATGTTGTTTTGGCTCGCTAAACAACAAGGTTTATTTTCGAAAACTGTGTTGTTAATACTTTTTCTGTCTATTGCTTGGATATGGTTATAGTTAAACTGAGCTAATTTAATTTAAATAATTTTGCTTAAAGTATACAAATAATTAAAAAGAAAAAAATTTAAGGCAGTACAAATTAGAATTCAAAATTCGAAATAACTCAAAATTGTATTTATTAATAACTTTTTCTTAAATCAATTTTTAACCATCCAAAAAAATGTTGTAGGCTAATTTTATGACACTGAAAAAGAAAATAATACTCAAATTTGTTTGTAAAGAAACCCTTTCGAAATATCCATATCTAATAAGCATTAAAAAACGTTTTTTCGCCATATAATGCGGTTTTGCACTCTTTTTTGCAATGATTTTTTTAAAATTAGTTAACTAAAATTTTTTTTAGTTTTTTTTCAAATATCCATTTCTATGGTAAATTTTATTCTCTCCAAAAAAGGTTTTCAAAATTATCTCGAAATTTTGTTGCGTTTTCGAGTTATATGCAAAAAGCAAAAAAGGGTGCTCTTACACCCCCCTCTCCAAAATGCACCCTCTCATTTAATAGCTCTACGCGGTTTTCTCATCTGCAATGACACCTTTGAAGATTGTTTCAATAAAATCCCATGAATGTCTTAGTTCCTTATTGCGCTGTTATTTAGGACATAATCAATAGCCTAAAACAAACGTTTTTGGTGTTCTTTTCAAGCTTTTTTAGCGAGCCAAAGCCAATAACTTAAACGAAAATTTCAAATGAAGAACTTAATTTTAATATGTAAAGCAGCTTTTTGGAGGTATTAGATGTGGAAATTCCAGAGTTGAAATAAATGACACACCCTACTGTTTATACAATTAAAAGGACGATTTAAATGCTTTTTATCCGTTTTTAATAATTACTTGATTATTTTTTAAAGTTATTAAGTCCACACAACTTGAACATAAGAGCAAGTACGTGGGATCCAGTCGTCCATTTTATTATTAGTGAAAACACGTTAGTCTCGTTGTGCTCATGTGTCTCACCCACATTTTACACTAAAATGTATATTTGAGGTGATGAGCAGGGCTGCCGTTTCAGTTTTTAGAAAGCAGTACTTCGAGGAAGTACACAGTAGTACGGCAATAAAATATATAATTGTGACACTTTTAGAGTCAAAACGGAACTACCTCGGCCTTTTTGAAAATATTGAGTGTGGTACTCCAAAATTTTTGATTCAAAGAGAGCTACAACCTACAAGATGTAATCTTTTTTTTCAAATAAATCTATTTTAAACGTTACAAGCTCACAAGCACTTAAGTTTTGACTTTAGAATCAAAACGACCATATCTAAATATAAGTTTATTAATCAAGATAGACCTATTTAAGTGTGTTTATCTTTTCCGTGTAGAATTACACATAAACTACAATTTAACCTCCATTAAAAAAAAGCTAATAATTTTCGAGAAATTGGCAAAAACCGATTTCGTTCCCACTTTCCCCAAAAAATTTGTTGTCACTTCTTAAATTTTGGGCACGAAATGCTTAAGGCGTCAAAACTCAACTTTGTCGGAATTTTTTCGAAGTTAAAGTCTATTTTCCAGGGTTGAATCTGAAAGTTCATTGTAAAAATGATTGTAGGCAAAGATATTACGAATTTACTCATTAGATATGATGGTACTTGCAGAAGCACTACAATCTTCACAAGATGAAACAATTTCATTGAAAAAACCCATGAGAACAAAGAACTTCAGCATAAGAAAATTCTTTGCTGTTGGATAAAAGTGCTCAAAATGCGCAACCTCTAAATATTCAGCCTTATTATGAGTTTTAAGTGAACAATATTCCACCCGGAAAAATAGACTTTTCACTTTTCGCCTAGTGAATTTCACCCGAAAAATCAGAATCCCCCTTTTTTTAGTACTCCTTTCGGGCGAAATGCATCGTAATTAAGGTATTAAACTATCACTTAGTTTTTTTAAGGTGAACAAAAGATTAGCAGGTGGTGCTGGTACCCATTGTGCAAGTTTTTTGTTTATTTTAAGCCAAGGGAAGTTCGGGCGAAACTCATAATAGCTTTTAAAATTCCGGAGGAATACAAATTTTTCGGGTAAATATATTCCGGGCGAAACTCATAATAAAGCTGATTATATAATCTTCTTTAAATTTGGTATTCATATTTTGTAAATCACTGAGACTCGGCACATAAGCAAAGTCAAAGTAATACGAATATTAAATCTTTGGAAAAATGGAGCACCCTAATGTAGATTTTAGTTATGGTTTGAAGGAAATTAGTTTTTTATTTTACAGTTCTCTTCAATAAAAAAGAAAGCTAAGTGGTGAGAAAAAAATGTTTCGTTCGTTAAAACGAATAACGTGCCTAAACAAAAATGAAAAAGTGTCTACAAGATGACGTTGGTAGAAAAATTAAAACAAACCAATATCGTCGACTTTCTTTCAAACTCTTTTAAGTTTAAAATGGCTTTTAGGTTACACAAAACCTTCGTAAGTTGGAGATAGGAGATCTTAGACGGATATTTAAAGAACCGTATTTTTCTTTCATCTGAAATTAATTGTAATTCTTCATAAAATTCGGACCTATAACATTTTGAAAGCAAGCCAACGATATTAATTTCGTAAATTGTGGTTTCACTTTAATAGGTTATAGTATTATTATTATGATGTGTTCATTCTAAAAACACATTTTGATTACATTTATAAGCAGAAGAAAAATGACATCAAACATTAATTTATCAATTACTGTTTACAAATTTGTTTTCTTTATATAATAAGATGGATAAATACGATGAAAATGCACTCTTTTCTATTGAGAGCGATTCAATGGTCCCTAGGATTTTTTCCATGAGTAATACATCTCCATTGGTTTGTTGACCTGAAAGAAAAGATTTTAGTCTGTATGAAATATCTGATATAGACTGGTATTAATTTTGCTTAACATTTGGTAGAATGTTTATATGAAACTCAAAAGAAATGAAATAATTTTTGAGGATAAGGATACAAAAAAACTATTATTTCTATCTACCTTCCAGAACTTATCATTGACCTGATGCAATGTCTGATTGCCATTCAATATGACCAGCTGCTGTGGCTGTGGGGCAATGTAAATGCAAAAGTTAATCATGCGATATGCCTCGGGTAGATCAGCTCCCAGATCCAGCGTCATTCGAGTTGCTAAATATTTGCTCAAGTGATCAACTAAAGACAAAAAACAAATCTCATTATAAAAACCCTACTCCTCTTCACAGTTTGCACACTTACCTGTAGCATTAGCGGTTGTCTTTATGTACCTGACACAATTCTCTTTTAATGCCTTCATCAACTGATTATCACCAGCCATCTCAGTCGGATGAGGCTTGAACACTAATTCGATCTCGTCATTTATGCCCAGTTCTGAGGATCCCTCGCCTTCGGTATCGATTGTGGAGTCACCCTCGGTGCGGCAGTCCATTTGACTGTCGCTCTCCGACTCTTCGGAACGCTCAGACGTCGGCACCGACATTGCCCGCTTTGGCTTGCTGCTACTGCTGTTCGATGGAACAGGAGAGGGTGTACTGCGAACCGAAGGGGGATTCGAAGCGTTCCTGGTCTCGGAAGCCTCGTCATTCACGCGGTTGTTGCATGACGCACTTGCACTTACCACTTGCTGAACATTTCCGCTATTGTTGTTCGTGGTGTGGTGCGAAGAGTGTTCCCTGTGGTCACGATCGCTGTCACCACCCTTGCGATAGCGAGTCGGCCGATTCTGCGACTGCAACTTGATTCCTTCTTTGATCGAATTGACCAAAGCTTGTTGGGACTGTGTCTGATTGAACTTGGCCATGACTTTCTCCTGAATTGCCTCGTATTCCTCGCGACTGGGATATATCTTCGATATGAGCAAATCAAAATTGGGGTCTGGTCGGAGTGAGCGCTTGGAAACCAACTTCTTACGGCAAGTGGGACACTCTTTGTTGCCTGAACGCAGAGCTGTTATGATGCAATCCGAGCAAAAGCGATGCAAGCACTCTTTTGTGGTCATGGTTTTCTTCAGCATGTCCAAACAAATGGGACACATGAGTTCAGAGTGAAGACTCCGTGGGGAGACTGCGATTTCTGTGCTGTCTGTGATAATTTCTTGGGGTTTGCGTTGCAATTCATAAAGGGATAGATCCCAGGTTTTATTTTGTTGCGGTTCCATAGTAGTCATAATAATTCAAACACTGAATTAATACTACAATTGGTTTTTTAGGTTTATTTTCACTTTTTCACAAAAATAATACAATTTTCCGTAAATTTTCCGTGTTGATGGAGAAGATGTCAGAATGAAAACAAAAGTGGAAAAGTTGTGAAGTTGGTTGTAGTTGTTAAACAAAGTGGCTAGAAAATGAGCAAAAACTTTCCGAAGCCGCTGTATAAATTTTGCTCAGTTTCAATTTGCATTGGTTTGTGTATGAGATAATAAAAAGTCGTTATTTTTTAACTTTTTATTTTGTCCTACAGAGGCTCTCAAACATTTTGCTAGAGGCTGGCCAAGATTATGTTCGCATTATTTATTCAGAGTCAAATGCGTAAATCACAGAAAAAAGTATTTTCCAACTGAAATCTGATGATTTCGTTTGACAGCTCATTTAATTTTCGAATTTCAATTGGCCGTTTATCGGTTGTTGTTGTTGTTCTTTCGTTCTAATTTTATGTAATCTTTTACTTCCCAAACAACGAATTTCTATGAATTTTAGTACAATTTTATTTGTTTTATATGAAATTTGACAGAACTTTGGGTCTAATACGTAGAAATTCGTAGTTTGGGCAGACATTCATACACCGAATTTGGAAATTTTCATTTATAGGGTTTTCTTAGCTTTTCAAACAGTTTCCAATTATTAGGTCTGATCCTTTACTTTGGGTTTCTGTGATTTTTAGTCCAAACTTGTGTCAACATTTTTTTTTTATATGAAGTTTGACACAAGTTTGGACTAAAATGCGCAGAAATGCACAGAAAATCACAGAAATTCAAAGTAAAGGAACAGACCTATTATGTGGGTGTTCGTTAGGTTTTAAAATTTTTGTTGAAATCTACCCCGATTACAGAATCCAACGAATATGCTGCGGAGGGAGTAAAGGTAGAACTATAATAGTCGGAAGGGCACTGAAGCTACTGTCAAAAACCAACGAAAAGTAGCTTTCCGTACCGTCAAAAGGGCAGCACGCCCATAATCTTTGTATATAAAAACTATAGTACTATTATCGACGCCTACGAAGGGGGCGACATCTACGCAAAATACGCGGAACCCGTTGGGGAGAGAACGAATTCGTTTGTAGATTACAGCGAATGGCTGAGAATCAGAAACGTTTTAATATACAAAGCCATAATGTAATTATCATCTATCTCTTTTTGGCTCGGGAGCGCACCTCACTTCCGTAACCAAAGTTGAACGAAACTTGACGAAACCTTCCACTCCGCAATTATAGCCGCGTCATATGCTTGAGCATTAGCTTCTTCCGACCCCTTAAGTGCCCCTCTGAGCATTATAGTTCTAGCTTAAGACTCCATTTTGAAATTTGGCTCATAGAAAAAATGGCTGGGCGTTGTAGGGCGCGGGTAGTCAATGATTGGCGTCAACATGGCGACGTCGAGTGATGCAACGAATTCTACACATTAATTGTGCTTATTTTACCTCCAATTGTTAGCCATCGGAAATTTATCTCGTCCACCCAGACTTAACTTGCTAAAATTATAAGCGCGATGAACAAAAGACAATAATAGCAATACTATAATCTTTTCTGTTAGAAATTAATGGCTGTATAATTCGGCTTAAGTCTTGGATACTAGCCTATCAGCAGGATGGTATGCGGTGGATGAATTCAGCATAGAGAATCAACGGTGCCATCAACAGTCTTGAAGACAGAAACCAGGAGGAGTGTCCCCACTAAGGCACCTCTCTCCTTCTATCAAGGCGGCAGTGGAAGAATTCCCCAGATGGAATCAACGGTGGCGTCTACAGTTCCAGTCAGGCTAAACCACCTAGTGAACACCTGCTTGCGAGCTACTATGACATATGTATTCGGAGCTCAGGCTTAAGCTAATTTTAGTGGTTAATCCAACTCCCTGCCCTTAGAGTTATAATGTAAGGGTCTGGTCCTCCAGGTTGGGGGTCTTGCCATCGGGGTGACTTTCCGGCCACGTAAGGCGAATTTACTTGCAAAGCAACAACAAGCCTCGGATACGGACAGATTTACTACTGACGAACCTAGCAAACGAAAAAAGGACAACGAACTTCGGATCTGCACGTGGAATGGTCTGATGTCTCTCTATAGACCACGTGCAACATTTAGCGGAAGCCCTATACTGCTACAGAGCAAACATCACCGCCATCCAAGAAGTGTAACATCTACTACGGTGACTGTAACCGACCACAAGGGCAGCGTCTTTTTGAATGTGGATTCGTCGTTAGAGGCAGACTTTAGGCAAGAAGTCTTGAGTTTCAACTATGTGAACCTCATAACAATTCACATCAAGTCTAAATTTGCCAAAATAAGCTTCATATGCGCGCATGCCCCCACCAGACGAGAAAGATCACTACACCAAGGACGAGTTCTATGAGCTTCTGGATAAGAAATTTGAGCAATGCCCTAGCTATAGCTATATTACATTTTAAAATTGTCTTGGGTGATTTTAATGCCAAACTAGGAAGAGAAGACGTCTTTGGTCTTTGGTGGCACAATCGGAAAATATAGCCTGCACGAAACCACCTTCGATAACGGACTCAGGTAAATTGACTTTGCTGCTGGACGAAACGTTGTAGTAGCTGGTATACAGTTCCCGAATCTCGATATTAACAAGGGGACAACCGCCAAACAGATTGACTACATTTCGATTGATACAAGGCACTCCTCGCCAGTATTAAGGATGTCCGAACGTTCCGAGGAGCCAGTATTGACTCGGACCAATACCTCTTTGTAGCCAAGGAATTGCTACGGATATCCAGACCTAAGCCAAAACAGGGAAATACTATGTGAGTTCACCGTCAGACGGTTACACTCACAAGAAATCGCCAGCTCCTTTTCCGATAGAGTCTCTCACGCCCTCTTAAATAGCCCTTTGACATCAACTGACCAACTGCAAGTATCGAGAACCAGTGGAAGAATTGCCAGGAAGCCGATGCTACCTCTGATGTGCTGGACATTGCGCGACCACCACAGAGAGACTCCTGGTTTCAGGCATACAAAGCGGCGCTGCATAGAAGGATCAGTGTTGCTCGCGAGCCTTACGAGCAGAAGAAGAAGGGAACAAAAGACCGTGAGAAGCACGCGATCGGGGAAATAGAGGGTTGCCATTGCAAGAATGAGGTTCGGAAGTTTTACTAACTACTAAAAAGAACCTCCCACGATTACAAGGCCCGAACCGAAACTTGCACGGATGATCAGGGGAACATCGTGGTAGAATCGCAGTCGGTGCTGAGGATATGGAAGAACTATTTCTGCAAATTGTGATGAAAACGGTGATGACGAACGGAGTTTCGCTACCGCATGGTTGATTGCACAATTAAACCTGGACGACGACGCAGGACAACAATTCCGTCCACCCGTTCTCGATGAAGTAAGGAAAGCTATATCTAAAATTAGTTTCAATAAAGCTACTGGGAACTTATGGCCTTGCGACTGAGCTATTCAAAGCGGCTGGCAATGAATTGTTTAGGAGTATGCACCAGTTCATCTGCAAAACATGGTCGGAGGAAAGCATGCCAGATGAATGGAACCTCAGTATTGTTTGCCTGATCCTCTGGACTGAACCAACTACATAGGCATCATTCTTCTAAATACCGCCTACAAGACCTTCTCTGCCGTACTTTGCTAACGCCCGAAGCCATATACGTCAACAACCTGATAGGTCCATATCAGCGTAGCTTTAGGCCAGGGAAGCCTACCATCGACCAAATATTCGCAGTATGGGAGATAAACCCAGGAGTTTCAAGTCGATACCTACCACCTTTTCATCTTTCAAGGCCGCGTGTGTGACAGCATATATATATATAGAGATCGAGCTATATAGAGCAATCCCGGTCCTGATGTATGGTACAGAGGCATGGACACTGTTAACGGTGGATGAGAACGCGTTAGGCTGTTTTGAGAGGAAAATTCTCCGGCTGATTTTTGATCCCAGCTGTATAGATGGGGAATGGAGAAGGAGATACATCAACAAACTGTACGGGCTGTACGACCTAGTCACAAAAGTGAAAAGCCAACGACTGAGATAGCTGGGTAACCTAGAGCGAATGGATATCAATGCGCCGACCTGGAAATTATTTGAGTCCAACTTCGTGGGAAAGCGCAGTAGAGGTGGACAGCGTTAAAGGTGTCGCACTCAAGTGGGAGAAGACTTCAACAAAAAAAAAAAACTGGAGATAGCTAGCTAGAAACCGAGCCAATGGAAGAAGCTTGTTGGTTGATGCCCTGGTCCACCCCGGACTGTAGCGCAACCTTAATTAAGTAAATAGGTAAGTATTGTTTCCTAAAAAAAAATGCACTTGGTGGATTCTGAACACACATTTTTATTATTTTAAAAACCTTCCAATTTCGGACAGGAAAGTTCAAACTTTAAATTTTTATCAAATCAAATGGCTCCGTTTTTATCAGAAAAAATACCTAATAGATTAGATTAGATTAGATTATTTATTTACAACGATTATGATTACAAAATAATAAATACTATTATGATTTAAATAAAGTTGTGGCTATGGCGTAGCCGTCTGCTGGATTGAAACTATTAATTAATTTATATGAATTATTAAACAATAAAGTTAAATGATATTAAGAGAATAAAGAAAATATTTTGAACAATGTTAAAAGATGTTTTACAACGAAGATGTTTCTTTAATATTGTAATATTTTCTCAGGTTCGTTAATAAAACTTATTTACTTTATTCAAAACGTCCACTTATTTATTTCGCAAAATAAAACACTTTACTTTTCTTACTACAAACAAAACGATTTATTCTTCACCACTGAATTAATTCACAAACTTTACTTTTCACTTTTATTACAACCAACTTTATTCATTCACGATTAAAAACAAACTGTGTCGCTGCCGTTCAAACCTATGCCTTTTATACTTGTTTTCCAAACTCTCGAAATAAGGAGAACGTTCTGGTCTCTGCTTCCAGAGCTTTCCGTAGGGGAAATTTCCCAATAATTTCCCTTCCAAAAGCTTTTATTTGACAGCTGGTAAATCTGCTATAATCCGGCAGATGGCGCTTCCTTCGTTTGAGAGTTGCTATAATTATAGCTAATAAGGGTATGTTTGCACTGCGACCGTAAGTTTTATTGTGTCCGTTTGTTTGCATTTCGGAGTCGTTATAGTTCAAATATGGAAAGTTATTACACTGCCCCCCTCTTAGGATTGATCGTCCCGAGCAAATCCATCACTTCCATCACCATTATAATGATGTAAACGGTCGCTGTGAACTACTTTTAGCTTGCCTCTTAATCCTCTCTGAATGCGGTAGACGACATCGTTTATTCGTGTTACAACAGTATAAGGGCCTTCCCAATTTTGTTGAAGCTTCGGTGAGAGTCCCTTCCGACGGTGGGGATTATAAAACCACACAAGGTCTCCCACTTGGAATCCTGTCGTTGTGGCTTTTGCGTCATATCTTGTTTTCATCCGATCACTCGATAGCTTTATATTTGCCCTCGTCCTTTCGTGAATGTCAACTAGCTTTTCTTTGAGGTTGTCCACGTAGTCGTCTATTCCTTGTGGCTCACTTGTAGAACATCCAAATTTGATTTCACTTGGTAGTCGTATTGTGCTCCCGAGCAGGATTTCTGATGGTGTATGTCCTGTTGAGCTATGTACCGCACTTCGATAGGCCATCAAGAATAACGGAATATGCCGATCCCAGTCTCGTTGGTTGTCGCTTACAACTTTGGAAAGGTGTTCTTTAAGGGTCCGGTTGAATCGTTCAACCATCCCATCAGATTGTGGGTGAAGTGGTGTTGTCCTCGTCTTTTTAATGCCAAGGAGTGTACAAACTTCCTGAAAAATTTTGGACTCGAAGTTCCTCCCTTGATCTGAATGGAGTTCCATAGGTACACCAAACCTGCTTACCCAGTTGAAAACAATCTGATCCGCGACTGTTTTGGTTTCCTGGTTTGGGATGGCAAATGCCTCAGGCCACTTTCTGAAGTAGTCCATTACTACCAGGATGTATCGGTTTCCGTTTTCGGTTTCTGGAAAAGGGCCTGCAACGTCTATTGCAATCCTCTCAAAGGGCGTGCCCACATTATACTGCTGCATTCTACTCTGGACTTTTCTGCCTGGTCCCTTGCTTGCAGCACAAGTATCACATTTTCGGCACCATTTTTCGACGTCTTCTCTTGCGTGTAGCCAGTAGAATCGCTGTCTTACCTTTTCCAGTGTCTTATTGACACCCAAATGTCCTCCGGAAGCTCCATCATGCAGCTCTTGCAGAACGTCATTAACTTTGGAACGAGGTATGACTAGCTGCATCACATATGATTTGCCGTCTGTGGATTCCCATTTACGTCTTAGTACTCCTTCTTGTACATGAAGCGAGTCCCATTGTGCCCAATACGCTTTAAGAGTTGGACTTCTATCGGAGATGTCACCCCATTCTGGTTTCTCTTGGTGTTCCTTCCACGCAAGAATGGGTTCAATATCCGAGTCTTCTTGTTGGGCAGTCCTCAGTTCTTCATTACTCCAACCGTAAATGGGATCGGCTCTTAATCGCTGGATGGAAGCAACCTCCTTCTCTTCCTGACGTGTGCAGTGCTTGCAGTCCGGTTTGCATGGTCTCCGAGATAAAGCATCTGCATTTGAGTGCAACCTTCCTCTTCGATGTTGGATCTGGTAGTCGTATGTCTGCAATCTCTCAATCCATCTTGCCACTTGACCTTCTGGATTTTTGAAGTTCAACAGCCAATTAAGTGCGCCATGATCTGTTCGAAGAAGGAACTTCTGTCCATAGATGTACTTATGGAAGTGTTTTGTTGCCGATACTAAAGCTAGAAGTTCTCTTCTGGTCACGCAGTAATTTCTTTCTGGCTTTGAGAGCACCTTGCTGTAATAGGCAATGACCTTCTCTTCTCCTTCGTGGACTTGTGATAGTACGGCACCAATTCCTACGTTACTTGCGTCAGCGTCGATGATGAAAGGTTTCCCTGGTGTCGGATAGGCCAAAACTGGTGTATTGCATAGGCGCTGCTTAAGTTCCTGGAAGCTTTTCTCGCACTCGCTTGACCATTTGAACGGTTTGCTTTTCTCTGTTAGCTGGTGCAAACTTTTCGCGATCCCAGCAAAATCCTTCACAAATCGTCGATAGTACGTGGCTAGACCAAGAAAGCTCCGGAGTTGATGTTTATCCTGTGGTGTCGGCCAATTCTTTACGGTGTCAACTTTTTCAGGATCAGTCTTCACTCCTTGGGAAGAGATGATATGTCCCAAGTATTTTACCTCAGACTTGAAAAACTCGCACTTGTCTGGATTCAATTTCAAGTTTGCTTCTCGAAGCCTCTGGAACACGGCCTTAAGGTTTCCACAATGCTCATCAAATGTCTTACCATAAACAATGACATCGTCCAAATAGACTAGGCAAGATTTCCAAGTAAGTCCTTGTAAAACGCACTCCATCAAACGCTCAAATGTTGCCGGAGCGTTGCATAGTCCGAAAGGCATCACTTTAAATTGCCACAGACCATTTCCTGTGGAGAAAGCCGTCTTTTCTCGATCTTCTGGATGGATTTCTACCTGCCAGTAGCCACTCTTCAAGTCCAATGTTGAAAACCATTCAGCTCCTTCCATCGCATCCAGAGTATCGCTGATTCTTGGCAGAGGGTAGCTGTCTTTCTTTGTCACATCGTTCAGCCTCCGATAGTCCACACAAAATCGAGTACTTCCGTCCTTCTTTTTGACAAGAACAACTGGGGATGCCCATGGACTTTTAGAGTTTTCGATTAGTCCATCTTTCTTCATGGTCGATATCATCTCTTCAACTTCGGCTTGTTTGGCTAATGGGAGACGTCTTGCTGGTTGTCGAATAGGTCTTGCGTCTCCTGTGTCGATTCGATGCTGCACCAGTTGTGTTCGACCATACTGCCCATTGGGTGAAGAGAGTATATCAGCATACTCATGAAGGAGGCTTCCAGCAACACTTAGCTGATATTCACTTAATTTTGAAGACTTGAGAATGTTTGACTTCATAGTGTTCACTTTCCTGGGGTCCACATATTCTTGTGTATCAACTTCTGTAATTTTAGTTATTGCGGATACGGATTCACATTTTCCAACAACTTCTCCTTTTCTAAGCTTGACTTCGTACGGTTTGATGTTGAGTATCCGTACGGGCACCATGTTGTTCTTTGGCGCCACAAGGGTCTTCCCTAGGATGATGCTTTGAGAAGACTGTTCAGAGTCTGGTTCCACCATTAGGTATCGATGGCTACCCAAATCTCCCTTTATTTTTGTCCAAACGAACACTTCTGAAGAAGGTGGCAGGCAAATATCTTCCTTTATGACAGTCCTCAGAGTAGATGAATTTTCATTGCCATAAACCATAGGAATCTCCACATTTCGGTATTTGAGAACTTGCTTTCCGATATCGAGAATTACTCCGTGCTCTTTCATAAAGTCGATTCCAACGATGCACTCGTCACATATATCTGCTACCAGAAATAGATGTGAAAACTCCAGTTCTGCCAAACGGATTGTAAGACGAACCTCCCCGTACACTCTGGCTGCCTCTCCTGTTGCTGTTTTCAGACGGTAAGTGTTGGTGTTATGCAGCCATGTCATCTTCACCAAGTCCTTTCGAACAATGGAGGCAGTAGCACCGGTTTCGATCGTAGCCACTTGCTTCTTGCCGTTAAGTGTTGCCGCCACAGTCAGACTTTTGTTGTTTCGTTTCGTCTGTGAGACCTGGATGGTGGTTCTGGGGCCATCGATACCAGAAACCAGCTTCTGCCCCTCGAACTCGTTTCCCGGTTGAGAAACGGGGTGAGTAGGAGTTTTGACATTGTTGTTGTTAAAATTTCTGCTTCCACAATGTTGACAAGCAGATCTTCTAGGTGGCAATCTGCACTGGCGTTGGAGATGTCCGGTTTTATTGCAATTCCAGCATCGAGCAGGTCCATCGCGTTGGTTCCTTTGGAATGCTGTTCTCTGGCAAGAGCACTCCTCAATTTCTATTTCTCTTACCCGATGGACTCCTTGAGAAGCCTGCTCTGCTGCTTCCATAGTGAGGGCGAATGCTAGTGCTTCAGGAAGCGTGCGTTTGCCAGCAGTTCGAATTGCTCGCTGAAGGTTGATGTCAGATACAGCACGAACAAAGGCTTCTGTTGCGAATTGGTTGATGATTTCATCTCCTGCAGCTGGATATGCCAGGTGCGCCAACCGTTCGATGTCTGCTTGGAGTTGTTGCAGAGTTTCTCCCCTTTTCTGGACTCTGGAATTGAGCTGGACGCGGAAGACTTCTTGCATATGGCCATCTCCAAAACGTTTGTCAATGGCCTGAACGAGAGCACTGAAGTTGCCATTTTTATCTGCTGGTATGCTTTGTAACAGCTCAGCAGCTGGTCCTCTGAGGGCAAGCGTCAGAGCTATGCATTTGTCTTCCTCATCCCAGCCATTTGTTGCTGCGGCTGCCTCAAACTGCTTCTTGTAGATTGACCAAGAAGTTTGCCCATCGAAGGTTGGTGGATGCATCTCTTTTTTCTTCGGACAGTCGCCAGAACTTTCTCGAACCTTCATTTTCTTTACTTTATCTAATTCCCTTGTAATGGATTCGATTTTATCTTCGAACTTTGCTTCTACTGTCGACAATTGCTTATCGACATTAGACAATTGTTGATCGAGAGTTAACAATTGTTTATCGATAGAAGAAAATTGCTTATCGACACGCTCGTCAAGGGCAACAATTCTACTGTCAAAGGCATCTAACTTACATTCGAGCATGTTTGTCTGTTTTTCCAGCAGACACTTTTGTTCTTGGCTTTGTTGCTCGAATCGTTCGAGAAGATTCTTTTGTTCACTCCGTTGTTCTTGGCTTTGTTGTTCTAGAAGATTCTTCTGCTCTTGACTTTGTTGTTCGAAACGTTCGAGAAGATTCTTTTGTTCACTCCGTTGTTCTTGGCTTTGTTGTTCGAAACGTTCGAGAAGATTCTTTTGTTCACTCCGTTGTTCTTGGCTTTGTTGTTCGAAACGTTCGAGAAGATTCTTTTCCTGACTATCAAATTTTGCAAGCAGCTGAGACAGCATATTGGTCATGCCCGATGTACTTACTTGCTCTTGCTGTTCTTCCATTTCAATGTCGAATATAAACGTGTCCGGGTTTTTTCCACATCTTCTTAAATCTTCTTGCAGACGAATTATAAGATCATTCTTTGTTCCAGCAGTAGGAAGATCTCGTTTATTCAGTTCTGCCTTTAGTTCCACTAAATTTAAATCATTCAAAGATTTACCCATTGTCTTTTTTTTTTTTCACTTTCCACACAATAAATTTACTGAGTGCACAAATAAAATAAGTTTTATCCCACTTCTGACACCAATGTAATATTTTCTCAGGTTCGTTAATAAAACTTATTTACTTTATTCAAAACGTCCACTTATTTATTTCGCAAAATAAAACACTTTACTTTTCTTACTACAAACAAAACGATTTATTCTTCACCACTGAATTAATTCACAAACTTTACTTTTCACTTTTATTACAACCAACTTTATTCATTCACGATTAAAAACAAACTGTGTCGCTGCCGTTCAAACCTGTGCCTTTTATACTTGTTTTCCAAACTCTCGAAATAAGGAGAACGTTCTGGTCTCTGCTTCCAGAGCTTTCCGTAGGGGAAATTTCCCAATAATTTCCCTTCCAAAAGCTTTTATTTGACAGCTGGTAAATCTGCTATAATCCGGCAGATGGCGCTTCCTTCGTTTGAGAGTTGCTATAATTATAGCTAATAAGGGTATGTTTGCACTGCGACCGTAAGTTTTATTGTGTCCGTTTGTTTGCATTTCGGAGTCGTTATAGTTCAAATATGGAAAGTTATTACAATATTATGTATGTATATAATTACAATATTACAATTTAAAACTGGTTTTAAAACATATAAAAAAAATACCTAATATAAGCCCTGTTTTTTAATGCATTTTTACCTTCGCTTAAAAAAAAGTAGCATGTTAAATACAACAACGATTTGTAATAACTCCGTATCGTTGTTGTATTTAACATGCTTTTTTGCAAGCGCGACTTGACACAAAATGCTATAATTCAGGCCAAGAGTGATAATAAATGGCCTTGGGAAATAATGTTATTAAGTTTGCCGCTTGTGCAAAACATATTAAAACAAATGGGTGAAAGTTGCATTTTGCAGTTGACCTAAAGCCTCTTCATTATAAGAAATTATTTATTTTATTTTTCATCATTATATATGGCTTGGGCAATTTTTGTCGGAAGCTCATGTGGCCTTAATGCCACACAGATATCAAATAGAAGTCAAAGCAATAATGGCTTAGCACTCTATTAAAAATAGTGTTTAAATTTATGAATAACCATTATTTACTTTTCAGCACCTTCTAATAAAATATATCAAACTCAAGTCTTAACCTGAGGGGAAATTTCAAATTTTTAAGATACAGGAATAGGATTACTCGCTACTCATTGAGAATTTGCATAAGATTTCTTCGAAGCTAAATGAACTTTGGGTTGCGTCGCATCGTCGTCGTCGGTTGAGCGCCGTTGCAGTCGTCGTGCTGCACGAAAATCTTTTTTAACCTTCAAAACGTGACATGTAATCTCCAATAATGAGAAGGCCACAGGCATTTTCCAGAATTAATGCGAAATATGGTGAATATGCAAAAGAGGCTGCACGCGCAAATATGCTTAGAATTTTTGTTTATAAATTTTTCTTTTCAAGCCAATAATGTTAGGTTTGCTCGATCCTACAAGCTATAGATAACCATTAATTCTCCACACCATTAAAATTATTTTTTGCGGCTTGATGGTGTTTATAGGCATCCAGTATAATAATGTTATGAATGAACAAACGTGACTTCGAAATTTGCCTTACAAAATACGGATTCCTCATCAGAAGATTGAAATGCACAGTATTGGTAATTGAGATTTTAATAGATCAAAAACAATTTTGCAGGCTCAGATAGAGAGGCACACTAAAGGCGGATAGTGGCCATAGAAAAGGGATAGCCGTTTTAGCTCGGTGCAATTTGCAATAAACATATACAGTGGTGGCCATAGAATTAGAAACAAGAATTTTGTAACAATGTTAAATTGCATAATTTTTTTTTAGGAAATTTGTTGAGGTTGGTTAGTGGTTCTTTTAATAGACCATGACATATAGTACACTTCTGAATATTTTATAAAAAATAAAAGCGTGACACTAACAGTAGAAAATAAATATTATTTATTTAACCCAAATCGCACCTGGCCATACAATTAGAAACGTAAAGAAAAAATTGGTATTTCATAAAAAATGTTCGATGGAAAATTAATATTTTGTAGGGAATCTCTTATTTTTTGTCACTGCAGCTAATCTTGCCTGCATACTTTCTACCAAGGCGCGGCATCTTGATGGGGGTATTCTCTCCCAGACCTCCTTTATATTTTCAAAAAGTTCCTCAGAATTTTTTGGGTTCTTGGACTTAAGCCCTCTCTCCACGTCTGCCCACAAGTTCTCGATAGGATTCAAGTCTGGACTTTGGGCGGGCCAATCCAAAACATTAGTTTGTGTATCAAAAAACCACTGCTTAACAATCCGTGCTGTATGCTTTGGATCGTTATCGTGCTGGAAAACATAACTAATGGGCATGTGCGCAAATGAATAAGGCTCCATGACATTTGCCAGGATGCCTTTATAAATATGTTGGTCCATTCGACCATTTATTCTTACTATTGGGCCAACTCCATGCCACGAGAACGCACCCCAAACCATTATGTTTCCTCCTCCATGCTTAACGGTCTTTAAAGTATATTTAGGATCCAATTCCTTCTTCTGAGGGCGTCTAACATACACTTTACCATCTGACCCGAACAAGTTAAATTTGGATTCATCACTCCAAAGTATGTTTTTCCAGAATCCCATGGCTTTATTTGCGTGAAGCTTAGCAAACATCAAACGCCTCTTCAAATTCTTTTTGGAAACATGTGGTTTTTTCCTGGCAATGCATCCAAGTGGCCCATGTTCTAGAAGTCGGCGCCTTATGGTTCTAGCTGATAGCTCTTGACCCAATTGGGGCGAAACAACCTCTTTTATTTTTGCAGAAGTTAAAAAAGGATCAGCTTTTCTAATTCGGCATATCAATCTGTCCTCTTTTGGCGTGGATTTTCGATCTTTTGGTTTTCTTTTTGGGTTTTCAAAGCTGCCAGTCCTTTTATTGACTTGAATAGCATCAAATACCATCTTTTTCGAGCAACTAAATCTTTTTGCTATGGAATCAATTGACTCGTTTTCGTTTTGATAGCACTGCACTATGAGCTTCCGGAGTTCTGGACTACAAGACTTATTTTTGCCCATTTTCGTCGCTGTATTTTTTATTAATTAATATTAATATACTCATATTTAGAACAAACATGTCACCTGTCAAAGACCAACGACACAAGCCACGCACGCTGGTGCTTACAAAAAATATTATGGTTGATAAAGTGCGTTTAGAATTGTTGTTTCTAATTCTATGGCCACCACTGTATGATGCAAACCAATTTCAGCCAAAATGTCAGTTAGAAACAGAGCTGTTTAATTGAAACTTTGGTATCTACAATTATTATAAGTGCAATTAATTTGTACTTTGTACTTTAGGGTACAAAATATGTACTTGAGGGTGCTAGGACGCCATATCGCCTTAGGCTCAATGATGGGAAAATCCCTATGCACACCACCACGTGGTAGAGGGCGGGTAAAGCTAACGTGCAGGGGGCCCGAATGGATGCCGGGATAAGCAGACAACCCAGCGATGCTGGTCAGGGCACAAACTTGTCCTTGCGATGGTTAAAAGCCCATTTAAGGCGGATGAACTGCAGGTGGCGGTCAACGGCATGATAGTCTGATGGTGGCGGAGGAGCTTGTTTTGTTAAAAGGCCAACGGCAGCAGTAGGTAGCGTCTGTAACCCATATTGAGCGGCTACAAAAGGCGTCTGTTTTCCCATAGTGGGCGGCCTCGAGCAGTTATATGTTTGACCATACAAAAGGCGGGTGTGCCTGTCAAATCTGAGCTTATGTATGTTATTAATCGTATCTCGGAAAACACCATGGTGGAATTGATACTAATACATGAAATATGACAACAAATGGAAATGAGCCCCCATAGAAGTAACCATTTTATGGAGAATCCTTCTTCAACTTCGGCTGCTGTAAACCGCACCTCAGATTTGGGGGTGCGGCATCTTTCGTGTACCAGCGTCAATCAAGACGCCATAACAATAAATGAATCGTTAACAAATAGAAGAAGTCTTTTAAGAAGAGCAAATGATACTTTTGGCTACCGCATACGTACGAAAATCGGAGCATGGAACGTTCGATCTTTGTACGGCGAAGGTTGATACGAGCAGGTTGAGCGTGAAATGCTTCACCTTAAGATCAGTATCCTGGGCATCAGCGAAACTAGGTGGAGAGGAAGAGCAGAATACAGAGCTGACTCTGGGCAAACGAGAATGCTGTATTCCGGGAAGGATGAAAGAGAGGGTGGCCAAAGACTGCATGGTGTCGGAATTATGTTGAACGAAGAAGCGAGGCGTAGTCTTATATCCTGGGCGCCCATTTCTGCAAGGACAGCAATGTTCCGTTCAAAAATTTGCAACGTCACAATAATTCAGTGCTACGCCCCCACAAATGAAGCGACCGAGGAAGACAAAACCGCTTTCTACACTCATCTTAACTCAGTTTACAGTGGTGTTCCAAGAGCCGACATCATAATTGTCATGGGAGATCTCAATGCCCAAGTCGGATCAGACAACTACGGTATGGAACGCGTCATGGGGAAAAATGGCTTGGGGTCACGGAATGAAAATGGCGATTTGCTGGTCAATTTTTGTAACGCTAATCGTCTTGTACTGGGTGGGACTGTGTTTAAACATAAGACTTGCAACAAAATCACCTGGGTACATCCGGATGTTCAAACTGAAAACCAAATTGACCACATCATCATTCAGCAGCGATGGAGGAAGTCAATGTGCGATGTTCGGAGCATTAGAAATGCCGACATGGGAAGCAACCACCATTTGGTTCTCATGAGTCTCAAGCTACAAACTGCAGCTGTACAACGTCAATCACAGGGTGCAGCAAGGATTTCGAAGTTCAATACAAATGCTTAAGTGACCCCAACATATGTCGTAACTATGTCACCAACCTTAACGACAGAGGTTCGTCATTAAACGGAATACAACATTCAACAATTGATGAGATGTGGGGTGATATAAAAAGTGTTTTTATGGAGGCTGGATCCGACACTGTACCCAAGCAGACGAGAGTTAGAGACTGAAGACACCTGGGATCGTTCTTTAGCAGTCTGCGGAGTTTCAATCACCGCTTTACCTCATGTTCGTGGATTTTGAGAAGGCCTTTGACCGAGTAAACCGTGAATGTATATGGAGATCACTTCTTGGTAGAGGAATTCCCCCAAAAATTGTTGCCATTATAAGAGAGTCCTATAACAACGCAAGATGTTTTGTTTTACACAATGGGCAGCTATCCGACTCTTTCGAAGTGCAGCAGGGTGTGAGGCAGGGAGATGTTCTATCGCCAATTCTCTTTCTACTGGCGATTGACGATGTTTTGACGGCCAGCGTTGGAACAGCAGAGAGGCAGCGCATTTAATGGAGACCGTTTGAAAGGCTTAGTCACTTAGACTATACCGATGATATATGTCTCTTGGCAAATAACATCAGCGCGCTGAACGGGATGTGTCAAGCCCTGAAGGTAAAAGGAGAGTCGAATGGTCTTAAAATAAATAGCAAAAAGACAAAAATAATGCTCACAGGCCGTTCCACACATCAGTGTATTTTAATACAGGAGACGCCAGTTGAAGATGTTGAACAATTTAAACTACCTTGGAAGTATCGTTTCAGCAAATGGTGGTACTGATCTGGACGTTCAAAGTAGAATAAATAAAGCTCGCGCAGCCTTCGGTTCTCTGTCCCAAATTTGGAAATCCAGTAAAATCTCCTTACGCACAAAGTTGAGATTCTTCGAATCAAGTCACGACTCTACCATCTCGAAAAAATTGCAGGCTTTTGTGAACCGTTGTCTACGCCATATTCTAAAAATTCGCTGGCCACAAATAATGTCCAACGAGGAATTGTGGCGCAGGACAAGTCAAGAGCGGCTGGACGTTGACATAAGAAAGCGTAAATGGCAATGGATTGGCCACACACTGAGGAAACCAAACGATGAAATTGTAAAGCAGTCCTTTGAATGGAATCCTCAGGGTGCACGGCGGGTTGGATGACCAAAAACAACATGGAAATCAACAGTTATAGCAGAAGCAGACTTCAAGAGAAAGACGTGGGGCACAGTTAAAATATCTATCTGCAGACCGTGAAGGATGGAAACGATTTGTTGGCGCTCTATGCCCCAATCGGGGTTACACGACTTGATGATGACTTGGGGCACCAGCCTGTGCTTACAAATTTTGAGTTACAGTCCTGTGATTAGTAGATACTTGTTCTTAGGAACAACTCCACTAAGAAGGTGGATTATAGTAGATGGATATCATATACAGCTGCGGTCAAAATAAAAGTAGTGCTCCTTGACAAAAAAAAACCAAAATTGAAAAAAAGTTGATCCCAGATTAAAGAATCTACGCCCACCATTGTACCACAAGGCATATATTCTTAAGCAACGAGAGCAATAAGAAACGCTCCAACGTTCTCAACCTTGCATCTGCAGGAATCTTAGTTTCTTAAGCTGAAAACGACGACGTGGATGCACTAATTGTGTCAACATCAGCTGAATCGTCGAAAGTGGCTTGTGTTCCTGTTGGTTAAGGCAATATCAGTTAAGGAAAAAGGGATGCAGCTTCTCCCATCCCTTCTTTTCTTTCACGATGTCACTGGTTGTGACATCGCATCTGCCCCCTTCTGAAAAGGGAAAATCAGATCATTGATAAGAAAATGCAGAGTTGAAAGTTGCAGAGTTGTTGTTTTCAACAAACCAGATGCCTCAATGAAAAAGTGGCAGCTGTAGAAGCTTTTCTGCTTTCGTTCTTTGTTGTATGGATGCTCTATAAGTAGCACGTTAGTCACCGAAAGATATATATTGTACATGAGAACTATTTTGCCAAGCAGTCAATTAAATCGAAGTTTTATTAAGAAAGGCTTCACCAACGTCCTCATCAGCAGAGTAAGGGTTTATCACCAGGTAGGAGTAAAAGTTCTTGAGTTTAGTACCGCTTTTAATCAAACTATAGTTAACCCAGCGTCTATGAAATAAATCCCAATTTTTTTTATTGAGAAGTACAAGCATGGAAGGGGAACCGTTAGCCGCAACGTTGTCAAATCATGAACTTCGAACTAAAAGAAAAAGCTTTCGTCAAAAGCAAACAAATTTAAATTATGTTGGTAGAGTTATATTGGCTATAGCTGAGGGGTCAAGTGCCCTCTTGCCCCTCTCAGTTTGTGCTTTTGTAATTTGTCCCTGAATTTGGCAGTCAAAACGAACAATTTGACACTTAAATGAACTCTCTATGACAGTTTGTTCCCGAAATACAGGCAAAAACCAGAACATTCTAAGATGGCACCGGTTTTTTTTAAGATGGTGGCCAAGACCCACCTCGGGATGTTTAGGAACAAGAATTCGTAGCTTTGATTAATAAAGGTTATTTATTTGTCATATTACCGTTGCAACAATATACAATTTACAAAACCGAAGTTATGAAATTCTTTTACTTGCACTACTTTTATTTTGACCGCAACATATTGTAATATTTATTTTCTCAGGTTCGTTAATAAAACTTATTTACTTTATTCAAAACGTCCACTTATTTATTTCACAAAATAAAACACTTTACTTTTTCTTACTACAAACCTAACAATTTATTATATTCACCCTGCAATTAATTCACCAACTTTACTTTTTTCTTTTATTACAACCGCAACTTTATTCATTCACGATTAAAAACAAACTGTGTCGCTGCCGGTCAAACATATTGTGCCTTTGATACTTGTTTGACAAACTCAGGAAAGTAGTAGAAGGTTCTGGTCTCTGCCTTCAGAGCTTTCTATAGGGGAAATTTCCCAAAAATTTCCCTTCCAAAAGCTTTTATTTGACAGCTGGTTGTCTGCTATAATCCGGCAGATGGCGCTTCCTTCGTTTAAGATTCGCTATAATTATAGCTAATAAATATGGGTATGTTTACACTGCGACCGTAAGCTTTATTGTGTCCGTTTGTTTGCTTTTCGGAGTCGTTATAGTCAAATATGGAAAGTCATTACAATATGTATATTTGGGATAAGGAATAGGTCCACATTTGAAATTTGCGCAATTTTGAGATATACGCACTATTAAAAGAACGACTGAGTTCAGAGACCCAAATCAAAGAAGCTACGCATCGAAAACTAAGTTTCACAAAACAAATATTATAGAGGAAGAGGTTAGGTACCTAATAAAAATCTCAACAATGAATGGTTAAAGAATTTTCACTGTCACCTTATTCACTAGAAATCTTTTTCAAGAAATATCATAGAATATTATTTTACTGGCAACTGGACCCGGAAGACTGAAATTTTTTCATTCTCTTAAAGAAATCGCACAGTTTCTTTCTATTCCCTAATGGAAGTTGTGCATGCAGCATAAAAGGTAACCTTATCCATTAGCGTCAAATGCGCACTGCTACTATTAGAAATTATACCTTGTCACCAATTCACATTCAATCCAGACTTCTTTCCATAAAATAATTTATGAAGTCGAATGTTTAACTTGGAACGCATATACCTACCGTGTGTGTCTTGTGTGTGTGGATGAATAACAAATGATAAACCCATTGATATAAAATTATAGTTTACTTAAATAACTTCGTCTAGTCTAGACCATGATGGGAATATAATATAAAAATGGAAATGAGAATTGACTAAGTAAACGCTAACAAACATTCTTTTAAAGATCCTCTTTACTGACAGACCCATGGATCTGGGATCTGGCACAAAAACGTTTCTTCTGTAGTGATAACCTCACTATATATGTACACTTATACACAATTCACGTACTGATGGTCGTATATTTACCCGCACGATTCTATTGAACAAACAATAACAAAGCTGACGCACCTATGGTCCATGCTGGGCATGGTCATGGTCATTCCAGAATATTGTGTGCTCGCCAAATAGTTTTTTTTTCTTAGGTGAGACTTCATTTCTTCTTTGTAAAAGTTTTTCCTTTGATCGGTGCAGCAACAATATACAAGAACTCCTCTTTCATCGTAGATGGTACTAACCATATTCATGTGAATTGGAATAACCGCTCAACCGTTAATCATAGCATCCTGTGTGCCTATGGCCTTTTAGGGTCCAATTTTTTGTAAGGAATCTATCAGTTCAACATACATCGAATAGCATCACATTTTTGACTTAGTCATAATTTTATTCCAAAAAAAGGGAAAACAAAGTTACTCATTGGAAATTTGAAGAGAGAGGGTGATTTTGGTATATTTATGTTGATTCTGCAATTTTTTAAACTTCACTTCTGAAAAAGAATTTGGAGGAGATTTGTTACATTAGCCAAGGAAAATTGCAGAAAAAAGGTCAAACATCAACGATTTTTAACATATGTACATATGTGTATTTTAGTAGCCCAGCGGGAAAAATTAAAAAATTCATTGAGGAAAAACCTGCCTTTTTCCTTGAGGAATGTAAGCTGTACCTGCCACTTTTCCGCTTATTCCTTTGATGAATTTAACATGGGCGTGTCATTGGCGGGAAGCACATGCCACTTTCTCGATGAAAATTCACTAACAAAATCATTACTTCAATGGAAGTTGTTTATTCACCAACCTAGGTGATGAAAAACATGGTGATTGCATATTCTGTGAATTCGCTACATACGCGTATTTAGCTTATTCATCAGTTCAATAATTTCGATGAAAAATCTAATGAAAATTCAGTTATGAAATCACCAGGTAAGTGGTAGTTTCTTTTTCATCAATTAAATCCTCCCATTTGAATTGTTTATTGAATCCCATCGGTAATGCACCCTTTACTTTAAGATGAAAACAAACCAAAGAGCAGTTCCTATTTCAAAACAAAAATTTTTGGCTTTTCGGCAAACGCAATTTTTATTGACTTCAGTTCGTGTTACATGGACTTTTTTACAGAAAGTCACTGTGAACTGTATCCAACAAAATGAGAATTTATAGTTGCCAAAGAATTATAAACAACTTTGTGCATTACTATTCATCGTTGGAATCATCGATTACAATTCACCATGAGTTTCACTCACATTTGTTTTTTTTTTGTTCTCGCTATGAACACTTTACAAAGCAGATGAGTGGATTCAAACAATGAACTGATGATCTTGTACATAACTTTTCCACAATTTTTCATCACATACATTTCCCTTCTAAATTCACCGAAATAAAGGGTCGTTTGAGGAAACTGTGCATTACTCTTCACCTACTTAATCATTGCTTGTCGTTTCTCTTATGATTTGGTAATTGAATTAGACTAAGAGCCCACAGCAGATTTTGGGTGTGAACGATAGCAAAAAAAGAAGTATAGGCGTCGAAAGCTTCATTAAAGACTATTAAAAAAATCAAAGTCTTGCAGTCCACAACTGGGGCCTTTGCGAGAAACAGTGCATCGAAAAAAAAATATGAATGCAACTTCGAGGATAATCGTGTTAGCCGAAATTGGTTTTCACTCCTCCCTTGAGAAGCTCCTCGGATCACATATCATGGAATCTGAGACCATTTGAGTGTATAGTTTGCTCTACCGGACCGTTTAAAAAATTCAAAATTCTAAGTGAAAAACGGTTTTTTTAAACAGTCTGGCAGGGCGAATTAAACACTCAAATGATCTCAAATGATATGGGATCCGCGGAGCTTATCTAGGGAGGGGTGAAAACCAATTTCGGCTAACACGATTTTTCTCGAAGTTGCATTCATATTTTTTTTTCGATGCACTGTTTCTCGCAAAGGCCCCAGTTGTGGACTGCAAGACTTTGATTTTTTTAATAGTCTTTAAAGAAGCTTCGACGCCTATACTTCTTTTTTTGCTATCGTTCACTCCTAAAATCTGCTGTGGGCTCTCGGTCTAAATTAATTGATTATTTCAGCAATAAATTTCATTGAGGACGATATTTCCCGCTGGGAGAGACCTTTTTTCTTTTCCTCAGCATTCCCTTTAAAGTACTCTAAATTTGACTAGGGGATGGGGTGAAATCCAGTGTTTTGAAAGACCATCCACTCATACATCAAACAGAACAAAGAGTCAGACGCAAAGAATCACTGTGTAATAGGGGACTTTGCTTCCAGCATTTTCATTTTGCATACGTCCACTTACGAAAGAGCGGCTGGTGGAGCACTCTCACGTCCGACGGCAAAAGTAAACGAAAACTTAACGAAGAGTACCACTTCGCAACTATGTGCGCGTCATATGAATATCTTGTTTTTGTTCGGTTTAGTACGACCACGTACGTTGGCCTCCGACTATTCTAGTTATACCGCATCCATCCACCAGACAATGATGTGTAACTTAGATAGATCAATGTTTAGCGACACCAATCCTGCAAGTGAGCCAGTCAACAGCCCAAACTTGAGCACTCCAGATAAGATAGCTGAGATTATTCGCAATTCAAAACCAAAGAAGTCAGCTGGACCGGATGGGGTACTTACTTACTTAAGGTGGCGCTACAGTCCGGGGTGGACCAGGGCCTCAACCAACAAGCTTCTTCCAACCGACTCGGTTTCTAGCTAGCTGTCTCCAGTTTCGCACACCAAGTTGGTTAAGGTCCTCTTCCACTGTCGTGCGCCAGCTTTTACGCTATCCACCTCTATTGCGCTGTCCCACGGGGTTGAATTCAAAAACTTTACGGGCCAGAGCATTGGTGTCCATTCGCTCTAGGTGGCCCAGTCATCTCAGTCGTTGGCTTTTCATTTTTGTGGCTTGGTCGGTGTCGCTGTACATCCCGTACAGTTTGTTTTTGTATCTTCTTCTCCATTCCCCATCTATGCAAACGGGACCAAAAGTCACCCGGCTAATTTTTCTCTCAAAACAGCCTAAGGCGTTCTCATCCACCGTTAACAGTGTCCATGCTTCTGCACCATACATCAGGACCGGGATGATAAGCGGCTTATACAGAGACAGTTTAGTTGCTCGAGAGAGGGCTTTGCTTCTCAATTGCCTTCTTAGTCCAAGGAAACCGCGATTGGCAAGAGTAATTCTTCGTTTGATCTCAGCACTGTGTATCGTTTGCTGAGTTTATAGCGGATCCTAGGTGGACAAAGTCTTTGACCACCTTAAAATTATAGCTATCTATAGTAACGTTCTTTTCGAGACGTCGATGTTGGGTGTCCTTTCTGGTTGACAGCATATATTTCGTTTTGCTTTCATTCACCGTTAAACCCATCTTTCTGGCTTCCTTCTCAATACCCACGAAAGCACCACTGACATCTCGCTTAGTTCCACTGATTTTGTCAATGTCGTCAGCGTAAGTGAGTAATTGGATGGACTTTTGAAAGATTGTGCCTCTAGTGTTAAAGTGAGAGTTTTGCACTATTCTTTCAAGAAAGATGTTGGAGAAGTTGCATGACAGCGGGTAGCCATGCCTAAAACCTTTTTTGTCATCAAAGGTTTCGGTGAGGTCTTTGCCGACCTTGATGGAGCAGAGTGCATGGTGCAATCTGCATGGTAGTAATGGTCCTTAGCTGTGGTAGTCGTTCGAGGCCCAGCACATCAGAGGTGACCTCAATGATGGCTTCCTGCCAATTCTTCCACTGGCTGTCGATACTTTCAGTTGGCGGCATAGGACTATTTAATAGGGCGCGAGAGGCTCGATCGGATAACGACCTGGCGACTTTTTACGACTGTAGCCTTTCTACGTCGAACTTCCTCACAGTATTCAACTGTTTTGGCATTGGTGTGCATATCTATAGCATTACCTTGGCTACGACGAGGTAATGGTCCGAGTCAACGTTGGCTCTTTGAAACGTTTGGACATCCGTGATAATGGAGGAGTGCCTTGCGTCGATCGCAATATGGTCAATGTGGTTGGCGATTGATTGACCTGGCCGCCATGTCCCCTTGTGTATATCGAGATGCGGAAACTGCGTACTAGCTACCACAACGTTTCGCCCAACAGCAAAGTCGATTGACCTGAGTCCGTTATCGGAGGTGTTGTCGTGCAGGCTGTAGCTTCCGGTTGTGCCACCAAAGACGTCTTCTCTTCCTAGTTTGGAATTTAAATCACCCAAGACAATTTTAATGTCATACCTAGGATATTGTTCATATATCTTGTCCAGGAGCTCGTAGAGCTCGTCGTTGGTGCCCTCACCGTTCTCCTCTGTGGGGGCATGTGAGGCACTCGTTCACATAGTTGAAAGACTTTTTGCTTAAGTCTACCTCTAACGAGACGAATCCACATCCAAAAAGACGCTGCCCTTGTGGTCGGTAACAGTCACCGTAGTAGATGTCGCAGTCTTTCAGTTTTCTTTTTCCCGGCCCATCCCTTCGCACTTCTGGAATGGCGGTGATATATGCTCTTAAACAGTCTAGGGCTTCCGCTAAATGTTCGGCTGCACGTGGTCTATAGAGAGACTGAACATTCCACGAACAGATGCGAAGTTCGTTGTACTTATTTCGTTTGCTAGGTTCGTCAACAGTAAATCCGTCCGGAACTAGACGCAACCGTTGATTCCATCTGGGGAATTCTACCGCTGCCGCCTTGATAAAAGGAGAGGTGCCTTAGTGGGAACACTCCTCCCGGTTTCTGTCTTCAAGACTGTTGATAGCACCGTTGATTCTCAATACTAAATTCATGCACTGCACACTATCCTTCTGATAGGCTGGTCCAAGACTTTCCGAGAGAAGATTATAGTTTTGCAATTTTTGTCTTTTGTTGAACACTCGCGCTTATGAGTTTAGCAAGTCAAGCCCGGATGAAAGAGACCAGTATCTGATAGTTACCACTGGACGTCCCATGTTGACGCCTATCGGTGACTATCGGCACCCTATAACGCCCAGCCATTCGTAACCATTAATGCCACAGTAATAAAAAAACATACATAGTTAGTTTTAAGGTGAAATATTTAGGGGGTTAATTTTGTATTGAAAGAGAAAAAATAGGGGGTTAAACTTTTAAAAAGTTTCAAACAAAAACAACACATATAAGTTTATGTTAATGCTTTTTTGTAAAAGTAAAAGCCTTGATTAAATCGTTGTCTCACTGGCTAGAAAGTTTGAAAACATAAGATTGAAGATTATTTTAATATTTATATATTTTTATATTGTTTCTAAAACCACCTATTTTTAATATATATATTTTTTTTTAAATTAGTTGTTGTAATTTTTTTTATATAAATTGTTATTAATGTTAATAATGTTAATAAAAAAACCATCAAGCTTCGTTAAAAAAAAAAACTTGACTGAGGAATTGAGTTTTAAAATTAAGGTAAAGTTATTAAGAACGGAATTTATTTCATCGTTTGAGATGAAATAAGGCAATCAAGACAGACAGTAATTGTGTTCCGTTTTTTCATGCAATTATTCCTATAGATATGTGCGGCGCACAGCGGACAGGACAAAAGACATTTTTTTGGGAATCTAACATTATAAGGATGAGTAAGTTAATTAAAACATTTCTATCTACCTTTGTGTATGAAAACTTTCATACATACATATATACATGAATGTATGTATTGCATACAAAGGATCCCCTTAATGGCAAATTTGTTAAACCTGAAAGAACTGTAGATATACTCCGGCTGGGGTTTTTTGGCATTCGAATAAAATCACTGTTTTATTGCTGCCATTAATCATTTTTTTAACAGATTCATCCAAAGCAAGCCATATTAGGTTTCTGGCGATAGCGATAGAGGGCTTAGAATATTTTTTAATAGTGATAAATGACAATGTGATTCACTTTGACCAGATAAAACAATATGTTCAGTGTTCGTCGTTCTCGGAATTTTATTTTTTATTTTCAGATTCTATATATATATGTACCTGACGGTAGTTTAAAATATAACATGTGTGTTTTTCTCATTTTCGCAAAAATCTCCATAAGGCTGTACGCCTGAGATGATTTTTATAGATGCGATTATTATTCGAGCTAATGTTATTGTTGGCTTGTTATTAGAGTTTCTGTGATAGTAATAACCGGCTTCTGAAAATGGAGCCAGCAGTCATGGGTGGCGGTGAAATCATGTCAACCATGAAAATAAAAATAAAATGCACGACTGGGTCGAACTGTCTTGCTCTTATGGTTGAAGGTGGCTATATGGCTAAAAGCTTATATGTGAGACACATATTTTGTGTGCCTTTCCTGAAATCTTGTTCATGTAGACCAGGAAAAATAGCACAAATCGTATGGGGAACCTTGAAAAAATTAATTCATGAAATATTAAAATTGGAATTGACGCAGAATTGCATCCTCTATAACATATCCAAAGTCAACCAAAATCCCTGCATTGGCTTTTTGTGTAGATGGATTTCAAGAGGTGCAGACGGGGAGAATTTGGAGGTCTATCAAACTAAAATATTTGTTTGGGCAAAACCTGATCATATGATACATGCTTTAAAGGTAGTTTGAAACGCTGAATCTAATGAAACCAAATTCAAAATGATACAACCACCCAAAAAGAAGTTATAGTCCTTTTTATGTAATGATGACTTTTTTTCAGGTACAACAGGTAAAATATTACCGAAAACCCTTTGAAGATAACGGTATGTTAATGAAACTTGGAACGAATGTTTCATTTATCATAGGAACTAAGAATCAAGAGAGTCCCTAAAAATATCCATGGTGAAAGGGTGTTTTTTTTAAGGGGGAGAGGCAACAAAGAATGTTAACCATAACACCCACGTAAAAACTCTTACACTCATGAAACTCGCTAAAAATATTAAACTATTCATGGCAACCAAGAATCAAAATAGTCCATACAAATATCTTTGTTCTAATAGTGTTTTTGGTGACTGTTAACTTTTGACTTGTTCTACGGAAAATACGATTTCAAAAACTAATTTTTGCCTGAAAAGGCCCATAACTTTGTTAAGGGTGCTTGTATCATTTTAGTTTTGCTTTTATTAGATTCAGCGTTAAAAAATACCCTTAAATCATATACCATACTTTGTGTATATACCTCAATTACACCAAATCGGAATTTTGGCTCAAATCTTCCAACTTCTTCCCAGATTTTCCCTCTCTTTAATAAAAAAAACCCAAAACAAATATATTTATGAGGACTATTTTAATTCTTGGTTGCCCTGACAAATTATATATTTTTGGCGAATTTCATGAGTGTAAGAGTTTTTTCGTGGGTGTTATGGTTAACATTCTACACTTGCCCCTCCCCCTTAAAAAAACACCCTTTCACCATGGATATTTTTAGGGACTCTCTTGATTCTTAGTTCCCATGATAAATGAAACATTAATTCCAAGTTTCATTAACATACCGTTATTTTCAAAGGGTTTTCGGTAATATTTTACCTGAAAAAAAAGTCATCATTACATAAAAAGGACTATAACTTCTTTTTGGGTGGTTGTATCATTTTGAATTTGGTTTCATTAGATTCAGCGTTTCAAACTACCTTTAAAGCATGTATCATATGATCAGGTTTTACCCAAACAAATATTTTAGTTTGATAGACGTCCAAATTCTCCCCGTCTGCACCTCTTGAAATGCATCTACACAAAAAGCCAATGCAGGGATTTTGGGGGACTTTGGATATGTTATAGAGGTTGCAATTCTGCGTCGATTCCAATTTTAATTTTTCATGAATTAATTTTTTCAACCTCGGAACCCATTTTTCCTGGCCTAATGAAACGTTGAAAAGTTAAACCTGAACCTCACTCCAATAGACTAAGAGCTGGCAGCAAATTTTGTGGGTGAACGCATAACCAAAATATGAGTATGAGGGTTTGTAGGTGCTTGCATCTTAATATCGAATATCAAAGTCTGGCAGGATTTTTTTGGCGCCCGTAAAGGGGACGAGGGATTGAAAATAGCGATTTTTCGATTTGTTGTGTCAAGGGTACAATCATTTCATTTCATTTTTTGAAAATGGGAAATGATATACTCTGTCATTTTCCCTAAGTCCAAAGATTTTATTTTTAATGATCCAATTGATAATACTCAAGATATAACCATTTTAGGCACACCATAACGAGAGAAATTTTGATATTTGAAAAAAATTACAAATCAACAAAAAAAGTCTCCAAAATAAGGCTGATAAGATTCGCTTCAAAAGGTCATATCTTGAGTTTTATTAATCAGATCATTAAATAATAAAAATTGTGGACAAAGGAAAAATGACCGAGCATCATTCCTCATTTTAAATAAATGAATTGAACTGGTCTAACTCATGACACAAATAATGGGAAAACCGCTATTTTCAATCTCTCTTTTATATTCAATATCAAGATGCATGCACCTACAAACCCTCATACTCAGATTTTTGTTATGCGTTCACCCACAAAATTTGCTACCGGCTCTTAGACTAAAAGTGCATCCGTTGCAATTTTGAAAGCCCGAAAGATGTTAGAGTATGGTTGACGTCTTATGAATATCTTTTTCTGCAGTCGGTATTTGGTGATCGGCTCGTATCAAAACGATTTTTGAAAATCTTGAACAACCACTGAAGTAAGCAGAACATGTCAGGATTGAGTCGTTGAGCACGAGCTGAAGAGATTTGACTAATTGTTTGTATCCTGTGGACAACGTCATACTTGAGCGATAAATTTTAAATCTGGTGGAGTTTTAAGCATAGGAAACTTATCAAAAATAGTAAAAAATTCGAACAGAATCTATATAAGTTTTGGAAGGCTAGTGTTAGCAGATTAAAAAACATAGCTGGTTTGTTATGTTTATGTGACCAATTATTTATGAACTATATGATTAATGTTTTCTTAGGCTCTTTTGGTCTATATTTGCTCTGAATGCAAATAAAAACTTATTTCATTCTTTTCCCAACGTTTCGTAAGAATTTCTTACTTCTTCAGGGGATTTTTTTTATTAGATCTATCAATTATAAATTAACAAATAGTAACTTTCTCTCATAAACAAATTAAAAATTTTTCTCTTACTTTTTCGTACTAAATCATATTTTATCTCTTAATACTCCTCCCACTATTGCATCATTTCTTCGACGACACTGACACAAAGTTGAAAATAAATAAATAAATAATAGCTTTTATAATACAAATTCTATATACTACTGAAATAAATCAGCCAAGTAGAAGACTTAGCATTAAGGATTGGACTTGTTGAATTATTGATTCAAAATAGCTTTTTATGGCCTTTAGTCCTATAAATTGGCGTTTCGTTGGGCTTACTCACTTGAACTCATCAGTGACATAGTGAGGGCTTTGTCATACGCAATTTATATTATGTTCAGTTGAACTTACATGAATTTTTCAACGAAAATCCACTGTAAACTATATCCAACAAGATTAGAATTCCTAATCATTAAGCTGAAAAATTTCCAGCTAAAAAAAATCTAAAATCCCTATGCACACCTCCGCGTGGTAGAGGGCGGGTAACGCTAACGTGCAGGGGGACCGAATGGATGCCGGGATAAGCAGACAACCCAGCGTTGCTGGTCAGGGCACAAACTTGTCCTTGGGATGGTTAAAAGCCCCCTTAAGACGGATGAACTGCAGGTAGCGGTCAACGGCATGATAGTCTGGTGGCGGAGGAGCTTTTTTGGTAAAAGGCCAACGGCAGCAGCAGGTAGCGTCTGTAACCCATATTGGGCGGCTACAAAAGGCGTCTGTTTTCCCATAGTGGGCGGCCTCGAGCAGTTATGTGTTTGACCATACAAAAGGCGGGTGTGCCTGTCAAATCTGAGCTTATGTATGTTATTAATCATATCTCGGAAAACACCATGGTGGAAGGATATAAGCAAATAAATGAATTATGACAACAAATGGAAATGAGTCCCCAAGAGGTAATCTTTTTATAGAAAATCCTTCTGTAGCTTCGGTTGCAGTAAACCGCACATCGGATTTGGGGGTGCGGCATCTTTCATGTACGAGCGTCAATCAAGACGCCATAATAATAAGTGAATCGTTGACAAATAGAAGAAGTCTTTCAAGAAGCGCAAATGTTACTTTTGGCTACCGCATACGTACGAAAATCGGAGCATGGAACGTTCGATCCTTGTACAGCGATGGTAGATACGAGCAGGTTGAGCGTGAAATGCTTCGTCTAAACATCAGTATCCTGGGCATAAGCGAAACTAAGTGGAGAGGAAGAGCTGAATACAGATCAGACACTGGACAGACGAGAATGCTGTATTCCGGGGAAGATGAAAGAGAGGGTGGCCAAAGACTGCATGGTGTCGGAATTATGTTGAACGAAGAAGCGAGGCGTAGTTTGATCTCCTGGGCGCCCATTTCTGCGAGATTAATGACAGCAAGGTTTCGTTCAAAAATTCGTAACGTCACAATTATTCAGTGCTACGCCCCCACAAATGAAGCGACCGAGGAAGACAAAACCGCGTTCTACACTCATCATAACTCGGTTTACAGTAGTGTTCCGAGAGCCGACATCATAGTCGTTATGGGAGACCTCAATGCCCAAGTCGGTTCAGACAATTACGGACTGGAACGCGTGATGGGAAGAAATGGCTTGGGGTCACGGAATGAAAATGGTGACTTGCTTGTCGACTTTTGTAACGCGAATCGTCTTGTGATAGGTGGGACTGTATTTAAGCATAAGACGTGCAACAAAATTACCTGGGTGCATCCGGATGGTCAAACCGAAAACCAAATTGATCATATCATGATTCAGCAGCGATGGAGGAAGTCTATGTGTGATGTCCGGAGTATAAGAAATGCCGATGTGGGAAGCGACCACCATTTGGTTCTGATGAGTCTCAAACTACGAACCGCTGCCGTACAAAAACCAGCGCAGGATGCAGCAAGGAGCTCAAAATTCATTACGAATGCTTTAAATGACCCCAACATATGTCGAAACTATGTCACCACCCTTAACGACAGAGCCTCGTCATTAAACGGAATCCAGAATTCAACAATTGATGAGATGTGGGGTGAAATTAAAAGTGTTTTTATGGAGGCTGGATCCGAAACTGTACCCAAGCGAACGAGACGTAGAGACTCTTGGATATCCCAAGACACCTGGGATAAGATCGAACTTCGCAAATCGTTGAAAATCCAAATAAATGCTGAAGCAGATGTTCAACGAAAGGCTGACTTGCGAAGAGAGTACCGCATTGCACATAAGATGGTCTATCGCTGTGTGAGACGTGACAGGAGGGTGAAGGTAGATGGACTCGCAGATAATGCGGAAATCGCTGCCAGAAGAGGAGATATCCGGGAATTGTACCAAATAGCCAAAGATGTTATCGGGAAAAAAAAGCAACACCAATCATCCTGTAATGGATGTGGATGGCACACTTTTGGTATCAATTGAGGATCAGCTTCGAAGATGGAAGGACCATTTTTGTGCCCTGCTAAATGAGGATTCAGTTGAGCAGAGTGCTGAAGTGCCCCAACTAAACGAGATGCGCAGGTCCTATAGGGGTATTGACATCGAACCCCCGTCAGAATCGGAAATCCAGACATCAATAAATCTCCTCAAAAACAACAAGGCAGCTGGACTGGACGGAATTCCAGCTGAATTCCTGAAAGCCGATCCCGTAACAGCGGCTAGTATTTTACATCCGTTGATAAAAAACATTTGGGAAAACGAAAGCTATCCCAGGGATTGGAAGGATGGTGTGATTGTTAAGTTGCCAAAGAAAGGTGACTTAAAGAATTGCAACAATTGGCGTGGTATCACCGTTTTGTCCGTTTTCCCAAAACTAATGGCAACCATCATTCTCGATCGAATAAAGGATAGAATCGAGTCTACACTCAAGAGGCATCAAGCTGGCTTCCGCAGTGGTCGATCGTGTGTCGACCATATCAACACCCTGCCTATCGTCCTCGAGCAGTCGATGGAATTTCAATCACCGCTTTACCTCATGTTCGTGGATTTTGAGAAAGCCTTTGATCGAGTTAACCGAGAATGTATATGGAGATCGTTGCTTGGTAGAGGAATTCCACCAAAAATAGTTGCCATTATTAAAGAGTCCTACAACAACGCAAGGTGTTTTGTTTTGCACAATGGGCAGCTATCCGACTCCTTTGTAGTGCAACAGGGTGTGAGACAAGGGGATGTTCTATCGCCAATTCTCTTCCTGCTGGCGATGGACGACGTATTGACGGCCAGTGTAGGTACAGCAGAGCGACAGGGCATTCAATGGAGACCGTTCGAAAGGCTCAGTCATTTAGACTATGCCGATGACATATGTCTACTGGCAAATAACATCAGTGGGCTGAACGGGATGTGCCAAACACTGCAAGTGAAGGGAGAGTCGAGTGGTCTAAGAATTAACAGCAAAAAGACAAAAATAATGCTCACAGGCCGCTCCACACAGCAGCGTATTATTCTACAGGAGACGCCAGTTGAAGTAGTGGAACAGTTCAACTACCTTGGCAGTATTGTCTCTGCAAACGGTGGTACGGATCTGGACGTTAAAAGTAGAATAAATAAAGCTCGTGCTGCCTTCGGTACTCTGTCCCCAATCTGGAAATCAAGTCAAATCTCCTTACGCACTAAGTTGAGATTCTTCGAATCCAATGTCAAATCCGTGCTGTTATATGCTTGTGAAACCTGGAAAGTCACGTCTATCATTTCGAAGAAATTGCAGGCTTTTGTGAATCGCTGTCTTCGCCACATCCTAAAGATTCGCTGGCCACAAATAATATCAAATGAGGAATTGTGGCGCAGGACAAGTCAAGAGCGGCTGGACGTCGACATAAGAAAGCGTAAATGGCGTTGGATTGGTCACACACTGAGGAAACCAAACAATGAAATTGCAAAGCAGTCCTTTGAATGGAATCCTCAGGGTGCACGGCGGGTTGGAAGACCAAGAACAACATGGAAATCAACTGTCTTAGCGGAAGCAGAATCCCAGAGAAAGACGTGGCCACAGCTAAAGTACCTTGCAGCAGACCGTGAAGGATGGAGACGTTTTGTTGACGCCCTATGCCCCAGCCGGGGTTACAGGACACGATGATTCTTTCTAAATTAGAACAATGTTAATATTGGAAAGATTATTTTGATTGAAGTTATTAACTAAAAGTAATAATTATTACAACATTTTTTTCCCTTTTTTATAACTATTTTAGTCATTTTATAGGATTGAGGTAGGGATTATTGTTGCATATTTCTGTCACTGAAACTGCTTCTTTTCATATGATAGCGCAGTATGTTATACGTATACTGTATAGCTTCTAGTATATGTTCAGAGTTGGAAACCCAATTTTTATCACTCGATATTTTATAAAATTCTGGATGTGTGTGAAATCTGTCAAACAGGGTGTTTCGGAAGATGCCAGACAAACAATTTTCTGCAATCAAAAAATTAATAAAAAAAGATTTCTCAATTTTTTTGTTTGGCTGTTGATTTCTAAGTACACATGTTCATATGTCTTTTGGAATTGCCTAGTAAAATCAGGAGTAAGAAAATTTGTATCTTTAAAAAATAAGTTTATTTTATTAATTTTGTGATTGATGAAACCAGTTTGTTTAACATTTAGGAAATCTTCAACAGTTTTTTCCCTGTGTTATATCATTGTTGAATGTCCTTTATCACGTAAAAATGTTGTTGCAAAGCGTACGTATGTAGTATGTATGAACAATTTTTATTCAAAATAATTAGTTTATAAAATACACAAAATTTATTGAAGTACATTTTTTGTTTTTTTCTTTGATATACTTTTCTTTTTTTTATACTTAAATAGAAAGTTTATTTTGTTATTGATCAAAAATATTTTTTCTGTAAGTCCTTTCAAATTACTTTATAAATTGTTTGATTAAATAAAGAAATTAAAAAATACTTTTTAAACAAAAGCTTCCTGCTTCTTAACATAACCTGTTGATTAACGCACTAATATTTGTTATGAAAAAATCTTAAAAATCTTACAACTTTGACACGCTTATGTCTATTGATCGGACTAATTGCTTAAAAAAAACTGATTTTTTAAATTATAAATATTAGCTCTCGCCGTTTAAAAATAATTTGAAATTTTTGTAAGGTTTAATATGTTAATTACACCATAATAAATTATAAGATCAGAAAAAACAGCTATTATGTATAAAACTAAAATGTTCCTGTTCATTGTATAAATAAGGGTGGATTTAATAAAACGAAACTGCTTCTATTTTTTTAAGTCATCAAAATTAGGTGCTCTGAGAAAAGCCTCTAAAAATATGAGCTGAGTATGTAAAATTTTAGAGGTTCCGATCAAGAATTTGTTCTTGTGGTAGAAATTGTACGGGGGAAAAATTGGGGAAAATATTATTAATTGCTGTCTGTTTAACCAGGAAGAAATTCGTTGGTATATTTGAAAAGAAAATTTGATGATGTTAAAATCTAGTCTTAATCTTTTTATAAAGCAATGCTACTATATTACCTCTAAGTAGATATGTAAATCAGGTTCTAAGTATAGACTATAAAGATTTTACTTTTCAATAGCCTAAAATGTAGATTTTAGATGAAGTTATTTCAATGTCTGATTTTATAAAAATACATTTTCAAACTCGAAATTTAAAACAAAATAGTTGAAAATATTTTACACAAGTCAAACAAATTCATGGAGCAAGATCTTTTTTTCAATTTTATTCAGTGTTTTTGAAGTTTCTTTCTGGTAAATATTCGTATTGAGATGAAGTAAAAAGCAGTATAAAGCTTCATGTGTCTTATTTTGAGATAAATTAGCAATTATTTTTCTAAGGTACCGTTACTGCACACCCTTAGAAATATAATTGCTAATTTATCTCAAAATAAGACACATGAAGCTTTATACTGCTTTTTACTTCATCTCAATACGAATATTTACCAGAAAGAAACTTCAAAAACACTGAATAAAATTGAAAAAAAGATCTTGCTCCATGAATTTGTTTGACTTGTGTAAAATATTTTTAACTATTTTGTTTTAAATTTCGAGTTTGAAAATGTATTTTTATAAAATCAGACATTGAAATAACTTCATCTAAAATCTACATTTTAGGCTATTGAAAAGTAAAATCTTTATAGTCTATACTTAGAACCTGATTTACATATCTACTTAGAGGTAATAAAAAATTTATAAAAAGATTAAGACTAGATTTTAACATCATCAAATTTTCTTTTCAAATATACCAACGAATTTCTTCCTGGTTAAACAGACAGCAATTAATAATATTTTCCCCAATTTTTCCCCCGTACAATTTCTACCACAAGAACAAATTCTTGATCGGAACCTCTAAAATTTTACATACTCAGCTCATATTTTTAGAGGCTTTTCTCAGAGCACCTAATTTTGATGACTTAAAAAAATAGAAGCAGTTTCGTTTTATTAAATCCACCCTTATTTATACAATGAACAGGAACATTTTAGTTTTATACATAATAGCTGTTTTTTCTGATCTTATAATTTATTATGGTGTAATTAACATATTAAACCTTACAAAAATTTCAAATTATTTTTAAACGGCGAGAGCTAATATTTATAATTTAAAAAATCAGTTTTTTTTAAGCAATTAGTCCGATCAATAGACATAAGCGTGTCAAAGTTGTAAGATTTTTAAGATTTTTTCATAACAAATATTAGTGCGTTAATCAACAGGTTATGTTAAGAAGCAGGAAGCTTTTGTTTAAAAAGTATTTTTTAATTTCTTTATTTAATCAAACAATTTATAAAGTAATTTGAAAGGACTTACAGAAAAAATATTTTTGATCAATAACAAAATAAACTTTCTATTTAAGTATAAAAAAAAGAAAAGTATATCAAAGAAAAAAACAAAAAATGTACTTCAATAAATTTTGTGTATTTTATAAACTAATTATTTTGAATAAAAATTGTTCATACATACTACATACGTACGCTTTGCAACAACATTTCTACGTGATAAAGGACATTCAACAATGATATAACACAGGGAAAAAACTGTTGAAGATTTCCTAAATGTTAAACAAACTGGTTTCATCAATCACAAAACTAATAAAATAAACTTATTTTTTAAAGATACAAATTTTCTTACTCCTGATTTTACTAGGCAATTCCAAAAGACATATGAACATGTGTACTTAGAAATCAACAGCCAAACAAAAAAATTGAGAAATCTTTTTTTATTAATTTTTTGATTGCAGAAAATTGTTTGTCTGGCATCTTCCGAAACACCCTGTTTGACAGATTTCACACACATCCAGAATTTTATAAAATATCGAGTGATAAAAATTGGGTTTCCAACTCTGAACGTATACTAGAAGCTATACAGTATACGTATAACATACTGCGCTATCATATGAAAAGAAGCAGTTTCAGTGACAGAAATATGCAACAATAATCCCTACCTCAATCCTATAAAATGACTAAAATAGTTATAAAAAAGGGAAAAAAATGTTGTAATAATTATTACTTTTAGTTAATAACTTCAATCAAAATAATCTTTCCAATATTAACATTGTTCTAATTTAGAAAGAATACCTTAGATGAATTGTATACTAATCTCATTTTTTCAGTAAGTACCTACTTCTATAAAAGTAGGTAGACAATTACAATTTCCTGAACTTAGATTGATTTTAAAAAAATTAATTTCTCATCACTTTGTACCAATAATCTATGCCATCAAATATATTTAAGTTTATTTTTATATTAATTGCTTGAGCAGACTGGGATTTATTATTTAAGTTTCACAGCCAATAGACTTTAAACTAATTTAAAAACCCCAACCAGTCAATTCACGGAGTAAAAAGACTTCATGGAGTCAAAAGACTTCATGCAATCAAAAGACTTCAAGCAGTTAAAAGACTTCAAAGCAGTTAAAAGACTTCAAACAGTCAAAAGACTTCAAGCAGTTAAAAGACTTCAAAGCAGTCAATTGACTGCAGTCATAAGACTGCAATCAAAAGACTTTAAGAATGCATTCTTTGTAAAAGACTTTTAAAAGACTTCAATGACTTCAAGCAGTCTTTAGTATTGTATTCTTTTTACTTTAAGTCATTTAACTGCATGAAATGATTGCATTACTAAAGACTCCAAAATTGAATGGGAATTAATCGTTGAAGTAAAAAGACTTATAAAAAGTAATTAACTGCATTCTAAAAGGAAAGTAAAATGACTGAGATTTCAAAGAATGAAATACCAAAGTATTGCATTCTTTCCCAACTCTGGTCATTGTATATCCACTATATAGTATTCTCATGAAACACGATTTTGTAGGTTGACTTTTGGTCGATAGGTTCGCTTTGATCGCCTTACCGAGATCCCTTAACAAAAATTAGGATTACATTTGGACGCATAGATGGCCACGAGCTTTTTTTCTTCATAATAATACTATAACAAGAACAACATACCGTTATTATGAAATTGAATGCAGAGGGAAAGTTAATTTATTTTCAACTTTGTGTCAGTGCCGTCGAAGAAATGATGCAATAGTGGGAGGAGTATTAACAGATAAACTATGATTTGTACGAAAAAGTAAGAGAAATTTTTTTAATTTGTTTATGAAAGAAAGTTACTATTTGTTAATTTATAATTGATAGAACTAATAAAAAAAAAACCCTGAAGAAGTAAGGAATTCTTATGAAACGTTGGGAAAAGAATGAAATAAGTTTTTTATTTGCATTCAGATCAAATATAGACCAAAAGTGCCTGAGAAAACATTAATCATACCTGGTTTTGTTGGTTGAGGTTCTGGCAGAAATACGGTGGAATAATCCAAACCTCAGACCCCATGTCGATTAGAAATTTAAGCCTTAATTTTGATTGCAAATAAACGGCACAACATTAGCAAATAGCTTCAGAAAAAAACGACTATTTCAATTCCTTGCATAATTTTCGATATTAGTGTGAAATCAGCAAATAGATTTTTGTATTCATCCTTCCTACTTTTTTAACGTTAATTTCGACAAGATCTTACTTCAAGCTTTTAGATGCTCTTTATACTTGTAATTATTAAATCTTGGATATTGTAACTCCAAGCGTTCCATTCGATGAACTTGTTTCCCTATGAGATCTCTGTTCGAAGTAGGAATCTAATTGTAAGATAAATACGTTAAATTGAACCAAATATGTGAACTAGAAGCAGCTTAGGAGTTATATTATAGAGGCTACCCAGTTAAAGTGAAATTGTGCTGCCCCTCTCATAGAAACAAAATGCACATGAGAAAGATGTGTTTGGAAGTTTAAGCTTCACAATACTTTGATTTTGATTTGTATGAAGTAGGTTTGTTTCAGGTTTTATTAAAATGGTTCACTGTGGCGTATGCGTACTATTATTCAGATTTATAAAACAGGCAAATCTCTGCAAATAGAAGAGCAATATAAATTTTAGTTTAATGATTTGATTATATTTGGTCTTAAATCGATCAAAAACATGTATGGATGATAGAACCTCGTGGCATAATGGTTAGTGCGTTGAACTGTCATGCCGAAGGTGTGGGTTAGATTGTCACCCGTGCCACCTAAAAACACAAATGTTTTGTCCGAGGTACTGCCTCTTGCGAGGAATTGACAAATCCTCCAAGAGTATACTTGTCATGAATAAGTGCTTCTCATCTAGCCGTTCAAACTCGCCAAAAACTGAGGGCCCCTTCCATTCCTGCCAACAACACGCACAAAGGAATGGTTGAGAGTTGTAAGTCACTAGGCGCTGGTTCTCCACGAGCTGTTGCGCCACCCAATGTATTTATTGTTTATGAGTGATTCAACAAACAATGGAAGAAAATAATGATAGTTTTGGCAAAAAAAATTTGAAAGCAAAAAGACGTAAAAATTTACCCGATTTGCCATTCTAGCATAGTTGAGGTACATTAGAAATAAGGAAATCATTTATGTATTTTAAAACTTTGACTAAAGCCAATTTTATTGTTTTGGTAGGTATGCATAGTAAATATAAATATTACCAATCGGTATCAATTTGTTTTCTTTTTATTTTTTTGCTTTAGGTACCTACATCTTCATGTTTCTAAAATTTTGAACCTAAGGTTTTTTGTTTATTCAATAGAGACGAAATTAATATTTGTAGCTCCAAAATAAAACGGCACCTGGCATTTCCATTTCGAAAAAGGCTATTTTTCCCTAAATATTAGTAGGTAGATATACAAATATTTGTGTGTAAGTATACCTAGTCTGCATTTCGATTTAAAAAAAAATAATAAAAACTACAATTAACTGTACTTAACTATTTTCGACTTACTCATTAAGAACATTTTGATGAAATTCGGTGAGTGGAAATTATCATTTTTTCAAGCTTATTATTACTCATCCTTCATAACCACAACAGCAAGCTTGAGCGATTTAATCGTCCCTTTTATTTCTTGTTACATTTATTATTTTTAAATAGCTATTTATTCACTATGGGGGTTCACATGAACCAACATGTTGTCCAACATTGCTTGACAACCATCGACGTTTGATCATTTAAACGCATAACCAACCATGTTGTCCAACTTTGTTTACTTTGTTGTATGACTTTCAAAATATTTTGAAAAATGTTCCGATTCCATCAAGCAATGTTGTCCAACATTGTTGTTCCATGTGAACCCCCCTATTAAACACATTCAACAAACAATGCGCCAGCCAACAGACTAAAGGCGGACAGTAATAAATAACCACAAAAGCAAATGTGAAATCGAACCCAATATTATCTATCCCCTCACTTTCCCTGTGTGGTACTTTTTGCCTTTTTTTTCCTAAATCGTTATGCCTATATTCCATATTCGGTATTCTTTTTTATATTTTCTTTTCTCCACATGCAAATCTGGGTAGTCTACGAACACTTCTCCTTTTTTTGGTGTCTGTTTTATCATCTTCTTCGTATTTTGTTTCGGCAGAGCAGCATGAACAAAGTGAAGCTTGAACACAAATAATTTTGTCTATACCCCTGACGTTTCGCCCTCTTTGTCTACTCGGGGTTTCACATTTTTGGAATTCTGTTGATTTTTTCACATTGTTAGTAGGTATGCCTCCGTTTAAACATTTCTAATGTTAAAAATAACAACACAGTTAAAATTTAGAATATCCTTTTACATAATTGAAAGCAGTAAGTCAAAAAAATAAAAACAGAGATTTTATGGTAATTTTTTTAAAACAGGTGTTCCAGTGAACTGATTTTTTTTTAAATCTTTTTCTATTTTAAGTTAATTTTTAAGAAAACTGTACCCCTCTCCATAACGGAGAGACATACACCTCCTCCCACACAATTGATTTCTTGTTCCAACCAGCGCCCTCAAGCGTTTTGATGCATTTTATGCAAAGCACCCTGTATAACTTTTCTTCAAATTTCTAGAAACATAATAACGCATTGTACCAAAAAATGTAATTAATTAAGGTTTTACTAAGCCTATATTATAATGTTAAAAAATATGCCTGCTTACATACAAATATTTCCTGTAAATACACATCAGGGTACTGAGAAACTGAACGGACAATATATGATCTCTTGCACTAATGCTTTTTTCACAAATGGACCTAGGATACGGATATGGTTTTATTTTCACCAGGCTTAATGATTCACGCTGCTAGATCTGAAACTTCGGTAGCTTTCAAAGAAAACGATATTTTTGCCTGTTTCAATCTTTCAGGGGGCTGATTAGGAATACGAGGGACAAAGATCAATGATTTTTTTTTAAACATAAAATGGTACTTAAAATGTATTTATGTAATAAGAAGATATATTATTTAACGTCAATAATTGGGGTTCATTTTGATTTTGGAACTTAAATAAGAGAACTGTCGAAAATGGGAAGCAGGCACGTTAGGGGACAATTTTAAAAATGTTTGCTAAGAAAGAATTTATTTTTCCACAAAGTTTTATTTTGTCCCCGCAGTTGAAGTCATTGCCATGTAGGTATAGAGCTTTAATTTTGTTTATTTTATATTTATAAAAGTATGAAAAAATTAAAAAAAGAAACCACGTAAAACTCTCCCAAATGTTACCTGAGTTACCATGGAATTGCCCGTCCCAAAATGTATGCAAATTCATCTATTTTTTTTTACACATTAGTCCTTGCCACAAATGAACGGTATAGCGATAGCCAATTTTTAAGAAATAACTCTAATCATAGGCCAATTTTTTTTTTTACAAATCCAATGCTTATCTTAAGAGCATAGAGTAAGTAAAAGGTTGAAAGGTATGAAACTAAGGACAATGAACATCATTCACAAAAATGTTTTTAGGTTTGTTATTGTCTTTGCAGCGTATTTTAGTGGGAATGCGGTTAATTTTAATTACCTATTGCTTTAATTCTTAACTACACAGTGAATAATAATTATGCTGAACTTTTAATGAATTAATCTTACTTAAAGTTTTGATAGAAAGCAGGATTTGATACCGGGCGCATTTCACAAAAGCATTATCGTGTTCTATACCTAGTAAAAATTCACGCAGACATAGACTGTATGTCTCCCTAGACCTAGATGCATGTCTAGTGGAAGTGCATTCTGTTTCTAGCTTTTCTTTAAACATTTTCCCAGGCGAAGTTCATTTTGAATTTATTACAGTATGGGGGGGTTTTAAAGTACCTTTCGATTCATTTTTTTTGAATTTATTATAGATTACACAAATTCATTTATTTATGCGTCAGTAAGGTAGTAAGTCTTAATCAGTTGCTGCATTCATGACTCGATGACTGAACGCGAATTCATGAAGTAGATTTCAGTCATATCAGCCAAAGTTTAAATGTACGAATAGGTATATATAGTGGGTTAGGGTCATAATTCGATATGTGTCAAAATTCGGATCACAAAATTCTGTACTACAAAATTCTGTATTTCAAAATTCAGTAAATCCAAAAATCTGCATTCCAAAATTCTGTAAATGATGAAACAAAAATTGTTTTGATAATGAAGGAAAAGCACACATTTTTTCACTATCAAGTTAAAAATACTAAAACTAAACGTTTTGAGATTTTTCCAATTTTAATACAGCTTTGGTATCGGATGTTCATGTATGTTATCCTCATTGAGAGCATAAATTTACTGTCAAATTCAATAACTACTAATCGATGAAATCCAAATCCATGTTCTTCAACCCACAAAGCCAATATCAAGGAGTTCTTAACATTTCTACCAACATATCATTTATCAATGTCTCTTCTTCACTTAAGCGGACTTCAGTAGCCTTCCGCTCTGTTTTTCTGCAATAAACCACAATCTCGTGACCGCATGCAATTTATATAGAGCTCAACACTGTACCTACTACTTGAATTAACTAGAGGAATGCTATAAAGTACTTAACAGCATTTAAACCACATGTTCCCGTTTATGAACACCTATATAGGCGGCTGAACTCACAAGGAGCTTGTATTATCCTTGCATGTGGCACCAATTGTGTAGTATTCGATGGGATTCTTCTTCTTTCTTCAAAGGGATTGTGGGGCATATATACGAATACCACTTGGTTTGGTATTATTAATCCAATTTGTCGCCATCAAGTGCAACTTCAATTGGTAAAACGGTATATTCCATCTACCACCACCATACAATCGACAATGGTATACAAGAAGAACTTCCCGGTCCCGGGTATAGAAATGTATATGTAGTAGATATACCTATTCCCAACGTAGACCCGTGCAGAACATATGTTGCACCGTTCGGTCACTGCTCATGTACCAGCTATATAAATCACATAATGATATATCAACCATTGTTCGGGGGGCTTAAGAGCTGAATGACTGGAAACCTGAAATGCCCACCACCAGTCACCATCGCCATCGCCAGCAACAACAACAATAACCAAATTCTGTTCAATGAAACTGATGAAGTGGTTTGGCAACGAACATCGACGACCCGACCGCTATACACAAGGACGATATTGTGCTGGGTGCTGCTGATGCTTTTGTTCGATATCTGACGATGCAACACTATGCTACGGTATTATACTCGTGTATTCACCACCCGCTTCACATTATTACCCTGTGACGTTGAAAAACTCCATTAGAGTACAGTATGATGTGCAAGAATAGACAGCCTATTTTTTTTTACACTATCAGATCTTTGCCGAAGAGAGCTTAGTACAAGCGACATCTTGCGACCAAAAAATTTATCAATAGTTTCTTCTAAGGAAGAGACAAAAAAGTTGGTTTTTGATTCTTAAAATATAACAATTGGTATCGATGCAGAATACCACCCTGTACAACATATCCAAAGTCCACCAAAATCTCCTCATTGACTTTTGTATAGACCGCAAAGTAACCAAAAGTTGCCTGCAACTAAGTTATCTACTGGGAGGTAGGCCTTAGATCTGTCCCATTTTATGTTGTCTTCTTCAACACGGCCTTTTTCAAACAATTTTCAGAATGCCTTAATGTATGACCCTATACTTAACAAGAAGTTTTAACATTTGTCACTGCAATATTCAAAGAAACAAATCTTCGCATGACCAAAAATAACGACGAAAAAAAACAAGAATATCCAAAAGGTAGTAAAAAGCGTTGGTCATTTGTAAAAAACACATTAGAAATTCTACTTCGTCTGCAAGTCTTCAGTAACACTCTCGACGTCAGCTGTCTAGATAAAGCCAATTTGCTTCCAGCACCGTTTACTTTAAATTTGACGCTGCCAGAGAGTACTATAGCTCCTCCTGTACTTGAGAGCGCCGCTAACGGTTTCTTGGAACGAATCTTAATTATTTCGCTCTCGTGCAGTTGCAACAGTCCTAAAAGATCTTGACTGACATATGTAAACCCACTGACCCGGATAGTATTCCTCCTATTGTTCTGACTCGGGAAACTATTAATTGCTCAGAACTTGGTCTGGGGCAGTAGCGCAACAATCAGTCACGGTTAAGTGCTTGTTTAATCTCCTCGTGGTGGTGCCCGGGCAACTATTTGCCTATCCCTATATACGTAAATAGGCTAAAATTACAAGTGTGAAAGACCTAGCTTTCTAGGATAGGTTACGGAAGTCTACATTCTTCATAACAGAAATCAATTCCGCTAACAAAAACGAAACTACGTCATGGATAAGAAATGATAACTCGTTGACGGCTTTTGGCTATTGTAACCGGACAAAGATTGGTGTCTGGAATGTGAAGACGCTTCTTGACAACGGAAGTAGACATGTGTAACGCAGCGCTGCGTTAGCGCAATGCGTTGAAGCAGCAATGTGCGCTGATACACCAATTGGTAATGCAGTAGCGCAAAGGCGAAGTTCATCAACTCATCAAATCAATAATCGAAAAAGGCTTTTGACAAGCGCTAGCGCAGCGCCAGGAACGCGCCGCACAAACCATTGAAGCAAACGAAATAAAATGCACGACTGGGTCACACGAACTTGCTCTTATGTTCAAGACACTTCGGGTTGAAGAAAACTGTATATAAAACATGGAAATTATGAGAGTAAAATGTCGAGAAGCATGAAATACGACATTTATATTGGCTAAAACAACTCTTTTGCCATCTTAATTCTTGATTGGACAAAGATTGGTGTCTGGAATTTGAAGACGCTTCTTGACAACGGAAACGTAAGTGATAAGTTCTTCAAAATGCCAGATTCCTCCAATTAGAGAAAGAGTTCATGCGATATAAGATTGCCATCTTAGGGATTAGTGAAGTTATGTAGGTATTTGGGCTCGGGGAAGTATAAGTCTCCAACTACTCTTCTCCGGAAAGGCACCTGGAGGGTGAAGTTATTGGCGAAGAACGGTCGAAGAGGAATCAGCACACATGCAGAAGAGTTAGAGAGAGCTGAGGTACATCTTATCCAGAAACCGTACACAATGGCATGTGAGGGATGTGGAGACCCTATTCCCCACAAGGAACGTAAATGGTCCGAGGACCTAAGTAGGTAAGTAAGTATTGTTCTTAAGAGGTGTTCTTTTACGCTGGCAAAATCACTGCGTAAGCTTTTCCATCTCTCCTACTTCACAGGTCTCTTTTCGAATAGATGGAAAACAGCATTTGTCCAGCCTATCCCTTAAAAAGGTGAATCTTCCTTACCCACTAATTATCGTCCAATTGCACTTACGTCCCTTCTTAACAAGGCCATGGAAACGCTGATAAATTATCAGCTTAAGAAATATCTCGAATAACGAAATATCTTAATGGCCGGCAGTACGTCTTTCACAGCAATAAGTCCACTGGTGATCTGGTAGTATGTACATATATCTCACCCCATTAGTGAAACAATTTTTAACACCGTTTTGGAGAAAGTAAGATTGTTGCACTTGATATTTCGAAAGCGTTTTGGCATCGAAAATGGGTGGATTTGGTGTCTCACTTCTGTGCTTAATTAGAAACTACCTATCGGAAAGCTCTATAGAAGTTGTATTGCATGGTTTAAAGTCTGATATTCATAAAATAAATGCTGACGTGCCCCAGGGCCCCGTTTCTTATTTCCATCAACAATCTCTTGTCTGAAACTTCTAATCCATTAAATTGTTGTGCTGACGACAGTACCCTCAACTTTTCATATTCGTTTTTAAGTTCACATCCTTGTCCTTCGGATGTGGAAAGTGGAACTACAACGGCAGCGTATAATAAGCTCATTAAATTCTAATCGCGACAGCATTGTTCAATGGGGAATCAAAAATCGCATAGAATTTAATGCTTCAAAAACTCAATGCTGTCTCATGTCGTGTCGTTAAAGTGGAATTCACCCGTATGCTGTTATCCATTAGCGGTACTTGCAAAGAAGAAACTGAATAGCGTTCAATCCTCGGTATGTGCATTACAGATCACCTTCTATGGAGTGACCACATATTTGACGTCACTAAAAACGCTGCTAAGTGTTCGGGTTTCCTTTGAAGATGCGAGACATTTTTCTCTACTTCTGATCAGGCTACAATCTATGAAGCCTTTATCCAACCTAAGCTTGAGTACAACTCCCACATTTGGGCAGGTACTTCTTTAAGTCACTTGAATCTCTTGGGTAGAATCTAAAATAGAGTCTTTGAAATGATAGGTGATATAACAATAACGCAATCAATAACATCTCTGAAACACCGTCGGAGTGTGTCATGTCTCTCATTATTTTATCGCTTTTTTTATCAAGAGTGTTCTAGAGAAATAGTGAGTTGCATTCCTCCCTTAAAATAGTTCAACCGTAATACTCGCGCTTTTGGGAATGCTCATCAGTTTACCCTTGAGCTCAACTTCAGGCGTTCTGTCAAGTTCAGAGATTGTTTCTTAAGCCGCACAACAAGAATGTGGAATGTTTTACCAGACTTTAACCCCTTTAATAATAAAAACTTCAAAACCAATGTGCATCGGTATCTCTTGTTATATCATTTCCTTCCCCATTTTCCTAACGCTGGTACTGTTAAAAATTATTTAAAGGGTAGTCATAGCCCCTTTTGTGCGCTCAAAATAAAAAAAAATAAATAAATAAACAGAAATTACGTTTAGACAAACTACCAGTGTGGTAAGATGAAGAACTTGAGTTCCTCAGCTCACCTGAGAACGTTGAGGCAGTGAGAGCTTTTGTTATAGACTTTTCCATCGTTCTATGAGGTAAATTATTCACGCATTGACTTCCATTTACCATTCGTACAAGTTGGCGATTGTGCAGGAACTTTCCGAACGATAGTTGTTTTAAGGGAACACTGCCCGGAGTCCTCATCTTAATAAGGGGTGATTTGCAGTGGGAACTCTGCTCCCCTGAAGTTCAAGAACCCTACAAGACCTGAAGGTTAATATCCAGGAAAAAATTGCAAATATATCCGCTACTATGCTGGTAAGAGGGTCACCGACTCATGACAAATGCCAGAAATCGGCCGGTGAATACTCTTTTTTTCGGTTCAAAGAAAACTCCATAAGATTTTTTATATCGAAACAAATCTAAGCTTTGATTAGACGTTCAACGTAAATGGTCAACGCATTGACTCCTTGGCGTCATCAGAAACACCCTCCAAACAAATTCACTGACCCAACTTTTTCGGTACTGCTTGGATCCTTAAAAAATTACCTCTCACGGGGATTTTATTTTTTCCCCACTTATTTTTTTAGTTTACTTTTGCTAGTCGTGCGGTGGAGATCATTTCTTGTTTTAATTCGTTTTGTTGTGAAAACTTAAACACATTTTCGGTCAACAATACAATCTAAATGCAATTGGAATTTATTTAATCTTTGCTAGTGCAAATAAGTGTGTTTTTGTAAATATTTGTATAAATTCCAAATAAATGTGCTTTGAAAGGAAAAACATTCTTCTTGTTGTTTGTTTGTCCTATGTCTGTGGTTGTTGGTTGTTGCTCTTGCTTGTAGGAAATTTAGAACTCGATAAGGGAATTTTCTCCTCATACCTACTGGTTTCGGTACTTGCTAAGCATGGTGAATCTTGTATCTCACAACGCATGCGCAAGTGGGTCTGCGGTGATTCTAATTTCCTTACTAATCCGAGCCATAAAACGCAGTTTTGAGCAATACAATGTAGATAATTAAAAAACTTAAAAATCAGAAATTTTTGAAGTTTTTTTTACTGCTCAGGAAAAAGGTGATTTTAGAGCAGTTGAGTAACATTTAAATCAAAATACACTTTTGTTGTCAAAATATAGTTCATCCCCCATCTGTCAAGCCATCAACTGTCAAGTTCCACGGAAGGATGGCTACGATGTCGATGGATTAAAAAACAGTTAAAAATCAGAAATGTTTGAAGTTTTCTTACTGCTCCAGAAAAAAAATGATTTTAGGTCAATTGGGTGACATTTGGATTGAAATATACTTTTGCCGTCAAAGTATAGTTCGTCCCCTTCACTGTCAAGCCATCAACAAAATACTCAAAAATAGCAAACATTTTGAGATTGAGATAAGGGTCAACGCAGAGTACGTTGACATGGCAGAAAAAGCCGCTGTGTCAATGTAAAGATACAGTCAATGCGTTGTTGAGTAGTCTGTCATAGTGTCCTAACTGCGTTGACAGGGTGATTACCTACACGGCCAACGAAAATAATCAACGCATTGACCCTTAAATTCGTGTCAACGAGAGTGTCAACGCAGCCATCAACGCATGGACAGTATTCATTTTTACGTCAGAGAGTCAACGCGTTGAGCATTTGCGTTGACCGTCTAATCATAGCTTAAGCAATGATTGAATTTGATCATTTAATATTTCATAATACATATTACCAATGAACCGTAGCTTTGATTTTTTTATTTTTACAACCAAGTTGTGTAAACACCTATAAAATTTACATTAGGTATGAATCAATGGAAAAATCAACAATCAAAAATCCCATCAATTTATTCTGTGTATTTTCTTGTCAGCCCGACTGAAAAACCCCAGAATATTCGAGGGAGTGTATAAAAAGCACACTTTTCGTCATCATTGCGCTGCTGCCTGCTGCTGTTGTGTTCAATTCCCGAAACCATAGTCACAGTCACACGGCCTAGCATCACAAGAGACAAGTGCCCATAATGCCTTTTAAGATATTATTGGCCTTTTCCAACTCTCATTTCTCATAGCCTATTCTTCCTCCATGGTTTCTATACAATCTGGAGGATAGAAATGTTTCTGCGCCTCTCCTGAGATCGGAGTCAATAGGCAGAGGCAGATCCAGCAAGCAGCAGCAAGCCACAGCCAAAAGAAGTCACATCTAGCACCGCGCCGCCGACCGCATCATACACAAAACACAACACAACTCGTGGTATATGTGTGTGCAGAAGAAGTCCGTCATCATCGTCATTGGTTTTGTTGAATTGTTGCAGGTGAAGTCAAAAGACCAGGCAACAGTCAGGCCAGAGTCAGTCTTTGATGAGATTTTATCTAGAACGTACGTGTTGGAACATTGGTCGTCCTCGTAGTCTTACTTCGATTCGATAAGTCGCATTTTACTGTAGAACTTCGCAATAGTATCCCGGTCCCGTATTCAATAAAAAATAGTATCTAGGAAATACGAATTGTATCTTACGTTGATTATTGGTTTGGTTCTACATAGTTAGTGAATTGCAGAAAAGGCGTAGTCGATTCCCTTTGCGGAAGGCTGAAAGCTGAAATTGAAACCGAACAACCAAAGAAAAAACAAAAACCGTTTTAAGAACATTCTTGAGGAGTATCTCGTTATCTGCATCGTGAGTCTTCATCATAATTGCGGGGGGCTCAAATAGCGGTGTTATAGTATATGAAAATTCTGGGTTAACGTGACTTTTTTCTGGTGACATTGTCCGCATCCCAATATACATATAACTAGGAAGTGCAGTTGATTCAAGTGATATCGTGGGTATTGATTACTCTGTTCTGTTGTAGTCAGTACACGGTTCTCGGTCGGGAAAATTACTTTAAAGTGAAACATTATTATTCATCCCATCTCTTGAAAAAAAAAACGTGTGGGTGTTAAGGGATTTTACTTCAAGTGCAAAGTTCCATCTTTAACAGCCATAAATAACGTCTTTTTGTGTTAATAAATAATAATTGTTTTACCTTACTTTTTTTCGTTAAAAAAAAGTTGTTGTAGAGTGTGAGAACAACGCAACACAATGCATTTCCTGAGGATGTATCTTATGAGGTTCGTTTGAATTGAGTTACTTTTTTTTTGCTTATTTCTTTGTGATCTTTTCATCTTTGTTTTAACACGGTCTTACTGACTGGGAGTAGAGTGCAGGCATTTATGTACTTTAGCTGAATTATGAATGAATTAGTGTCATGTTGTGAAGTTGACATCCAAGAATAAATACAACAACAACAAAAAAAATACTTTATTCCCCTGAGGGAAAATTGTACGACAGAGTAGAGCTCTGAAACACTTCTTTCTGCTGAATTTTCGATTCAAAGACTATATTCGGAGACGGACTTTGAAGGTTTTGCGATTTCAGGCGAATTTTAAAGACTTTAAAGGGAATTGCTCATTTTTGTATGGGGCTCCGGCCAAGAGTGAACACTAATGAATTTGGTATCATATGAAAGCTTATGTTGAGCTTGTTATATGAGTGAAATATTTTCAAAATCTGTCATGGGAGATCTGAGATATTTGAGCTTGAAGTTGGCAACTGCAAATAGAGCTTTTTTAGCTTTTTGTCGATATCTTCCGATCTAGGATATGTAAGAAAATGATATTGGTGTCAAATGAAAACTACATTTCTAGGCTGTTCAATATACCTAAAATTATTTTGCTACTTTAAACACATTTTGAGATATTTTTAAAAAACTACATTTTTTGCACTGCCTTTTGCACAACGATATCTCTAAAAATTCAGTGATGATGTACACTTTTTTTGGCACCATTGAAAAGCTTAATTTCAAACCTTTAATTTAATATATAATTTAGTGGCCTTGCTCAAATAAATACTTACATAAAAACAAAACTTAATTTATAAGGCACTTAACAAAGCAAAGTGCTTAAAATGTGTGAAAATAAACAGATTTCTAGGTAAAGCACTATCTAGCACTATAGGAAGGCACTATCTTCAACAGGTCTTCTCAACTGCTTGGCTATGCGGACGACATCAACACCATCGGCCGCTCCAAGAGAGCTGTATCAGGCATGATAAGTGACGTTTCTTTATGATAAATGTTATTTTTCTTTGGTTTTTCTATTTTGTACTTGCATTTCTTCTTTTATCTACAGTGTCTCATAAAACTTATTTATTTCTTATAGATTTTTTTATTATTTTGTTATTCAATTTTCTTAATTCATAATGCTGTCTGATTTACTTGCAAGAAAATAAAATGAAAACAAATCCAAATCATAGACAATTAAAATAATATCTTAAAACTAGACAGGGGACGTTACATTATTTTTGTGCCCTACTTAGCTTAGATCCCAAATTATTATGGTGCAAAACTTTTCCTTAATATTAGGAATAGCCCTATAGGTTCGTTTGCAAGTATTTAGTATGTAAGTAGTAATTGGTAACGATAGTTTTGAACACTGTTAAGTTAAAAATGGTGCGGTGAATATTTGTACATATTTACCATCAACAGAGCGATAAGCCATTAATGAGCACATAAAGAGACCCACAGAATTTTTTTCAAAATTAAAAATATGTTGGTAGCGTGTATTTTCCAGCAGGATGGAAAATGCCCCTTCTTGGCCCCCCCTACCCACCTACTGATACCTACAGTTAAGTACCTAGTTTTGCGATTGCCTTGTAGGTCGAAGAACAGTGATTTTCTTTGCTCAAATCGCTCCCATTAAGACCATAATTTGGTATCTAATCTGGGTTGGACACGAAAACAATGTAATGTAATGACAGCATTATGAATTAAGAAAATGGATTTACAAAATAATTAAATAATTTAAGAAGTTTTATAAGAAATAAATAAGTTTTATGTAACACTGTAAGTAAAAGAAGAAATGCAAATACAAAATAGAAAAACCAAAGAAAAATAACATTTATTATAAAGAAACGTAACTTATCATGTCTGATTAAAAAAAATTTACCTCGAAATCTGTTTATTTTCACACATTTTAAGCACTTTGCTTTGTTTAGTGCCTTTTAAATTAAGTTTTATTTGTATGTAAGTATTTATTTGAGCAAGGCCACTAAATTATATATTAAATTAAAGGTTTGAAATTAAGCTTTTCAATGGTGCCAAAAAAAGTGTATATCATCACTGAATTTTTAGAGATATCGTTGTGCAAAAGGCAGTGCATAAAATGTAGTTTTTTAAAAATATCTCAAAATGTGTTTAAAGTAGCAAAATAATTTTAGGTATATTGAACAGCCTAGAAATGTAGTTTTCATTTGACACCAATATCATTTTCTTACATATTCTAGATCGGAAGATATCGACAAAAAGCTAAAAAAGCTCTATTTGCAGTTGCCAACTTCAAGCTCAAATATCTCAGATCTCCCATGACAGATTTTGAAAATATTTCACTCATATAACAAGCTCAACATAAGCTTTCATATGATACCAAATTCATTAGTGTCCACTCTTGGCCGAAAATGAGCAATACCCTTTCAGGCTGTTACCTATGTACATATCGTGGTTCTGAGACATTTAAAAAAAAACAAGAAGTTATTGGACTTATCACGATTGTTTAGTTTTTATTTTAATCAAACGATTAAAGACATGTTTAAAACCCGCTTTTGAAAGAATTATTATTTCTACTTAATTTCCTAGAAGATAAATTAGAATTTTCGGTTTAGCTCACCTAGAACTGGTAGCTGCCATACAAAAATTTGGACTTTTAACAATGTTAAATGTTAAAAGTAATTGAAATAATACCGCATTTTAGATTTTGAAAAAAAAAATCTAATTTAAAAAAAAAAAATTTCATATTTTTGGGTTATTCGTGAAAATGTTTTAAATATAGCCTGACCGATTTTTCTAATTTGCGTTCTTTTGTTCTGGTATAGCTAGAGAGCCGTTACTAATTAAAGTTTGAATACTAACACTGAATTTAAAGAAGTATTGGTAACTTTCCTGTATGAACATTTGACAGATACCTACTTCCTTCAGATCCATACTGTAAGAAAGAAAATTTGTCTGATATTTGAAAAACTCCAGTCTTTTAAGCTTTTTGCTTCGGAAAAAATGGCGAAAGCTGGATTTTGGTAAATAGCACTCCCATGACATCCTAAGGAAACTGTAAAAAGTCCCCATCGATATGAGTGCCACTAACCATTTTACGGGGGTCAAAGGCCCCCCCAAATGATTTTTAGGAATATCTCTCGAACGGTAACTCTTACAGAAAAAATGTCAACGACTGGGTTGTAACTTAGAAAATTTCTTACAAGAAACCTCAATGAGTTTTTTTTTATAAGAGTTACTATTTTCGAGATAATTCAATCAGTGGAGTTACCCTTGTATGTTTCTGTATAAAATGTTCGTTCTAACACCACCTTTAAGGTTGAGTACCTACAAGGTGAGTTTTTCTTGTATGGTATTCCCCAGGAGATTTAGAAAACTGTTCTAAAAAATATAAACAGGGAGTTATTTAAAGGTTTTGGGAAAGTTCCTTAACGATAGGAGCTCCACTACATTAATCATGTGGGTAGAAGGTCATGAAACATGGTATTTCGTTTATACAGGGTTGAGAAAAGAATAAATCGTATGGAAGGGGGTTAAAAAAAGCTTGTAAATTGTAAGCGGCGCTCATATCAATGGGGACTTTTTACACTTTCCTTAGAATGCCATGGGGATGCTTTATACCAAAATCCTGCTTTCCATCATTTTTTCCGAAGCAAAAAGCTTAAATGACTGGACTAGAAGTAGAAAGGCTTCAAAGGCACTTCATAAAGCAACTCTTTAGTCTTTCTAGTCATATGTACTTCCACACGTATACTAGTATATGTTGAAACGGGTTTGTCATTATTTCGACTGTTCTCATTGAGGCTGTTTTTTAAATAATACATTTTAGAAATATGTAGTAAGATTTCCAGAAGTGATGGCCACATCAAGTGAATGGGCAACAAATGCTCCGCCACATTAAAGGCGAAAAGGAAGACGAAACATCGAACCGATTTCAGGACCAAGATATTCTGGATGTAAGATCGATTTGTCTGGGCTACCGTATGCTAGGGATTATAGTGGATAGAGAGCAGCTTCACCGAGTCTCAGGCCCTTCATGGATCGGGAGCCAAATAAGTTAAAAGGCCTCCGGACAAAATTTCGAACCCAGATTCGAAGATTTGTATCTTCCAATAAAAAACGAAATATTTGTTTGGCTTAAATCGATCATACTAGATGACGTTCAATTTCGAATAAAAAACAATCTTGTGGCAATTAGATTTTTTAAAAACTCGAAATATAAGAAAATAACGACTTTTTATTAGAAAAAGACTTTTATAAAATGTGTTACTTCTAAAGCGGGCCATGCACGTTAAAACTGTCGTAAGGACTGTCCGACAAATTTCAGTCGTATACGACAGGTTCTACCGTGAATGTCCTTGTTGTACATCGGACCGTGTGACTAACGACAGGTTGGAAGTCCGTTGAAAATTTCAATGAACCTTGCGACACAACCGAATGGTCGTATAGTTAATGGCAGTTCTTGAGACAGTCCTTGTGACCGAACTACTCAGTCTACGAATAATCTTCATAGTTTTTATTTTATTTCTAGGAGACGAAATAAATATAAAACTGAAGGAATTTTTTGACACACTGTTCGTAAAACTGGTTCGCAACGTGTGTGCATACTTTCGACAGTCGTTGCAACAGTCCGATCGACAGACTGAGTGACAGTCTTAACGTGAATGGCCCGCTTGACAAAATTTTAGTTTTCGACAGTTTTTTTTTCAGTAAATAAGTTTATTAAAAAATTTATGTATGTCATTATGAGAAAGTTTCAGGTTATTTGTTTAGTTTCTTTTTATTTAAAAACATAGTCAAAAAACAGCAAAATTGTCAAAGAAAATATTTCAAAAATAAGGATGAAATTCAAAAATCGGCTTCGAAAAGATTGAAACCCTAATTGTTCACCTTTAAAATGATATACCTACATATTCAGCCTTATTATGAGTTTCACCCAGAAAATATTTCACCTGAAAAATGTTTGTTCCCCTGGCATTTTCAAAGCTGTTACGAGTTTCGCCGGAACTTCTCTTCCCCTAAAATAAATAAAAAACTTGCACTAAGAGCACCAGTACCTACATACCTACCCTCTTTTTATCTTTTGTTCGCCTTCAAAAAATAAGTGATAATTTAAGATTAAGATCTCGATAAATTTCGCCCGAAATGAGTACTCACAAAAAAGGGGAATTTTCAATTTTCGAGTCAAACTCAAAAGACCTAATCCAAAAGTGAAATGTCAATTTTTCCGGTTGGAATATTGCTCACGGAAAACTAATAACTAGGCTGATTATATATACACCTCTCCTTTGTCTCAGAAGTACCTGAATTACTTGATTTTTGCACACCCTGTCACTGGATTTTTGAAATAAAAAAATTAAATCCAAAATTAGAAATGTAGCTCGAACATTTTGAAGCCAAAATGTCATTCTTTTATATGCAATTTAAAATTCGGCACTACATGGTTCCGTGGCTGAGATGCTTGGGAATCCATTTTACAAATTTTCAATTTTTCTCAAAAAGTAGTCCCGATGCTTCTTAAATTAGGCTTACGTATACCTGATCTAATTTATTGTGACGATCAGTTTTTGTTAATCAATTAATAAGTAGTAGAGTCTTTTTCCACAGTTTTTATTGATCGTATGTACATTAGCTATGTTATTATATATTACCTATTCTCACAAATATTTGATATTAAAAAAGAGTGTTAGAAGTTACAAGACTCGTAGTAGGCCTTTTAAAACCCGGCAAAAGTGCACCGTGCACGTTTTTTGCAGACGAAACAAACAGTGGTTGGAAGAAAACAATACAAAACAAAATAAGGAAATCATATGACACAGTTATAATAACACTTTGTGATGTTTCCCTTAGTTTTGTTCAAAGCACGCTCCTGGGCTCCTTCATCCCACAAACTTGAATTTACTTTGGGGGACACTCCTGAACATATGCCAATTCCATCAAGAAAATCAGCTCAGTAATAAATTGCACTATGAACCTACTTTTTTGCTATGGCTCTTGGACTAATTATTGGAAATTTATTACGAACATTCATTCGCCAATTGTCGTTATAGCATACGAAAACAAAATCGAAATTTTCAAAGCGATTCTCCACCTATTCTTTGCATCAAATCAAATAATATTTAAGGCAAAAAAAAAATGCCTTGGCCTAAGGCACCCATTGAGTCCTTAATTTACCCTTAATTAATAAACTATGGGCCTAAAAATGGAAAATAATAATTTTTGGATGCAAAAATCATTTGCATGCAAATAATGCCTTGAGGTGAATATATTTTTTTTTAAAGTGTAAACCGACCATCATAAATGAATTATTTTACCCACCACTTTTTTTCGCATGCAAAAAATTGCCGGTCCATTGTTTTGCATGACATTCCATGGCAGCAATGGTTTTTTTTGCATGAAACTGTAAACCAATCATGCAAACAATTATTTTTGCATTTCACCTCAATTATTTTGAACATGCGAACATATTTGCATAGATATTTTTTTGCTCACGGGAACAGTTAACTAGGCTTAAGAGTGTTCCGAACTGAACAAAACCAATAATTTTCTAACTTTTTTTTTTGCATATATAAGACCGTTTTTTTTCACTTTCATCAGATACTTTGTTTTATAAAACTTTGCATTTTTACTAATTGGTCACTAGTAGGCGTATTATTATATTAAAAAAACTTTTTTCTAAAAGTAACTGATTTTAACTTCTAAATTTACATACATTTTCTGCCAAAAATTGCATTTTAAGAATTAAAAATTTCAATATGAAATGATAAAAATATGATTACATAATTAATGAAAACCATGAAAAATATATTGAATTTATATCCACTGCAAAAAAAATTGTCAAAAAAATACCGTTAGGTATAAAAAATTGACTGTCAAAAATGGGTTTTTTCAAAATTCAAAAGCATTTTTATTTTGCATTATTAAAATTTTTATTAGGTACAAAATTAAAAATTTTCTCCAATAGTGACATTTTAAAAATATGGAATTTTATGTTATTAAATATTATTTTGCAAAAAATGCTATAGTGTAGGCTACATTTGCTTTGAAAAACAGCCATTTTAGCCATTTTCTCGATTTCTTAGAGGCTTTTACCAAAATCTAGAGAACAAAATCAAATTTTTTTCCAATGATGGCATAGAGAATAAGTTTATCTATCCATAGACACCTTTATCGTTTTGATCGGATAAGTACACGCTTCGCAATCTTATTCATGAAAACACCATTTCAGTCCGGAACACTCTTAAGATAAAAGATTGTTCTTTCTGTTTGATTTTTTTGAAAATCAGCTTCGTAAAAGTTCCGTTTTAAGAATTTAAAATTTGATCTTAGAGTTAAATTGATTTAAATAAAAGGTCCGCAGCAAAAATTCCGTTTATTCGGAGCATTCTTCGAGATATAATTTTTATTTGTTCGTGGGAGATTTTGAGTACTGACCTTACAAAAATTCTTCCTCTTTTCTAAGAGATTCTAGGAACTAATGTTAGTAAATTTAATATTTTTGGTGCTGGTTAGAAGTCCATCCGAGATCCGAGTAAATTATCAATGAATTATATAAGTTTTATTTTCTTTATTATCCTTTTATGACAAAATTATTTCCGCAACATAACAGATGCGCCTTTTATGAAGTCCTTAACCTTATCACCCACCCTGTCTGTGTAGTATTTCAGGGCGAGAAAATTCAAGCAAGGATCTTTTGTATACAGTGCATTTTGCACACTGTGCTAAAAGATATTCCTTTTATTCCCGGCCATGGCCCAGGGGTTGTTTTGGTAATATGATTGTACCCACCATATATTTTGTTCTGCAAACAAAAATCAGACGGACGAACGGACAATCACTGTTTTTTTTTTATTCTGCTGCCCCGTTACCGGATGTTGGATGGTAATGCGTGCAAGTCAATGTGACCAGAGATTTAATTTAGATATAAAGGCAGACGAACTGCATAGCATATACATCACATGAGCACGTGGAGTCAGTGTAGTCAGAGTCGGGTATTGATTTTGTCCGTTTGCCAAAATAAAGTCTTTTTCCCTTTTTTTTGGTTTTCATTTTCTGTCATGTCAGATAGGAATTTCAAGTATTTCATCGGCTTTGTCCTGCAAGATATTTGTTTTGCGGGGAATGTCCTTTGTATAGAGTTCCTTGTTTTGGAATATACCTACCTTATTGTATCGTGTGGATAGGTATCGAATAAGTATTGTGTTGGCGGCCCTCTTATAGCGTGACTCTTTTGGTCCTTTGTGTTAAAGGTTACCCTTCCTTAAATCATATTGTATTTAAACAAGTGGTTGTTTTTGTTGTTCTTGTTAAAAGAATTTAAATTAATTCCTTACGTTGTTTTGATTTCTGCCATACGCTTACATCAAATATACCCTCATACCATGATATTTTGGTAGAGTTTTGATTGGCGTACACGAATATTGTACGAGTGGAGTATAGGTATTGAAAATTAGAAATGGACAGACTAGACTAGACAATTGAGGAAGGGGTTCAAACTGGCCACAATTAAATGCATGAAGAGAAAGTGGACTTTTGTTTTGAAATTATTCAATCATTTATTCACTGTTCGTCATGAAAGTGAAACGAAAAACGATGGGGAAGTCGAATAATTGGATAATTTATTATTGTCATTAAAATAGAATTTACTTTGTTTTTGCCTGATACCGGCAAAGGTTATACCTATTTTTGCTAAGCAATGGAACGCAATTATGTATATAGTTGTAGATACCTAGCTACTTTTGTATTCGATATGAAATAAAAAGTTTTATTGACTTTTTTGCATTTTGTTTTCATTTCTTTCGAATAAGGTATAGAGGGACATATTATATGTTGGTATATGTACTATTATACTTATATAAACTGCAAAACTTGATGTTAACAAGAAGCAACAAATAAGAAATAGCTAAGGAGATATTCGTATTATGCAAATTGATTTTAGATAAATTGGAAGCCATTATATCTATGTGTAGCTCCCTATTGGCAAACAAATTGTTTCCGGTTTCCGTTTTGGTAAAACTACTTTTGTCAGAATAATAACAGAAGCTAGCTTACAAAAAGATTTAAACTATGCAATAGTAGATTTATGTAAACATAAAAAGAAAGCATTAAGATTTGGGGTCGGTAAACTGGTAAAACCTCAAAAGTATCAAAGTCGAAGATGGACCTACCCATTAATATTACCATATTATACCTAGTAACAAAATAAACTGATGCCCATAAGACTATCATTTCGAATATGCATTTATGACTTCTTTCTAATGGTCTCAGAAGATTTTTCTCGTAGTACTTTGTACAGGGTCTTCCAACAAGAGGCTTCATTTTAAATTTCGTGTCATTTATCAATTATCAACTTTAAACTCTCGTCATTGCAATAACTTTTGATTAATACAAAAATAACGGTGCTGTGATTAATTATGAATCGATATACATTCGCACAACTCCTTGAAATAGTGAAAATTCACTTATGGTGAAAATATCAAGGAAATACACTCCCGTTCATTACAGGCGCGGATCCAGGATTTCGTGGGGGGGGGGGGCAATTTCCGTGAGTTTCCACAATCTTGATGAGGTTTACAGAAAATTGAAGGACGCTCCATACCACTCTACACAACTCTTCACACAAAGTTATGCGACTGGATGTGTTTGAAATTTGAAGAAAGCAATTACCTCTTTAATAACGGCCACCAGCGTCTTAAATAGCGGGTACTTTGTGAAATGAAGTTTTGCAGTTTGTGGCTATAGCATGGTGTCCTTACAGTGTTTTTTATTCCCTCTGGATCTGCGTAACACCACTTCGAATTTCGAAAAGCATAACGACTCATCAGTTTGTTCCTATTCCCTTACATGAAGTTTGAGTTCGAGTGAAAATTTCAGCCTCTTTTTTTAGCTAGGACAAAATAATTTGGCCAATGGCCTTGCGTCAAAAATGCATTTGCAGAATGTTCTCAAACGCAAACTGCAAAAGTTTTCTGTCCGAAAAGGCAAATACTATCATTCCCAAAAGTATTCGGAATGAATCTATAGAATGATTGCTCTTGCTCTGTTGAGATTATAAAAATGTAACGGTAGGTAGAATATAGCGCTCATAATTTCTTTTGTTCTCTATATTTAAATGAACATATATGTCAAGACAAAACAAAGATAAATGAAAACAATAACAGAACAAAAAACTCATTCTTTAAAAAAAAACTTTTTTTCCGAATAATTTTGTGAGTGACTGTACATGTACAAGTTTTACTGCATAAGTATTGTGTTCGATAATGCAGTTTGCTTAAGTCACATGCTCGAAAACATAATCTGCCGTGCAATTCTGCAGTGAAAAAGTGATTTGACGACAAAAATATTAAGAACCAGAGGACGTTATCGTAAACGTCAAATGCGGTTGCAAGAAAATGAAACGACTTTGATAAAAATGATTTTGTGCAAACAAAACGATTGCTATATTTGACAATATCAACCAATATTCTCGTCAAAAAATGATGATCATTTGACGTTGACCTGACATTTTCAAAACGGCCAAAAACAACTATCCTTAGGTGTACAAGTGCCATCTAAATTCTCTTCGGCAGTGACTGCTGTAGTTTTTTCCTTGTTTTCTCTCCAATCTTCGGAAAAACCTTAAACGCATCAACGAAGTGATAAAATCCTTAGGAATAGGAAATACAGTCATGAAGATAGGTATCCGAGAGTCACCTATCAGTTTTCGAGTGAAAGTACTCTCTCAAATGGAAACGCACATTTAAATATTTTTCACACAAGGAACTCATTCACCCTCTCAGAAAGAAATTTTTGGTAATTCTCAACAATTTTTATACACAAATGTAGTTTATTTTTTGAAGCTTATTAAATCGACCTATTTTAATGATTTTTAAAGATAAGTGCCCCTGCAACCTCTCCCGTTACATTTAACTATAAAAAAACCACTAATAAATTTGAAGAGGAGGGTTGGGGCAATAAGTTTTTAAAACACTTTTTTTCGAGATTGTGAAATTTTTCATACACATTTGCATTTTGAAAAGGGAAAATCAAATCGATTTGGGACTCAATCTGATCTAGTATGAAATAATTTGACTATTCTCAATTCTCATAAAAATGTTGTAAAAGTAATATAGGCTGACATTTATCTTAACTTAGAAAGAAAATCTGCACGTGTATCTTAGCCATTAAGATACCACGGCTCAGCTTTGAGAGGTGAGATACATCGGTTATAACATAATTTCGTGAAACGGAAAATCAGGAAAATGGAAACGTGAAGTCCTCTTTTGGCTGCCAAGAATAAATTTTATAGACGTCGAACGAAAAAACATTTTTTTTACAGTTAGTTAAATTAAAATTTTTAAATTGCCTCCCCCTGTATCCGCGCCTGCGTTCATTTAAATAGGTTCAAAATTTTCGAGTGCGATTTACCGTTATAACTCCGAATTATGTGGAATAAATAAATTTTTGAAAATTGCATTAGAGAAACAATCCAATTGAAGAGAGAATAAGAATATCAATATCAAACTTACCATCATTACACGTTTTATTATCATTTCTTTAAATTCATATTGAAATCGTATGACTTTTTTTCGTTTATTTGAATAGGCGCACCGTACTTATAATCACTTTTGCTTTGAACTAGTTGAAGGTCAGACCTTTTAAAGCTATTTTTGGGCTTTATATCATGGTTTCTTTGATATGGCACAAACAAATTGAGAAAAAACGTAGAATGGGTGGAGGAAAAGCTCTTTTCGTGGCTGAGTACGCGCAAATTGATTCTTTTCATGAAAAATGTCTAACGGGACATCAAGTTTCGGAAAAACTTTACAGAATCTATTCTTTGATTTATTTTTATCTGAGAAGTAAACAAAAAGGTGGTGTCAATATGAAAGAATGAAAAAAAACTGCTGCCTCCGCAAATTATAGACGAAAAATTCTGAGGGTTGGATCTTATTTATCGGTTTAAATGGCTAAAATAAGTTAACAAGCTAGGTTTAGTGCGAGTATTTCTACAGTCGAGAGTGTTATTTAAAGTTCTTCGTACCAAAAAAGAAGACAAAATTAAAATAAACCACCGCTTAGTTGAAAGAAGTTACAATTTGAGAGTTCAAGGAAAAGAAATTTAACCCCACATTTTTGAACCATTAGTATGACCATGGTTAAGTTACACAAAAAGGCTAAGTCATGGAAAAACAATTATTTGAGTCCATCAATTGAATTTAATCACTTTTTCATCAGAAAAAAACGACTTTACGCCACTTGTTCTTTCAAGTCTTATAAAGCTTACAAAACTGCATTCGGTTAGATTTTTTTTTTTGCTAACTTCGTTTAGATGTGGTTTCATTTAATTTTCTTCTTTTTCGGTATGCAGAACTTTTAATAATACTCTTGACTGCTGAAATACTAGCACTGAACCTAGCTTTTTCCCTTGTTTTAGCCATTTAAACCGACGAATTAGACGCAACCCTCAGACTTTTTCGCCTATCACTTGCGGAAGTAGCAGGTTATTTGCATCCTTTCATATCGACACCATCTTTTTGTTTATTTCTTAGATAACACTGGTCTGCAACGAAAACGCCTTTAAACCAAAATATACTTTTCTAAAGGATTTTGGCATGCAGAATCCGAATCCGAAGTCAAAATTACTCTAGCACGTCACGTTTTTGAGATATTCCAATTCAAGCATGTCAAAACCCGTTGTTTGGGTACTTTTAACGTTGAATTTCTTCACCGATTGAAACTATTTTTAAAAACTTATAACAGGACCTGAAAGAAATATATTTCATCTTTTTTAAATCATTTTAAATCTTTTTAAAATTTGTTTTCCTCCCAAAGATATTGTAAATTTAAGGAAATCATCCAAGAGTAACCTAGCTCTTAATAAGCTCTTAATTGCAACATGTCGCTGAAAATTCATTTTTTGGACACCCATTTAGATTTTTTCCCGGTAAACCTTGGTGCAGTTTCAGATGAACATGGTGAAAGGTTTCATCAAGACATAATGCACATAGAACGAAAATATAACGGGAAATGGTCAGAATCAATGCTGGCAGATTTTTGCTGGTCAATTTTTCATCAGACAATGGAAAATATGAAAAGAAAAAAAGCTACAAAATAATATGTTTAAAGAAAAAAGTTATAGTAAATTGTTGGCTCCCGTAAATTACGCCAGAGGAAATTGGGTTGGCTACGAAATCTCGCAAATCAAAATCTCGGATTCGAAATCTCGCATAACGAAATCTCGCAATTACAAAATCTCGCTTTTCATAATCCCGCAATTACAAAATCCCGCTTTCCATAATCTCGCAATAACGAAATCCCGCAAACTAAAATCTCGCATATCAAAATCTCGCAAAATTAAATTGCATTGCAACAAATACATTTTTTTAATCAAAATCTCGCAAATTAAAATCTCGCGCGAGATTTCAATTTGCGAGATTTTGATTAAAAAAATGTATTTATATCTGAGTACTTTTGGACCGCACTGTTATTATTAATTTGAACTGTTGATTTTTCAATATTATTGTTGTCAAAAGAACAAGAAAGAGAGAGAACATGGAGATGGTATATCCAGTTGTAAGTGTCATGTGCAAATTGCATTAATCTTATTTGACCTGGAACTAGAAGATACTTTTAGTTCCATTATAAACGCGTAAAAGACAACCAAAATGGTTATTAACAGTAATAAAGGATGTACAAATTTTTTGTTGACGGGTATAGTTATTAGTTGGAAAGAAAAATTATGCAAAGTGCTCTTGGGTAGGTATGCTCGATTCGATTCGATGAATTCGATGATTCGTTGCTGTGAAATTTGAAGTTGCGAGATTTTGATTTGCGAGATTTTAAATTGCGGGATTATGGTTGAAATTTGCGAGATTTTTAGGTTCGAGATGTAAATGCGAGATTGTAAAAAGCGAGATTTTGTAATTGCGAGATTATGAAAAACAAGATAGATAGCTTGCGAGATTTCGTTATTCGAGATTTTTAAAAAAATGCGAGATTTCGTTATTCAAGATTTTGGTTTGCGGGATATCGTAGCGCTCCCGAGGAAATTACGCCAAATTTTTGGTTTGGAAAAAACGCCTGACAAATTTTTTGGCTCAAAATTGGAAAAAAGAGCAGATTTTTTTTTGGAAAATAGGTCAGAAATGTGGGAAATTAGGACAGACAGGTTTGGAAAAAGAGCCAGAAAGCTAAATGGAAATTGAGCCAGAAAATATATATATTCTGGCCTAATTTCCAAATTACGTTTTGGAAAAAAGACCAGAAAATGTTTTAAGGTGTATTCAAACAAGAATCTTGCGACTTATCTACCCCCGCACGCGACAACCCCGCACCAGCACAAGGCACCGCGCCCCCTTGCCAACCCCATGCACAGGCCCCCACATCCGCCACGCGCGCATGCCCCCGCACCCGCCACCCGCACACGCCTCCTTACCCGCCACGCGTGCACGCCCCCGTGCCCACCACGCGTGCACGTCCCCGTGCCCGTCACGCGAGCTCGCCCCGCGACAATTTCCCACTAGCGGTGGGAGCGGTGGCACGCGCGGTGGGCGCGCACGGCGGCGGGAACTTGTGGAGGATTTATCTCTTAAACTGCTAAAATGTAAAATTCAAAATGTTTTCAACAATTTTTTGTGTTTAATTTGTAACCATTACAGACATTAAACAATATTTAACAAAACAATATGACATTAAATCATGTTACTAAATTTTACCATAAAATTTTAGAGTTTTCTGGCTCTTTTTCCAAAAAAAAAAAAAGGAAAAACCCCAGAATTTTTTCTGGCCATTCCTGAAAATGGAAAAAAAGCCAGACATTTTTTTGGAAAATAGACCTGAAGTTTGGGAAAGATTGTCGGAAAACGTTGGCTATTTTTCCTAGGAAAAAAAGCCAGAAATTAGTATGAAGATTTTTTGGCGTTTTTTCCTACCTTTCATTTGATACCTCATTTGTAGAAGTTGCTTATATTATAGGTAGGGGGAAAACGGGAGACTTGACCATACGGGAGACATGAGCCACTCGCAATATTTCACTCAGACTACCCTTAAATTCTAGAAGAGTTTATACATCCGAAGCAGAAAATGACCTTCTATTTGCTAATGAAAAGGTTTCAGGATCAACATATTATTTTGGTTCCTGGACGAGTAAATGCATTTTTCGCTATGAAAAGTTAAACAATTTTTTTTTCTTTTCATTTCATAACTTTTGTTTGTCTCGTAGTTAATTCAATAATTTAGTATGATCTTATTCCTTGAATAATTGTTTTTGTAAATACCCGTGCAAAATATTGCAACAGCTTACGTAACAGAATTTATAATCTCTTTTGTCTCAAAAAGCGTGGACGGGAGACTTGAACCACTTATTGTAGGGAGACTTGATCATACGAAAATGAGGAGCAAAACCAAAAAAAAGTCAAAAAAAACTGCCGCAGAGGGGGAAATACAAAGATAACAATGCTCAAATTATGTTTAAAAAATCTTACAATCTTCTTATACTGTATTTCCCAAGGAGGGGTTTATTTAAGTTTTGTATTTATTTTCGTTTGTTACGGTTTTTAACGTTTTTTTAATTTTGTATCAATATTTTCGTGTATACATATTTAAAACATTTTTCTTAGCAAATAATACGTTAAATATAGTAACAGTTGAGTTTTATGAAAATCATAGACGGTGATCTCATTTTTTGTATTGTTAACTTGTTCAATTTGGGTATGTTCAAGTCTCCCCCAGGGGGTGTTCAAGTCTCCCGTAGGGGCGGGAGACTTGAGCCGAAAATCTTTCTTCAAACAATTTGCTCTGGGTTGAAACCGATTGCATATATTTGAAGCCAATTTAACTAGTTTCAAAATAGATAAGTGTAGCTTTATAGAGATGTATCTTTCATGCGGCTGAGATAAATAGACAAGTTTTTATCAACAATTTTACAAAAAGTGGCTCAAGTCTCCCGCCTTCCCCCTACATTTCGCGGAAAATGCAACCTGAAAAGTGCGACCAGATAAAGCTTGTCCGATCAGTAGTTTTGTAAATGTTTGCACTAAAGCTATCAGTTGGCATTCAATTTGTACGTAAAAAATTTGTATCCATTAATTTCGAATTGAAATTTAAATTTGAAATAAATGGTGTGTAAGATATTCAAATTCGGCTTAGTTTCCGGGCTATACCAAACAATCTGAAAAGTGGGCAAAGTGACAATTCTCTCAGATATGGGTGAATTTAGTAGAATTTTTCGTTTTAAGTATGATAATGCCTCAAGCAAACATATTCAATAATAAAAACCCTTGAATATACATAATTGTTCCTTACTTAAAGGTATAGGAGTATTCAATAGTCTAATAATGGGATGCTTAATCGATTATAATTTTGCAGATAGTCTTTTTAGTCGGTATTTTCACTGCCCGATTTTGTCAAAGACAATCTTTTAGCTGTTGTTTTAATAAATTGACTTTCTCCTCATTTTTAATTCCCTCCTATTCCCCCACCCAGAAAAAACTAAAATCTATTAAAATAGCTTTAACATCGAACTAAATCCACTTTTAGATTATGCCAGTGTTTTTAAAACAAAATTCTATAGTACTGCAATTTAAAAATTTGTCTGCCTCAGAGACTTTTATGTTCCTAAGTTCCAACCCAAAAACGAACGAATTATCCGGAACATCAAATTTCATGAAGCATTAATGGCCCTTTCAATTGGCAACCAGGAGTTCGAAATGCACGTAAATCCATCTGAAAGTTTTTTGTTGACATTCAGATTGACAGTTCTTCTCCTGAAAAGAAGAGAAGACAATTCTGAATTTGATTTCAGAATTAAAGCCAAAATAACGTACCAAATTGCTAATCGAAAAGACCAAAGGAGAAGCCGAACCAAAAAAAATCGAAAACAAATATCTTAACACGAATTGTAATCTGTCAGCCAAGTTAAATAAGTTTCAAGTTAACTGGTCATGTTTGGTTCAAACCCAAATCAAACTATTAAACTGATTCACTGATTTAATTTCAATTTAATTTAATGAATGGCTTGCATGCTAGTAAGTTTTTCACTAAACTGGTCTTTTTTGGTTTAGCTGTTTTGAATTATGAGAAGTGATCAATATGAATATTCTTTAAAAAATTGTTTTCATTTAACCATTTTTTTAGTAGTTAATAGATTCAAACTGTTTTTAAACTAAAAAATAAAATGACAACAGATATGATAATATTTTGTATTATTTATTAGGTCTCATTATCTAATGAACTTCTTTATTTTGTTATGTTAATTTAAAACTGGAGGCAACTTAAATAAAGGGTTCATGTGTTTCTTGCGCGTGCTATTAAGAATCATTGACATTTAGGGAAACATATTGAAGTAGAATTTTAAAACAAATTACCCGGACTCCACTCTCATGCCCTTCGGGAGTATGCCTTAAGCTTCTTCGCTATGAAATTAAGTTTTAGGAAAGATTTGTTAATGAATGTGATTGCGTCAAGAATAACTAAGTTAAGTTATGGATTTATCATATTGCTATAAAAATATTACGATTTACCTAACAAGAAATCATAACGGATTTTTAAACGTAAATGAGAATTATCTACACACATAATGTGCATATGTGTATAGGTTTAATATAAAACTTTATTTTAAGAAAAACTTGCCGCTTTCCTTGTTTTAAACTTTTTACTCATTGCCTACACTTTTCATATGATTGATACCCTTAAACCAATTCACTGAAAGATTCATACCTAAATCAAAAGCATAGGACGTCCATGTCAAATGCAAAAATTATATTCCCATCAGCCGTCGCCGTCGGTCGGACAACGTGCTTCCTTATTAAAATTCTGGATTTATAATTCATAAGTGGCTTAATATTAGATATAACATTCTAATTCTGGTTTTCGCAAATTCAAATCCACACATCTAATTAATTTTCTGCACGCTTGTTCTAATTTGAAATAAAACTTAATAAAATCTCCGACGTTGTGACAGACAGTTTAAAGAGTTGTTATTCTAGGTACTCCACGTATATAGTAGGATTAATATTACTTCTGATAATAACTGTAATTTAATCCTATGAATGACAATATATCAGAAGTAGGTTAAAGTGTTTAAGGTTTAATAATAACGACTCTTCCGGGAATATTCTAGTCAAAGTAATTTTTAGCAAAAACAAAGTGATTCATAAATATTTAATTGAACTTTTAGGTATACATAGGTAGTTTGAGTCTGATATTCATTTTCTTATTATGGAATACTCCTTAAATATGAGACAGACGTGCTATTATAACACAGACTTTTGATTCAATATTCCATATAATATTTTTTACAATTTTTAATCCAATGAACTAAGCCATGAATGTCAAGTTAGCAAAGCAACGAATCGAAAAATGGGAAGGATGAAATTTTAATTGATTAATAATTTGTCTTTAAATAGCCATTACTAACTGTATGTGACAATTTCAAGATTGTCATGCAATGTTTTTTATGTTTTTTTTAAATTTTATTCAATAATTCATATGCAGTGACATTCAAAAAGAGGTTACAGTTGATTATATTGAACTTCCTATTGCTTTATTGCGTTTTCACTGTATACTGTATACATAAGAAAACATCGCACGAAAAATTGAATTTGTGACAACTAATTAATGACTCATTAACGGTAAATTGCAAAGCAATAAAATGTTAAGCTTAAGAAGTTTTTACCATTTTTTGAAAAAAAAACATAGAAACCATAGAACGACAAATTCTAAATTATCAACAATTACCCATGAACTATTTAGCAATAAACCATTCGGTTGGGGGCAGTTTTTACCCCTTTTTGAGGTGGTGCTATGCAAACTCAATGCCAAGTTAGCAAGAAACCCAAAAAACGTAGAAAGCATTGCACGACAAATTCGAAATCGTCAGAACTAGTTAAAGACTAGCTAACGACAAATTATTAAGCCATAAACCATTCGGTATTAGCAGTTTGTGCCCCTTTATTAGGTGGTGTTTCGATAACTTGATATCAAAGCTAGTAAGGGACCTAAAAAACATAGAAAACATTGCACGATTGAATTTAATTTCTCAAAAGTAATAATAAATTAAAGACTAACGGCAAATTATTAAGCCATAAGACATTAAGTATAATTAGTCTTTACTGCTTTTTGAGTTATGTCAGGTAAGCACCCAAAAAAACATAGAAAACATTGAACAACGACTTCAAAATTGTCAAAAATAATTAACCACTACTTAACGGCAAATTATCCACCTACCTATTTTTCGTCAAAGTTGCTTTGCTAATTTGACACTCTTAGAAAACATATAACCCAAAAATACATAGAAAACATCACGACTTACTAACGGCAAATTACTAAGCACAAAAAAAATTCAATTTTAGAAGTTCTTACCAATTTTAAATAAAACATAGAATACATAGAACTACTGATTTTTTCACAGCTAACAAACTTCTTACTAACGGCAAATTATTAAGCACAAAAAATTCAATTTTAGAAGTTTTTTCCACTCCCAAAAAAAAACATAGAATACATAGAACGACAACATTGAAACTTTCACAACTAATTAACTACAAACTATGCACCTTTCCATTTTTCGATCCGTAAAAGTCGCTTTGCTAACTTGATACCAAGTTAGCAGAGCTTCCAAAAAACATAGAAAACATTGCACGATCAAACTGAGATTGCACAAACGACTAATTAACTGCAAATTATTTAGCCATAAGCCATCTGCATAAGAAATTTTAACTGATTTTCGACAGAGTGCTCTGCTAAATTTATGTCAAAGTTAGCAAAGCACCCAAAAAAAAGTAAACATGGAACGACAAATTCGAAATTTTCATAACTAATTAGTCGTTAATTAACGGCAAATTATCCACCGACCCATCTTTCGATTCGTTAAAGTTGCCTTGCTAACTTAACACTCATAACTTAACCTGTAAATAAGTAAATTTGGTGGCGCAACAGCTCGAGAACAATCAAGGTCTAAAACACTTAACCACTCTTATGTGCTTGTTTGTTAACAGAGACGGAGGGGTCCTACAATTTTCTGATGATTCCAGATGGATAAGATGAGAAGCACTTTTTCATGGCAATTAACTAATACCCTTGGAGGATTGTTCATTTCCTCGCAAGAGGGAATACCCCTCAAACAAATATTTTCTTTAAGAGGTGACAAGAGGCTGGGAATCGATCACCAGACCTTCGGGGTGACAGTCCAAAGCACTAACCATTACGCCACGGGGTACTTCTATGTGCTTATGAGATATTAACTTTACCTCATGGTGTTGACTCTTGAGTTAATTTGGTGCTGTGTCTGTTCATTTGTATCCTGTTAATATTCTAAAATTGAAATAAAAACATATATAGGTAACCCGAAAACATTGTTGATTTAACAGTTGCATCCGTTTAACAGTTAACCGGGTTAATTGAGCCAAACTGTGCGATTGATTTAACAGTACCATTTATCTTAACTTTTGTTAATTATACAAGGTTTTGTTTTTAATTTTCCAATGAAAATAATAAAAATCAAAGGGAAATTTTTAAATTACATTAAATAGGTACATATCTACTGCTCAATTTTCCACGCTGAGGTCAAAATGACAAAGTGTGGCTTTTGCATCATTTTGGAATGGTTTTCCAGTTAGGTAAAATTTTATTTTAACACACACAAGAGCAACTAAACGTTTGTTCGAATAAAATTACTTTTTTGTATAATGTTTAAGGTTATTCTGTTTTATTTTATTTTGTCTTTGTTTTATTTTATTCGAACAGCGTAGGCACGTTCTTATTTTAAAGACAAAATAAATTGATAAACATTCTACATACATACATCTGAAAAGATACTTCTATAAACTATGATATTAAATGTATTCAAGAATTTCGAATGAAGATTCAATCAGCATCAGTTGTGACACAGATTAAGAACAGTCACGTTTGATACATGATACATACAATGGCTTAAAAGAAATCGTGCAATCAACTTATACCTACATACCTACCTATAGGTACTTTTATGTATGTTTACCAGATTAGAAACATACCTTTTTTTCTTAAACTTTTTTCGATTGAATTATTTGTACAGCTGCAGCCGCTGTGTCTATTTAATAATTTTTAATACGGATATCATTTTAGAATAGCTTAAAATCAAATTATTAAGTTTTTAATTTATAAAAAAATTAGACCCGACGAGGATGGGATTCGAACCCACGCGTGCAGAGCACATTGGATTAGCAGTCCAACGCCTTAACCACTCGGCCACCTCGTCTTATAATTTAATTGCTAGCGAAAGCAGCTCAGCGTGGCTTTTTTTGGATTTTCATTTTTTAATTAATTCTTTCCATCAAAACTATAAAATATTCTTGTATTACATATTTACATACCATGAACATTTTTTTTGTTTTAAGAAGCATTAATGCTCAAAGCATCAGATATTAGGATAAGACATTCCGATGGTTGATTCTTTTTAAGAGAAAAGAAAACTATGTCGTCTTTTATGAGAAAAAACATTTCGTCGACTTAGAGTGAACATTGAAAAGCGGCTAACTCAACAATTTTTGATAATCAAAGATCACTTAAAAAATTGCTAAAACAAATACAAAAATCTATCAAATCTTCCCAATTTCACTGAGTGTATAGAAATACTCTATGAGGTTTTGGATGTATTCAAGAAATAAGAATACTTTTTTTTTCAATATTTTGTTTGGTAAAAATCCAAAATAGGAGCTGTTTTCTTACCTCCTATGTAATCTAAAAAGTGCATTTTCTAACCAAAGTATCCAGCGATTTTGTAAATATTTCAGCTAAGGTTGTCGGTTCTGGTATCCCCTTTGCTTGATACTACCACCCCGCGTTACTATTTTATTTGAAATTATGGTGGCTATCGTGGATAACTTTTCCCACGGAATTTCTACCATCTACTATAATTGGAAATGCCAACAATTTTCCACTGTTCCTTGCAGGTTCAAATTTGGCCCATCAAAATGATAGCCTTGTGGCCACGGAATATTCATTTTCGATGCCAATAAATTCCGAGAGAAACTGTGACCACAACTCACGTTCCCAGTTTTCAACGATAAGAAAAATCCCTTGGAAAATTTTACTCACGATAGCCCCCTATAACTAACTTACATACCTCTAGAAAATAAAATACGTGGATAATTTGCCGATAATTAGTTGTTATTTGTGACAGTTTCGAATTTTTCATTCAATGTTTTCTATGTTTTTTTTTTTTTTTTGAAAATCGGTAAAAACTTCTTATACCTGATGGTTAATTGCTAAATAGATTGCCGTTTATTAGCTGTGAAGAGTTATAACTATTTGATCGTGCAAAGTTTTCTATGTTTTTTTTAGTGCTTTACTAACTTGGTATCAAGTAACCAAAGCAACTTTCACGGATCTCTGTCGAAAATCAGTAAAAACTTCTTATACCTGATAGTTTTTGGTTTAGTAATAATCTGTCGTTCTATATTTTCTATGTTTTTTTTTTCAAAAAGTGGTAAAAACTTATAAAACTCAATATTTTAGTCATTAATAATTTGCCATTAATTAGTCGTTAGTTAGTTGTGATAAATTCAATTTTGTCGTGCGATGTTTTTTATGTATTTTTGGGTGATTTGTTTTCTACGAGTGTCAAGTTAGCAAAGCAACTTTCACAAATCGAAACATGGGTAGGCGGATAATTTGCCGTTAATAAGTCATTAAATAGTTGTGAAAAATTGAATTCAATCGTGCATTGTTTTCTATGTTTTTTTTTATTCTTCGTTAGCTTTATATCAACTAAGCAAAGCACCACCTTAAAAAGGGATTGAAATAATACCAAACTGTTTTTGGCTTAATAGTATGCCACTAACTAGTCTTCAATTAGTTGTGACAATTTTGAATTTTTCGTGCAATATTTTCTATGTTTTTGGGTTCTTTGGCTGCTTGACATCAAGTTGGTAAAGTTCTTCTACCTAAAAATGGGGTAAAAATTGTTTATACCGGATGGTTAATGGCTTAATAATTTACCATTAACTAGCCTTTAATTATTTGTGATAATTTTGAATTTTGCGTTCTTTATTTTCTATGTTTTTTTTTTTTATTTTTTCATTTCACAATGTAAATTTGTATGCTAACTGACATAATTTCGAATTTTATTCGAAAATTTTCAACGAAATTACATCCCTTGGCTAACTTGATATGAAGCTAACGAAAATTTGAAAAAAACATAGAAAACGATGCACGATTGAATTAAATTTTTAACAACTAATTAACGGCAAATTATTAAGCCATAAGACATTAAGTATAACAAGTCTTCAGGATTTTCGCGTTGTGTCAAGTTAGCAAAGTACCCAAAAAACATAGAAAACATTGAACGACAAACTCAAAATTGTCACAACTAAATAATGACAAATTATCCACCTCATTTTGATACCCTTTCATATGTCATATTTTATCTTTTTCTATCTTATACCGCCTTTTAAGAGGGACCACTTTAAAGCCAATTATGCAAAAAAGAAAACTTGTCTGTTTACTAACAAACTATGGAAGGTACCCGTTTTCAAGTCCATCCAACTATAGACTTGATGGTAAACCTAATCTAACTGAAGTTGTTTTGTAATAAATAGCCTTGCCCTTACTTCATTGCTGGATAATGTCGTTAAGCTTCTTACTCCCATTGATACATAAATAGATACCTTAACATAAGTCAATTGATAGAACCAATTAAGACCTCATAATCATAAAAATAGCTTGTTTATTTAAAATTGCCGACAAATTGAACAAATTTCAATCAACATCATGAGAATTCCAGCACAAGAAACAAAAAAAAATTATAAATATTTTGTTTGTTTTCCTTCAGCTTATACTACCTTGTATCGGCCAACGTATTTGCTTATGGATTAACCAACGATAACGGCAGTAAAACAAGTTTATTACCATCTTCTGCTGAAAACGACCAACCCAAAGCGACTTACATTAGGCCAGCTACCATGCCAAGGAAGACCATCAAATCGGATAAAAGTCCACACATACTGAATAAGAAATTACTTAAGTAAGTTAGTCAGAGTTTTTTGAACACATAAAAGTCTGTGCATTTTTGTTTGCACTCTTTGTTGCAACTCAATTGCGCCTTGCTGTTGATGTTGACTAAGGTCTGCTTTAATTTAATACATGCGTCTTTATCATTTTTTTTGTTTTGCGTCCTTTTTCCCGCGCATAGCAAATTAGGCCTGGCAAAGGTTCGCGCCCCAAACAGCCACAACCGGAAACGTCTGGCCGTCGAGTCACGCCGTCACGCTTCGCCCGATGATTCACACATGTTCATCATTAAGCTGCCACCAAACCTATACTATTACACAGGCCCAAAAGCAGGAGGTACCAGCTCCACCGCCAACTCCGCCGCAAAGAACAACGCTCTGGATCAGGGTAACGGGAAAAAGGTAAGATTTAACTTTATTCATAAAACATGTTTAGAGAACCTGCGATATTTTTCAAAGGCAAGCCTCAAGTATTTTGCTTTTACTATGGTTACCAGAAGTGGCAATATTTTGACGAGTTGTTTGTAAAAAAAGTTACAGCTCACTACGCTAAGTTGGTGTTAAGAATTGGGACAAAAACTATTATTGAAACTATAGAGCTCTTTGGCACGCAATGCATTTTGAGTTGAGCAATAATACTTAGAGTAAATAGTAACAGACAAAGACGCACTTAAACATGTGCACCTTTGCACCTTTGAGTACAAAATATTTAAAATCATATTTATAGATTTTAAAATAACAAAAAAAATATTAAAAACAATGGCAGCACTTACAGTATTGTATCTCAGCTTTTTAAAGTCAGAAATCTATTATCTAATTTTAATTTTAAATCAAGTTTTTTAATGAAACTTTTAATATAAAAGATTTCAAGAAAAACAAGCTTAAAAAATATTTCTTTATTATTTCTGAAAGTTGTATGTAACCCTGAGGTCGCTTGTCAGTACTCGCTCGTGTACTGGTACTCTCAGGGTGAATAAGTACTGATTAAGCATTTAAAATGTTGTTCTTTTTGGTCCTGAGTAGGTAATAAATCCGAGTCTAGCCTAAAGTCGATTTCAACCAAAAATCCGTAAGAATAAAACACAAATTTCAATTTTAAATAAAATTATCTAATCTAAGTATTAAGATAATTGGTGTTGATTTCTACGGATTTTTTATTAAAATCCACTTTAGGCTAGATTTGGATCTATTGCTCAGGACATTAATTTTAAATCGAATGCTAAAAACAAGAATTCTTAAGGAAATTTTTAAGCTGGCAACCATTAAAATCTTAAAAGAGTAAAGGTATCTTCGGCGAATTGTTTTGCCTTGTTAAAGCGCATTTCGTGCGCACTGAACTTAAATGCAAAAGATGTTATGCAGCATGTTTCCTGGCTGTGAAGATATGTTTTATATAATTTTGGAATACTTTATCACTGAAAATGGTTTGCATTCACTGACTAAACACGTGTTAACATTATACAAAAATGTTTAACATGAATTCCGGCATATTTGTGTCGGTTTAGGTGATCAGAGGGACTCAACAAACAATCTCCGAAATTTATCAGCATCAACAGTTATTCAAATGTTATAAATTGTTGATTTTAATCGACAGCTACTGCATAAAGATTTGTCCTAACAATTGTTTTTGTTCTCTTTTGGGATCACCATAAATATTTACCCCGATTACAGAAGATGACGTGAAATAACGCCAAACGAAATAAAGCCGAAATTCAAAAATTTGGTCTAGTTATGTTTTCAAAAACGAAATAAGACCAAATTTGAAATTTGGTTTTATTTCATTTATAAAGCCGAAATAAGACCAATTTGGCTTTATTTCGATTTCAACTTATTTTATATTTTATATCCGAAACTGAAATCTTTTCCTGGCATAAGGAGGGTAATGAAAAGAATTTTAATGGTAGGATAACTTCAGTTTCTTTAAATCTAGATTCTTTAAATGCAAAAGAAAATTTGCATACACCCAACCTCGCACCCAAATCCCATAGCGAGACCAGGCAGGGGGGTTGCAGGGGGGGGGCAGCATGCCTCCCAAACATACCTCACTGTTTATTAGCAAATTTTTAAATTTCAAAACTAATAAATCCTCTCCTTTATTTGGTTTGAGAGATTTAAAAATTTGCGAATAAGCAGTGAGGTATGTATGGAACCCCCCTGCTTGGGTTCGCTATAGGATTTGGGGTGGATATGCGAGGTTGGGTGTATGCAAAGTTTCTTTTGCATTTAAGGAATCTATATTTAATGAAACTCTGAATAATAAAACCGAAATAATGATTCACAAGAAATATTTGGCCTTAATTCTATTTTCGCATTGCAATAATGGCGAAAAACTAGTTCAGACAAATTTGGTTTTATTTCGATTATTTTTGTTGGTGTTATTTCAATCGGGCATAATAGCCTATTGAATAGACCGGAAAATGAGGGGTATAAAGGAATAATTACGTGCAAGGGTTTTTATTATTGAATATGTTTGTTTGGCCCATAAGCATGCTTAAAACCACAAATGCTACTAAATTCACCCATGCGTTTCTGAGAGAATGGTCACACTGGCCACTTTTCAGTATTTTTGGTATAACTCGAAAACTAAGCCGAATTTGACAATTTTACTTATAATACTTTTTGTTCAAAATTAAACTTTCTATTGGAATGGATAGTTAAAAAAATTTTACGAAAAAATTTAAGCAGAAAAAGTTAACAAAAACCAAAAAAAAAAATAAAAAAATTGAAGACTAGGATTTTATTTTTTAAACTTTTTATTTATAAAAGTACAACTGTTTGCTCTTACAGTTAACTTAGAATTAATTAAATTTTGTATTGATAATTTAATTTTATAATTTGATAGATTGTATATAAAATTAGATTAATATAAAAGAACAAGTAACAAAATGAACAAGTAAATAAGTTAGTATGATGAAAACCATTCTTTAGATCAAGAATAGTAAAGTATTTTTTTCCATCCAATCTTCCCAAACAATCATCTATCACTGGAATGGGAAAACTATCACGCACCAGAATTTTATTAAGTGGTCGATAATCAACACACAACCGTTTGTCATTATCTTTCTTTTGCACTAAAACTAATGGAAAAGCGTATGGTGATTCACTTGGTCTAATTATTCCTCGTTCTAATAACTCTTTCACTTGTTTATCAACAATTTGCTTGTCAGAAAAAGACAATCTCCGTGGAGGAAAACTCATCGGAATTTTAGAGGTGAGATGAATCTTCATTGAGAAATCATGCTTAATAGCCGGAATATTTTTGAGATCTAAATATTCGGAACGAATAATGTTTTGTATTAATTCTCTAAATTTGGAACTTAATTTAGGATTTATGTCAAATATGTCTTCTTTTTCTTCAATTACATCTATTGAAAATACATAAGGTAATGAAGGACTTTCAATATGGTTAAGCTCATCGCATGAAGCAATAATCGTATGCGGTAGTAGTCTACAAAATGAACAAGGCGCTCTACAATCGGAATAGGTTTTGCAAAAAGATTTGTACACACAATGTAACACTTGATTAGAAATTTTGATTTTATTGGCATCTGAATTAACATTTATTTCGATTTTTGGTTTCGGAATAGTATTTGGAACATAACATAATTGTATTTGAAACGATCGCAGAAAATTGCGACCTTAAAGTACTGGATAAGGAACACAAGTATCCGGAACAACATAAATTTCTATATTTTTAACAATATTATTAAATTTTACTTTCGTATGAAAAACTCCATAAGTGCAAACGGGTAATTTTCCTACTCCGTAATAGCCAGTTGGTCTCAAAGATCCACACTGCACTCCTTTTGGAATCTCAGAATACTTAATTAAACTTATCGGACTGCCAGTATCAAAAAGAGAAACATATGTGTTACAATGCGGAACAGAATCATAACTAGGAAAAGCAACACTTACAGTATTTATTTCGTTGAAACTCTTGACTACGGAATCGACATCAGAATCAGAACTATTTTTGTTAGTAGAGCCGGAACAGAATTCATCAATCAATGCCACACTGCGAGGATTCTTTGAGGGCAACTTCGGGCAATCCTTGAGAATATGTGTTATTGAACCACATCTGAAGCAGGATCCTTTTGCGCGTTTCGGATGTGGGCACGAGGTAGTGTAATGTCCAGTACCAGAGCAATTAAAGCACAAAATAATCTTTTTTTCGGAATCACCAGCGGAGAACTTGATCTTAGGCTTTGTTCCCGTTGGAGCTGAAGTTGAATTATATGGATCACAATTTGTGGAATTGAGTTCTTGTAGTTGAGCATAACGGCGAGCCAATTGTTTCAATTCGTCAATTGTACGCGCTGGATACAACACCGCAATGTTGGCGGAACGATCATGGAAACCGTCAATGATGAACTGAATTATTTGCTTCTCGTCGATCTCAGCACGAGATGCGAGCTCTTGCATTTTCAAAATGTAGCCCATAATCGATGTTTTAGTGGAAATGAATGAGGTCTTTCTCATTTTGTCAATAATTTCCGAAATTGAATAATTGTGCCCAAAATTGGCTAAGAAATTGTTTCGGAAATTTTCGTACGTAGTTGATTCATCAATTATGTAGAAACATTTCAGCAGCAGAATCAAGTTTCATTAATCTCCGGACAGACTTCAATCTAAATTCTGAATAACCTTCAACTGAATCGCAGGCTCGTTCAAAGGCATCAATCCACTTTTTGGCATCGTATGAGTCGTCACCAGAAAAAAACGGAATTGAGTTCTTGATGTCCTCAAAAGAAGGTTGAATCCTTGGCGACAAAGGATTGACAAAATCCGCTTCCAAACGTGCTAATTCACGGCGTAGTTCAATCAGCTTCAATTTTTTTTGTAACATCTGAATCTCTGCGTCCACAGCAGCTTCATTTTCAATTATAGGCTCTTGATTTTGTTGAGCCTGCGGAATATCAGAATTTCTATTGTTGTTTGATCCTTCAGGATCCTCAGCTTGATTGGAGTTTTCGGAACGATTGTCGTCGGAATGAGCTTCATACAGTTCACACAACTAAGCAACCCTTGCATTTACTAGAAATTCAATGTTGCGTCTCGTAAACCAAGCTACCAGTTCTTCTTTCTTCATGATATAATTTACATAATTTTGTTTTTAAGACCCACTTCTGAAGTTGAAGACTAGGATTTTATTTTTTAAACTTTTTATTTATAAAAGTACAACTGTTTGCTCTTACAGTTAACTTAGAATTAATTAAATTTTGTATTGATAATTTAATTTTATAATTTGATAGATTGTATATAAAATTAGATTAATATAAAAGAACAAGTAACAAAATGAACAAGTAAATAAGTTAGTATCTACAAAATCAAGGATATCTTAATTTTTTAATAAATTGTGCATAACTTTTTTTGAAGCAAAGATAGGGTCAAGTCATGAAGGGACAAAATTAAGTAGAGACTAAAGGCCTTAATATGGCATGTTCAAAAATTAATATTTGTTCAAAATTCACAGAGATATTCCCATTCAAACCATATCATTTCTTAAAATTTTTCGCAGTTTTGGCCCGAAAGTCCCTTATTCGGTACAATATGGCAAATTTCACTTTCGTAAAAATGTTCGCAATCAAAATTTTGATATAATATGACATAAAAACTATAGAGAATTTATAAAAAGGATGTAAGTTAGCAATTTCGTTTTTCGGCTGTTTTTAAATGCTTTCAGACCTATAGACCGAACGGGTGGTCCGATTAACATAAGATTTGGTACTATAGGTGCTAGGAACGTTAAATTTGTTATAAAGTACCAAAAAAATTATAAGATATGGTAAAGTTTGAATGGCTATATCTCTGTCAATTTTCAAATAATATGGCTTTTTTAACATGTCATATTAAAGCCGTTAGACTCCAGTTTACTTTGTTCATGCATGTCTTGAGCGTATCTTTGCTCCGAAAAAAGTTATGCGCAAGTTAGAAAATTTTTTTTAAATCTTTGATTTTTCGATTTTTTTTATGTTGGTTTTTGTTTACTTTCCCTGCTTAAATTTTTTTAAAAAAATTTCCAAAGTATCCATTTCGATAGAAAATTTAATTTTGAACAAAAAGTATTATAAGTAAAATTGTCAAATTCGGCTTAGTTTTCGAGTTATACCAAAAATATTGAAAAGTGGCCAGTGTGACCATTCTCTCAGAAACGCATGGGTGAATTTAGTAGCATTTTCGGTTTTAAGCATGCTTATGGGCCAAACAAACATATTCAATAATAAAAACACTTGCACGTAATTGTTCCTTTTTAAAAGGTCTATTCAATAGGCTATAAGAAATAAAACCAAATTGGGGTGATTTCGTTTTTGAAATTGAAATAAGGCCAAATTCAAAATTTGGCTATATTTCGTTTGGCGTTATTTCACGTCAACATTACAGAATCCGATGAATGAGCTGCGGAGGGAGTCAGGCTCAATTTTGACATTTCGTTCATATTAAAAATGTCAGAATTGAGTCTGATTCCTTCCGCAGATCATTGATCGAATTCCGTAATCGGGGTGATTATGTCTGTTTATTATCTTGCTACGCCGCCACCGACATCTCTCTTTTGCCACTAAAAAACATCCTGAAACTAAATCCCTCCTCTTTCCCGCCTATTCTTACATTTCTCACATCCCGGGGAGCACAATGGATCCATTGAGATCCGAGTGAGATGTTTCGGCTTGCCGGATCATCACCCCTTCTAACCTAACCTTACCTATCCTCTATAACTTGCAGGATGATTGCCTTGACAGTTAACTCATTTCGCTTTCTATTCTCTGCCTATGGGACAGTATTTAGTTTCATGCTGGCCTTCGCAGTATTTTTGTGTATGGCCCAAAGGCTTGATAGTGCCTACATTAAAAAAAAATTTTGCCTTTGCTTTTGTACAATTGTTTTGCTTTTCATTTCTTGTATTTACGTTTGTTTCTTCCACATCAGTGTTTTTGGGCTGAACTTGTTGTCATTTGGGGTCTTCTTGTCTAGCAAACTGACTTTTTCTTCAAATCTCTTTACTTGATGCTGAGGACTTCAAGTTGTTTTCTGGCTAAAATTTCTTTTTGCCATGCCTCGTTATAATTTATGGATTCAATTTGCTTGATCTCGTTATCTTCTTTGAAACACTGCTGATCATTTTTTTCGAACTGTTCATAGTTATTGATTCCTTTTTCGTTAATGACTTCTGTGTCATTTGATTTTTGTATAGGGGTTATCGATGGAATAACCTTTAAGGAGATTAGGTACATTTGGTGAAGTTCTTGGTGCTTTTGAACTCTTTCTATTTCCTAGAAGCAATAATTGGAATTCCTTATCCGTAAGACCGATCTCCGAAGAGAGTTGTTTTACCATCAGTTTAACTGATGGATTGCTACCTGGGTTATTGTATCTATTTGTTTTACTCAACGCCATATTTGTTTTTTTGTAACTTTTGTTTGTTAACCATAAATAGCTTAGTTACTTTCTCTATTGGACAGTGGGACAGAGTAGTGGATTTTTCAATTAATGCCTGGAACGATTTTGTTTATTTTTTTTAAACGAGTAGTGTTATCAAAAATCACTTACAATACAAAACAGGAATATATGCATTTTTGACTTTTTCCACTTTACGATACTTATCAACTTTAAGACCTTTTGAACCATAAGAACAATTTCGTGTATTTTATTAAAGTCTAATTAAATAGACCTAAACCCATATGTCTTGTTCTTTTTAGTATTGCGCATACGCCACAGTGTCCTTAATGTACTAACAAAACATACTTACATTTTGTATTTGTGAGTATGCACGTGCATTTTCAACTCAAAAACAATGGCAAAACCTCTTTCTTCGGTTCACTTTCTGAATACTTTAAAATCGTCAATGGTTATAAATACACTCCTCTTCTAGAAAAACCAATAAAGTACCTACCTGTATTATCTTTTTATCTACATATATTTGGTTTAACGTTCCTTTTGTATGTAATAATCCACACAAATAATATATAAAAAAAAAAAAATTCTTTCTTTCAAGGTTTCATTTAATTTCAACTCGAATGGCAAACCAAGTCATATTTACCATTGGAATTTACCTGTCATAAAGAAGATACTCTCGAATGAATCACGTTTTCCTACGTTACGTTCCAAGGACGAGTTAATCGACATAAAAAACACTCCAACCTGGTCGAAACCCTGGGAGAATGAGACAATTGAAAAGTCCTTCGGCAAGTCCAATATGGCAGAGAAGAAATCTCTTAAAAGGAAATCTCCATCGTACTATGCTCCGGCAAACTCAATCAACAAAAACAGTTTCAACAAGTACTTTGCCGGCAATGGCAAACCGAAGGGATTCTACGTTATTAAGAAGAATCATAAAAAGGCGACATACTTCAGGAACATAACTCCTTGAAGGTCAGACGACTAATAAAAAAAATATGACATCGTTACTTATGCTTGCCTACTACAAACTACGAATACACAAATCTTGAATGGAATCATTTTCTTTTTTTGTACTTTTATACAAGTTATTATCATCGTAATAATGATCATCATCATCATCGCAGAGAATCATCAATATGTGGTAGGGAGTTTTTTAGATGATTAAAATAATAAATTAGGCTTTAGTGAAGTAGCAGATTAATTTATTTTATATTTTTTTTTAGATAATAATATAGGTTGTTTGGTTGACGAATTTATGAATTTATATTTGAAAATGCACCAGGTTTGCATTATTTCAATTAAAATAAGAGATTAATAAGAAATAACATCGAAGTAATACATTATGTAAGTTAAAGATTTGTTTTATTTGTTAATTATATGATTGTACGTCCATATAAATACTTATTATGTAAGCACACTGACTGATAAATACATTTATACCATTACATTTTTCAATACGATACGATACAATACAATATGCATTTTTATTTTAAAAAAGAAAAAGAATTGGATTTTGGATCTGCATGGCGAGAGACCGTTGCTAAAACCACGAACTGAAATAAGTAAAGTGAGTATCTTGAGTTTTATTTTGCAGATCGATTAAATTAAAGTGTGTGGACTTAATAAAAATGACAGCAGCGGCGTAGCTGCCTAGGGGCAAACTGGGGTGGCGCCCCAGGGCCCCGAAGGTTTAGGGCCCCAGAGACTGACAGAATAAATTATTTTTCAAAGTGAAAATAAAAATTCTTTTTATCTTTAAGAAAGTTTGGCTTCAGTTTCTTTTGATATTATGGGTCAGTTTCAAGATTTATGGGTTCGGATAGTCTATCCGGAACCTTTTTGCCAGATAAATTTCAACTTTTGGCTTAAAATATCTCGGACAATAATATCCTACAGAAACAGATAAAATCTTGGAAAGCCTATCTGCCGGTCCAAGTGGCTGTTACAGCTTTTATCTAGAAGATGCCTAACTGCTTTGAGTTTCCGTCCTAATATTTTGAATTACACTTAAAATCGATCCGTTGCGGTTCATACTGAATTTAAATCATTAAAATCAGTCACATTTTAAATTAAAACGAAAAGGATTTTCATTTCTGACAACAAAAACTTAATTTTCAGTCTGTGTTTGCTTTTTAATAGGCGAGTTCAGGAAAATGAGATCTACGAGCCTTCAGCAATCTCAGTCTCGTGAACAGAATTCCTAAGAAATTTTGCTTGCTCAGTTTTTCACACTGAGCCGTTGGAGATCTCATTTTCCTGAACACGCCTAGTATAGTTCTCTAATGGTAATGGTAGCCTCTAGTATACATTTTGACTTGTGCACAAATTTCAGAAGTATATGTTGCCATTTGGTAAGAAGTTCAACTAGAAGAAATGGGAGTATTTCGTGATATCATTTTTACAGATCTTTTCACGCAATGCAAAACAAAAAAATCATAAAAAACTGACTCCTGGGATCATAAACGAAAAATGCAGTTTTGACTTTGCTTCTGGTACTCTGTTATACGGCCGAGATTGATTATTCTAGAAGATTATTTGGAAAGGGTTGTACTCTTTTTTCGGACAGAATACATTTCATTTATATTCACCCCGATTACAAAATCCAATGAGTGAGTTGCGGAGGGAGTCAGATTAAATTTTGACATTTCGCTCATAGTAAAAAGGTCTGAATTGAGTCTGATTTCCTCCGATTTTCTTCAAATTTTGAACTTAAGGTTTTTTGTAACTCTCCAGAGGGGAAATTGAATTTTTTTTAGCTCTTAAAATAAAGGTACTTGCCATAAAACCGTTAAGGAAAATCTAATTTATATCAAAAACGGCACCAACGATTTTGATAAAAAAAATCAGTTTATTATTGTAGATATGGTGTACTTTCTGGTAAGAAAAAAATTACCAAAAACATTTATTAACGGTAGCTGCCATATAACGTTTTTTTTTTTGTTTTCTCATTAACCGCTTATCCGATTTCAATAAAAAAAATTTTCACAAAAGCTTTGTTAGAATATAAATAAAACCGCATACCAAAATTTTGGAAAATTTTAATTTTTAAAAAAGATTCAAAATTTTTTTTTGAAAATTTAATATTTCAAAAACGGGTAGATAAATTAATTTTAAATTTCATTTTTAAATGTACTCAAAATTGGCATACCAAAAATATTTTTGAAAAATATTACAAACATTTTATATTAAGTTAATTAATTAAGTTTTAAGATAACGTCTCCAACGATTTAAATTTTTGAGATGTAAGTTATTTATCATGCTGTTTATACAATTAAAAGTACGATTTAAATGCTTTTTTATACTTTTTCTATAATTACTTGAATATTTTTTTAAATTTCTTAAGTCCCACACAATTTGAACATAAGAGCAATTACGTGCGATCCAGTCGTGCATTTTATTTGCTATTGTCAATAAACTACATGCTAAGCTTTAAAAATTATATGCCTAACAGACATTATGCTGACAGTTTTTGTAAAGAATTTCTATAACATTACATAAATAAATAAATAAATTGGGTGGCGCAACAGCTCGTGGAGAACCAGGGCCTAGTGACTTACAACTCTCAAGCATTCCTGTGTGGCGTGTTGTTGGCAGGAATGGAGAGGACCTACAGTGTTTTGCCAAGACCAAACGGCTAAATGAGAAGCACTTTTTCATGACAAATTTAGGATTTGTCAGTTCCTCACAAGAAGCAGTTCCTCGGATAAAACATTTCTGTTCTTAGGTGGTACGGCTGAGAATCGAATCCAGACCTTTTTCATGACAGTCCTGCGCACTATCCATCATGCCACGAGGTACTACGACATTACATATAAGTACCTACATATCTTCTTAAATTTCTCATTTTTATGTTAATCAAAAACGAAACCAATTTCTGTTAAGGGGCCCCATTTTATTTTCTGCCCCAGGGCCCTCGCCCATCTAGCTACGCTACTGAATGACAGAGCATTATTTTCCATTTCTAATAAATGAATTGTATCTGAAAATCACTATTTTCAAGCCCTAATCATTACCACGTGCGCCAAAAATCTCCTGCCCGACTTTTGTATTTTGTATATGCACCTACAGATCCTCATATTCATTTTTTTGGTTATGTGTTCAACCCAAAAATTTGCGGGAGAGCTACGATATCCCGCAAACCAAAATCTCGAATAACGAAATCTCGTTTTTTTAAATCTCGAATAACGAAATCTCGCAAATTTAAAATCTTGTTTTTCATAATCTCGCAATATCAAAATCTTACTTTTAACAATCTCGCATTTACATCTCGAAATTCAAATTTCAGAGCAACGAATCGCACACGGCTTTTAGAAAAATTGGTTTTTTTTGATAATATACCTACCCAAGAGCACTTTGCATAATTTTTCTTTCCAACTAATAACAACAACTAGACCCATCAGTAAAAAATTTTTACATCTTTTATTACTGTTAATAACCTCAATAATCATTTTTGTTGTCTTTTACGCGTTTATAATGGAACTAAAAGTATTTTCTAGTTCAAGGCCAAATACAATTAATGCAATTTGCACATGACACTTTACAACTGGACATACCATCTCAATGTTCTCTCTCTCTTCCATGATCTTTTGACAGCAATAGTATTGAAAAATAAACAGTTACAATTAATGAATAACAGTGTGGCCTATAAGTACTCAGACACTTCAGAAGGTAGGATATCTCGCCAAATTGAATTGCATTGCAACAATGTATTTGCCTTTTAGTAGTTGTGTACTGCCCGCCTTGTACATTCAAAGAGGATAATTTGCATGAGTTGGAAGATACTTTACTCAGTCTTAATTCAAAGTATGTAGATATTTTGATTGGTGGAGACTTTAATGTTAACTTGCTTCTAAACAATTCCACAACAAAGTTGTTCAACTACTTTTGTGATAAACTGAGCTTATCTGTAATTAATAATATTTGGCCAACATGTTTTCAATCTGAAGTAAATCCTTCACTTATAGACATGTTTTTGACAAGTTCGAGGCGTAAAGTTCTGTGCAATGACCAGGTCAAACCAACATCTGATTTTATACATGACTTTATTTTTTGCTCGTTTCAATTTAATGTTAATAGCTTACGTGCTCCCAAATCTTTTAGTTATAGATCATTTCGTTCCCTGAGTTGTTCAGATATGCAAAATTGTGTTGGAAATGATTACTGGAATGAAATTTTGTATACATCTGATGTTCAAAACAAAGTTTCATTATTTAAGAGCTTATTGGACAGACTTTACGACGATTTTGTTCCCATCGTCACCAAGCAAGTTAGAAATTCCAAGTTCTGTCCTTGGTACAACAATGATATTGCAGCTCTTATCAGGGAGAGACAACGCTTTTTTAGAAAATATAAACGAAATCCTTCGGAATACAACAGGCACCAATATATTTATGCTCGCAATAAAGTTACTGTTCTTATACGTTCTTGTAAGAGAACCTACTTCCTACAAAAACTCGACATTTCATTGAGTTCCAAAGTGCTTTGGAAGAATCTCAATGAATTTGGTGTCACTGGAAATAAAAACATGTCTAAATGCACTTTGAACCCAATGATAATGAAGTCATTTTATGCCTCACCACATTCTAATCCGATGCCTTTAATTGCTCCTGAGAATGATGGCGTATTTACATTTAACTGTGTTGGTGAAAACGATGTTGTTAATGCTATAAGATCAATAAAATCGAATGCAATCGGCTCTGATGAGATTTCGCCAAAATTCATTCGACTCATTTTACCTATTGTCCTTCCGCCACTGAAACATATTTTAAATACTTGTATCTATAGTAGTGAATTTCCTGAACAATGGAAAAGTGCAACAATAAAACCGATTCCAAAAAAAAGTAATCCTTCTGAACCATCTGATTTTAGACCTATTAGTATACTGCCATATTTTGGTAAAGTTTTTGAAAGGCTGATGGCTGATCAAATTCTGGATTTTATAAGAACAAGTAACAAACTATCTTAATGGCAGTCTGGTTTTCGAAACAAACACAGTTGTGAATCTGCTGTTGTCAAAGTAACATCAGATTTTCGTGGTGATCTTGACGGCAACCAGATGGGTATTATGGTTCTCTTGGATTTCTCCAAAGCCTTTGACTGTATTGACCACCAAATTCTGATTTCAAAATTAAGTAATAACTTCAATTTTTCGAGAACAGCGCTTAAATTATTGCGAAGCTATCTTATAGATCGGGTTCAAAGGATTACAACTGAGCTGGGTACTTCAAGTCCATCTATTGTAAATTGCGGTGTTCCACAAGGATCTATTCTTGGACCACTACTTTTTTCGTTATTCATAAACGATCTTCCTGAGATTGTTATTAATTGCTTTATACGTATGTATGCGGATGATGTTTTAATTTATATGTTTCGTGAATTGAGTTTGATGGAAGACTGCGTTTTTCGAATTAATGAAGATCTTTTTAACATACAAAAATGGGCTGACTCTAATAAACTTAATCCGTCTAAAACGTTAAGTATGGTTTGTTCTCGAAGTAAAGTTAATCTTTCTGATTTCCCAAAAATAGTTTTGAACGGACAAATTGTTGAATACGTTGACAGAGTTAAGTATTTAGGCTTCCAAATAAATGACAGATTAAGCTGCTGTGACGCTGTTTCTGAATCAATTAGACGAATTTATTTCGGTCTTTGCTCTTTATGGCTGATTTACAATGCCGCGTTGGGCGTTGCGTTGAAAGATTTGCCTGTCAACGCAAAAGTTCAGGCATAGGAATATCTGTTTAGTGTTTACAATGACGCGTTGAGCATTATGTTACGATTTTGCATCCATTAGTAGGTACACAAACCAACGTAACGTAAGCGGCTGCAACGCGAAAGTAGAGATTATTCAACTTTTGCGTGCGTTTTGACATTTCGATTTCAATTTAGGTATGTGGCCATCTTGTGTCGAAAAAAGTTTGAATTTTTTTGCTCGATTTATCTTGACGCGGCCGTAGCGCTTGTTAAATGTAACGTACGCAACGCGAACGCGAACGCGTCATTGTAAATCAGCCATTAAGGTCTTCATCACTTTTGCTGGATTTAAATATGAAAGAACATCTTGTATGTAAAAAGTCTTATCCTACCCTTCTTTACTTTTAACTCTTCTGTCTACCACGTCCTTGATTGTGAATGCAAACGTAAACTTAACGTAGCGTATAACGACTGCTTGCGTTTCATCCACAATATCCCAAGATATGTAAGCGCTTCAAATGTAAGTTCTTCACTGTGGGGGTTGAACTTAAACAAGCACTTAATTTTTCGTAATGTTATTTTTCTTCACCGCATTATTCACAACAGGTGCCCTGAGTATTTGGGCGAATTACTTCGATATGCCCAGTCACCTAGGGGCTTACGTTTGATTATGCCGCGTTTTACAATTACCATTGCAGAGCGATCTTTTTTTATTGCCGCTATTCGTGTGTGGAACGATCTTCCACCCGAATTGCAGAGAATTAACTCGCCATCCATTTTTAAGAAGAAGATATTTTTGTATTTTTTAACTCAAAATTAATCTATGTACATATTTAATCTTTTTTTTCTCTTTTTTCGTTTTTCTTTATTTTTCAAGAATAAAGTCAATTGAGTTTTTATTTAAATATATATATTTATAATTATTTCATTTTTTTTGAAGTTGTGTAGACAAATGCGCTATACGATAACAGCTTTTATTCAGAAATTTCTTCTGTCTGTTGTCTGTATTTTTCTTTAACTGTTTTAAGACAAAAAAAAACTCTTTACTACCTGAATAATAAATAAAATTAGCTTAATTTCTAAATTACAAGCTTTCTCCGTCAAAAACTAAACACAAAATCTCCAGAACCAACAATGTCTGATTTAGATTTGACCACCAATAAGGACAATGTGTCGACCCAGGATGAATCTTTCCTTGATGTCGACCTGATAGAAGTAGACGATTTACTTAACAGCGCTTCGAGACTTCTTGAGGAAGTCTACAGCATTCGGCCAATGGCAGTTACACAAGATTCGGGGCTCAGCCCCCGTGAGGATGCTATGCAACAAGTGCAAAGATTTTTAAGTTCAATACGCGAGCCGGAGGAAGAAGAAGACGTCGTCTTCGTTGAGGCTCGTCCTGGAAACGCTCCGCCAGCCTCAGCCCGAACAACTGCAGTAGTCGATCTCTGCACTCCGACAACCGCTGACGAGGCCACTCCCGACACACGTACCTCTCGCAGACGCCGCAGGACAGATGACTTAGTACCTATTGATTTCCCAGACTTTAGCCCCGCACCAAATTGCTCAAATTATGCCATGAAAACACGTCGGCGGCAGCAGCCAAAGCCTGAACCGATCGAAGAAGACGAGCCAAGGGTAATTCGCGTTGATTCGCCTGCTACTTACGGAAAAAAAGTGACGAGAACCCCTCCAGCCCCTAATGGTGGAATGCCAACATTGACTTGCGCTGTTTGTATGGAAAGCGTGCTTAACCGACAGCCCACTTCGACCTCGTGCGGACACATCTTTTGCCATATGTGCATAATGCAGGCCATCCGCCGGACAAAGAAATGTCCTCTGTGCGATTGCAAGTTAAAATTCAATCAGGTCCACCGGGTGTACTTTTAAAAAATTAAATGTTTATACTTATTGTACTAAATTTTTATTTTATGTATATCTCTTGTTTTTACTAGAATTAATTCTTCTTTAAAACACTATACTTTTTTTTTTCTTTTGAATATTTATTCAGTACTGTTTATTCGTATATAAAACAAATGTATTATAATTATTACTTTTATTTTTGTTTATATAATTATTTACTTTGTATCCAATTTAATGGAATTGTAAATCTGCAAAACTTGGTAAGCTTATTTCTTAGATACTATTAAAAGATTTTAATCTTGCTGTATCATGTAAATAAATTATACAAATACAAATACAAATACAAATACAAATTGAATTACATCACAACAATATATTTGTTGCGATGCAATTCAATTTTGCGAGGTTTTAGTTTATGGGATTTCTTTATTGCCAGATTATGAAAAGCGGGATTTTGTAATTGCGGGACTATGAAAAGCGAGATTTTTTAATTGCGAGATTTCGTTATGCGAAATTTCAAATGTGAGATTTTGATTTGCGAGATTTCGTAGCCAACCCTAAATTTGCATCTAGCTCTTAGTCTATAATGAACTATAAAAAGTCAAGAGTTTATTTTTTATGAATTTGAAGAAAATTAAAAAAGAATTATTTTAAGCCAAAAGTTTATTTCAGAATTTAAAAGGTGGGAATGATCCTCTTCCATCAACCTAAATATTTACTCGCAATGCTTTAATATCTTTAGATTTTTTAAAACAAAGATTAATTAGATCGAATTATGGAATTCATGAACTATAGTTTGCAGCATGTGCAACTTTTAATAAATATAATTAATGTTATTGATTTTAATATTTCAAAATATTGTTTAAAAAAAGAATTATATGTATATGTAGATCTCTTCAATGTCAAAGCAAATTATGTATTTGTAAGCTTGTAGCAAAATAAAAAAATAATGCATTAACATTGATACTATGTTTTGCTTCAGTTTTCGATTGAACAATAAAAGTTTTTGTTGCTACTGGGTGTGATGATATGATTTGTGTCAAATCTCCACAATTTCAAATGAAATTGTGTTACTTATGTTTGTATTTTATTTCTTCGGTATTCGTCACATTGAAATATATGTTCTTAGCGTATTTATATTTCAATATTTTCAATAACCTTACAGCCTTCAGAAACCAGCGTTGCAACCGCCTACTGTATTAGCCCAGGGATTGGGTTTTGGCCTTTTAAATATATAATCCACCATGTTCAAAAAATTGTAAAAGCAAGGCTTATGCAAACAAACCAGAAACGCTTGAGCAACTCAAACAAAATATTCGTGATGAAATTAATGTAATACCGTGTGAAATGTGTGAGAATGTAATGAAAAATGTGCTCAAAAGGGCTCGCATTTGTGAGACTAGCAGAAGCTAGCGCAGAGCGCTAATTTAGCTCGGGCCGGCCCTGTCCATGGGGCTTTTTACAGTTTCCTTAAAGCGCCATCAGGAGGCTTTTCACCAAAATCCAGCTTTCCGCTATTTTTTCCGAAGTAAATAGTTTTAACTGCAGGACTATTGAAAACCATTACACCACGGGCACTATTGGATTTTGGATGGGCTAAAAAAGAAGAAAGATATGTTAATTAAGCTATTTTAAGAGAGAGAAAGATGCAAATAATCAGGTTGTGTTGTATTGAGATATGTACCTATATATTCTTTTCTCATTAGCTGTTCCTATACAGTGCCAATCCTAGCCCGTAGAGCACCTGGGGCAAGATTAAATAAAATGCACGACTGGGTCGCACGTACTTGCTCTTATGTTCAACACTGCGAGTTTAAGAAAATTGTATATAAAAACATGGAAATTATGAGAGAAAATGTAGAGAAGCATGAAATACGACACTTAAATTAGCTTAAACAACTCTTTTGACAGTTTGAGGTGAAAAAAAGTATGCCATCTTAATTCATGATGGAATATGATTGTATGGGAAAAAAAATTTTAAAATCGTTGGAGCGGTTTTTTTTAAATAAATTTTTTATATATAAAATTCTTAAAACATTTTTAAGAACAAATTTTGGTATGCAGATTTAAACTATATATTTATGTGTATACAAAAACAAAATTTGAAAAAAAAATTGTCAACCCGTTTTTGAGATATCGAATTTTCAAAAAAAAAAAAATGAAACTTTTTTTAAAAATCCAAAAACTTTTTTTTTGAAAATTTTGATATGCAATATTATTTAATCTTATCTGAAATTTGTAAATTAAAAAATTCATTTAAATCCGTTAAGCTGATAACGAGAAAACTCAAAATAAAAAAATACGTTCTATGACAGGTACTACTAATAGTTGCTATGTGTAAAATTTTATAATTTTTGATGGTAGATCGAACTAATTTTAGTATATGAAAAAAGTTTAATCACAATCGTAGGAGTCGTTTTCAAGCAAAAACATATTTTCCTTTGCGGTTTTTTCACTTTTGTATGGAAGGTACCGTTATTTTTTCATAAATGTTAAATTTTTCTAAAAATATTTTAGAGAGTACTAAAAAAGTCTTAAATATCGAGTTTCAAAAAAATCTATGATGCCGTTTTCGAAATATTTGATTTTCCAAAAAAAATTTTGAAATATTTGTTAAAAATCCAAAAATGTTGGTACACAAAACTATAAACATTTTTTGGAAGCTTTTGTATAAAAAAAATAATTGAAATCGATCATACCGTTTTGAAGAAAATCAAAAATTAAAAAAATGGTTCCTTAGGAGGTACCATTAATAACCATTTTTGAAAAATGGTTTTCCACCCAAAGAAAGCCTTTACTAAAATAAATTTATTGAATTTTTTTTAAGAAAAGTTGTCGAGCTGTTTTTGAGATAAATACGATTATGTAAATTTGCCAAAAAAAAAATGTATGACAGGTACCGTTATTTTTGGTTTAAAAAAAAAATGAAAAAAACGTGTCGGCAGAATCACCAAAAACCACTAAGTACCAAGAAAATCGATCGAGCCGTTTAGGCTGTAGACGAACAGACAGACAGACAGACAGACAGATAGATAGACAGACAGAATTTTGCCAACCACTTTTTTGGTGTTCTCTATCATCGTAATATCATGTTGGATTGTTATCTCAATTTTTTTTTTTTGCACGAATCCAAAACTTGCCTTATAGTACCTATAATCGCAAGTAAAAAGTTAGGGACTGGTTAAAATGTCATTTAGGTATGTCTACTTTCTTGGAGTAGATACGGAAAAAAATTGGAGAAAATATCAACTTTTATTGACTTGTCGATATTTTTTCCAAATATATAGGTAGATACATACAGAAAAGTCGATACAAATCGACATTTTAACCAGCCCACATTTTAGCATGTCATCGTTTTTTGGGTCGATTATTCTTGCGAGCCTTTAAAGGACAGCACTCTGCAGGAAACGAATGTACGGAATGAGAAAAAACTCGAATCATAAATCATAGTTTCTTGATTGAATTCTTGACATGTATTTATCAGTCATTGGATTTTGGAAATTGTAGACTCTGTTTTAAACACATGCTATTATTCAGCTGTAAACAATCGCTTGGGTGGCAGGTGCTGAATAGTGATTGATGATAGTCCAAAGCAAGAAAGTATTTTAATCAGATCAGAAGCGTGAGCTTGTAAACGTCATTCCGTAAAGTATGCTCTGATCAAAATATTCATGACTGTCGACATTTTGAGAAATCATCATTTAAAAAATTGGTAAAATTTTGTTTGTATTTTTCGATCAGTCGGTCTTTAAGCCAGTCAAAAATTGGTGTCCAGATTGTAAAAATTGATCTTATGGAATCGATATATGTATGTACATATATCGATTCGATATAAGATCAACGTATCTTACCCAATCGATTTGAATTACTCATTAATGATAGGTAGCAATAATTTTATGATTCAAATTTGTCGTTATTTTACCTACTTGAGTTCGACGCACCAGCAGCCGCTGCGGTGCCTTTTGTGCCAATGCCCCTTTGGCAACTGCCCCATTGACCCACCCCTAGGCACGGCCCTGTTCCTATAAATATGTAAATAAGGAGTAGGAGAGATTGTATGTGTATTTCGGAAAGTATGCAGGGTGTATAAGAAAGAATTATATTTCACCCCATTCAGGTGAAACAAAAATGGGGTTGGGATCAAAATGCTGCATGTACAAAAATTCTTTTTCAAAATTCTACTTTTCATAATTCTTCTCTCAAAATTCTGTTTTTGATTCTTATGTCTTTCAAAACTCTGCTATTCAAAGTTCTGTTTTTCAAAATTCTGTTTTACGAAATTCAGCAAATAATAAATAAGAATTTGTTTGGCAAATATTAAAAAGCACACGCTTTTGAAATTTTAATTGAGATGTCGAATTAAGATTGATGCGTTTCGAATCCATGCGGTGCATGCCGATATTCTCTTCGTGGTTATCTGATTTCCTCCGATTTTCTCGGGCAGTGCATTAATATAAAACATTTAACCTAAGCACACAAAAATTAATACGAACAAAAACATAAAGGCAGATTGAAGGGACTTGTATACATATATGTATTTGTTTTATGACAGCTGTACTCACTGGTAAACGTCAGTATTTTTTTTTACAAAAATATTAAGACCTTTCCATAATGAAGTCATAAGCCCACATGTACTGGCTATGAGAAAACAACTCTGTATGGCTGAGCAGCTTAGCTGCTAAATAGAAACATTATCTATAAGATTTGCATTACGTAGGCATACGTATAAAGCACAAAACCAGTATTTTTTGATAATTGCATTTTTATTTTGGATTCGTAAATATATTATCGAAATTGAGGACTTTATTTTTCAAAAAATATTTTATTAAATCAGACCCGCAATGTGTATATCTGTCTCTCTGTGCTTCGATTTGCTTTTTTAAACCGCTGAAGCAACTTTCTGAAAACTCGGGACTTAATAGTCCAGTCAATTTGTTCTCAAAATGGCCTTTAGCAAGCAAATTGTGCGGTTTAGTTTTGATTTTTGCCCTGCTTTATGTTTCCGAATCTAAACACTACAAGGATAAAAATGCAGAAAATGACGCTTTTTTGGACTTTTCACTTATGGCTCGAAAACTATGAATTATTCGTGCATTTCATCAAAGTTCAATTAAAGAATACACAATTTCCAACAAATCTCTGTTAGATGTTTTTTTCTGCGACAACCCATTGGGACTCAAGTGCTAGTTGAAAATTAACGTATTTTTACTATTTGACAAAATTTGAATTTTTGACTTTAAAATTAACCATGATATACTTTTCTGATGGTTTTTGGTTGGTTGAATTCGAATATGACCTCAAAATTGCTGGAGCACGTCACGTTTTTGAGATATTCGAATTTAAAGTTTTCAAGAAAATTTCGTTTTTGATGCAAATTTGGCGTTATATTTTTTCTCGAGGTAATTTCTCGCAATTTGATTCGTATGGTAATTCTGAAATATGCGTCATTTTTAGCATATTTGCTTCATGAAATTTTAGTCACAAACCTTCAGATTCGGAATCAGCACTCCTGAAAACATTAGAGCAGAGAAAAAATCAAAGCTACCCAGCGTTGCGCTTAATTTGTTAACACAAGTTGAAAATTTGTTATTAAACCAAGCAGCAAAATCTTTTCGTTCACTCGGGCGTATGCGTACTTTTTTAATTATTGCAATTTAAACATGTTTCTTTAAATTATTTACGTATAAGTACACACATACATACATATAAACATATACAATATATACATATATGCAAATGAACGTTAATTACACTGGTCTGCAACGAAAATCGTCTTTAAACCAAAATATACTTTTCTAATGGATTTTGGTATGCAGAATCCGAATCCAAAGTCAAAATTGCTCTAGCGCGTCAAGTTTTTGAGATATTCCAATTCAAACATGTCAAAAACCCGTTTTTTGGGTTCTTTTCACGTCGCATGTCTTCACCGATAGAAACTGTTTTTTAAAAACTTATAACAGGACCTGAAAGAACTATATTTTATCTTTCTAAATCATTTTAAATCTTTTTGAAATTCGTTTTCCTCCCAAAGATATTGTAATTTCAAGGAAATCATCCCAAGAACTACTAAGCTCTTATAAAGCTCTTAATTGCAACATGTCACTGAAAATTAATTTTTTGGACTCCCACTTAGATTTTTTCCCCCGGTTAACCTTGGTGTAGTTTCAGATGAACATGGTGAAATGTTTCATCAAGACATGATGCACATAGAACGAAGATGATATAACGGGAAATGGTCAGAAGCAATGCTGGCAGATTTTGCTGGTCAATTTTTCGTCAGACGATGGAAAATATGAAAAGAAAAAAGCTACAAAATAATATGTTTAAAGAAAAAAAGGTGTAGTAAATTGTTTATTTGGATTTTTGAGCTTATTTTATTTTTTAAAACTAATTTTTTAAGGTGTAGTTTGGTAGAATCGGTGTGTTTTTTATATTTTAAAATATTTGACCAGTTTTTTATACAGAGCACTCAGTGAAATATACTAATGGGAAAAAAGTGTTTGGGATTTTGAAACACTTAGGGTTTGTTTCACAATATCTGATTAAAGTTTCAATTAGACTACTTGGAACTTATTCGTCAATCAAAAACCATATTTATGTTTCACAATATCCGAATAGGTCTAACTAATAAATTAAAGTTCTCAGTATTTAAATTACCAGATGAAGTACCGATTATCGAATTTAACTGGCAATTAAAATATTCACAGATGTGAGGGTGACCTTTAAAACGGATAAATATAAAGGTTTGGACTTAAACGGGATGTATTTGAAGCATTAGAAATCTGATTTGAAAGTGCGCATGGTGTGATACAATTTTAGAATTATATTAAATAAGGGGTATTGAGGATGCGATGCACGTACGGACGTGCTTTTGTATCTTTGTAAAAGTGTAAGAGTTCAACATTTGACTGCAATATACCACAACAAATTATGCTGAATAAAATAGTGCTATCGTTTTTTTTTTCAGTAAAGGTCACGGTTTTTATAAACATTTCTAAGGGCCAGTTGTAAAATCCTGGTTGAAATTTTGATCCGTGGTTCAGCAATTTTAAATCTGATTTCTGAGGTTCAACTATGGTTCAAGTTTCAATTATTTGATAAGGCCCAATAACATCTTTGAACCATCGTTGAACCACATTTAACTCGCCGAAATCTGTGAGCTTAAATTGTTGAGCCATGGATCAACCACGTTCGAAAACATCTGGACTATACCAGAGTTCCTATAAATAATTGTTCCTGTGCATGCATAAAAAAGACTATTTAAGTTCCACTTAACGACTGCAAAATGCGATAAAAATTCGCAGTGTTTGAGGGCCTCTTTAACGTCTGCCATTATGTATGTATACTTGCATTCACCGAGTCACGACTTTACGTTTGAACACCCAAAAAAACATATTTTCCGAAACGTCTGCATCTTCCCGTGGTTTTGGGACCCACGAGTGAAGTTAGTCAAAGTGTGACGAATTTGAAGTGGTTACTCTCGCTTAGTTAATTTTCAGAAAAATTCTACTTTCGATGCAGTTTTCAGTACTCACTACATGCAGCAGACGAAGGTATTTGTTATAATCTTCACCAAGTTTTCATTTACTACACAATTTGTCTCGAAAGTCTCGGTCTAATTTTGATGATGTTTATTAATTATTTGAATATTTTTATTCTGTCAAAAATATTTTGTCTGGAAAACTGGAATAACTTATGAATAGCTATTTGACACATAATTTAAATACTTTGATCATTGTGAAACGCAAAGTTCGATAATTTGAGGATTTAATTTCCGGATAATTTAATTGTCGAATAGCAAATCAGAACTTTACTCAGACACTGTGAAACAAACCCTTAGGGTTTGTTTCACAATGTCTGATTTAATTTAAATTAAATCCTCCCATTAACGAACTTTGTGTTTCACAATGATCAGAGTATTAAAATAATGTGTCAATTAGTTATTCGAAAGTTATTCCAGTTTTCCAGACAAAATAATTTTGACAGAATGAAAATATTCAGAATAATAATTAATAAACATCATCAAAATTCAACCGAGACTTCGAAAGAAATTGCAACAAGAGATTTTTGGTGAAGATCATAACATGCCTGCTGCATGTAGCGGTACCATACTGCGAAAAAGTGCATCAGAAGTACAATGTTTTTGAAAATCTAATTTCATCAGAAAGAAAATTGCTTTAGTGAGGGTAGGCTAACCACTTCAAACTCATAACACCTCGAACTTTGACGCCCTCTCTCTATTCGTGGTTCCAAAACGACAGACAAACGTTCCTGAAAATATTTGTTTTGGGTGTTCAAACGTAAAGTGGTGACTCCTTGTCCCTTTAGTGCGAGTATGCGTATGAAAGACGTTAAAGTGTCCCACAAACCACTGCAGATTTGTCGCGTTTTGCGGCAGTTAATCAAATCGTTTTTTCGTTATTCATAAATTCATATATGTATGTACATGTACAATGTACATATATTTATAGGAACTCTGGTAGTCCAAATCATTCGATTTTTATATATTTTGAGAGGTTGGATTAGTTTTGTAGAAATTCTTGTAGCGACTTTAATTGCATCTATCAGGGTTGGAAGGTTTGAACTTTGACCCGTCCGCTATATCTTAAGATGAAACAAAAAACCATCATATTCGAAAATCGGTAAACTCGTGTCGCTATAAGCGATGTAAAGTGGACGTAAAGATGCAGATTTTAAAATGATGTTATCATGTTCCTACCAAACACCATACAGATTTATTTGTTTTAAAGGTCACACTCGCATCTGTGAATGATTTAATTGCCAGTTAAATTTGATAATCGGTACTTCATCTGGCCATTAAAATACTCAGAACTTTAATTACTAGTTAGACCTAATCGAATATTGTGAAACATAAATTAGATTTTTAACTGACGAATAAGTTCAAAGTAGCTTAATTGAAACTATAATCAGATATTGTGAAACAAGCCCTTAGTTGTTTCTTTTTTAAAAGTCTTTGATTAAAATTTATTAAATATACCTCTAAAAGTACTTGAGAGTGCTAGGACGCCATATGGCCCTAGGCTCAATGATAGGAAAATCCCTATGCACACCTCCGCGTGGTAGAGGGCGGGTAACGCTAACGTGCAGGGGGACCGAATGGATGCCGGGATAAGCAGACAACCCAGCTATGCTGGTCAGGGCACAAACTTGTCCTCGGGATGGTTAAAAGTCCCCTTAAGGCGGATGAACTGCAGGTGGCGGTCAACGGCATGATAGTCTGGTGGCGGAGGAGCTTTTTTTGGTAAAAGGCCAACGGCAGCAGCAGGTAGCGTCTGTAACCCATATTGGGCGGCTACAAAAGGCGTCTGTTTTCCCACAGTGGGCGGCCTCGAGCAGTTATGTGTTTGACCATACAAAAGGCGGGTGTGCCTGTCAAATCTGAGCTTATGTATGTTATTAATCATATCTCGGAAAACACCATGGTGGAAGGATATATGCAAATACATGAATTATGACAACAAATGGAAATGAGTCCCCAAGAGGTAATCTTTTTATAGAAAATCCTTCTGTAGCTTCGGCTGCAGTAAACCGCACATCGGATTTGGGGGTGCGGCATCCTTCATGTACGAGCGTCAATCAAGACGCCATAATAATAAATGAATCGTTGACAAATAGAAGAAGTCTTTCAAGAAGCGCAAATGTTACTTTTGGCTACCGCATACGTACGAAAATCGGAGCATGGAACGTTCGATCCTTGTACAGCGATGGTAGATACGAGCAGGTTGAGCGTGAAATGCTTCGCCTAAAGATCAGTATCCTGGGCATAAGCGAAACTAAGTGGAGAGGAAGAGCTGAATACAGATCAGACACTGGACAGACGAGAATGCTGTATTCCGGGGAAGATGAAAGAGAGGGTGGCCAAAGACTGCATGGTGTCGGAATTATGTTGAACGAAGAAGCGAGGCGTAGTTTGATCTCATGGGCGCCCATTTCTGTGAGATTAATGACAGCAAGGTTTCGTTCAAAAATTCGTAACGTCACAATTATTCAGTGCTACGCCCCCACAAATGAAGCGACCGAGGAAGACAAAACCGCGTTCTACACTCATCTTAACTCGGTTTACAGTAGTGTTCCGAGAGCCGACATCATAATCGTTATGGGAGACCTTAATGCCCAAGTCGGTTCAGACAATTACGGACTGGAACGCGTGATGGGAAAAAATGGCGTGGGGTCACGGAATGAAAATGGTGACTTGCTTGTCGACTTTTGTAACGCGAATCGTCTTGTGATAGGTGGGACTGTATTTAAGCATAAGACGTGCAACAAAATTACCTGGGTGCATCCGGATGGTCAAACCGAAAACCAAATTGATCATATCAGGATTCAGCAGCGATGGAGGAAGTCTATGTGTGATGTCCGGAGTATAAGAAATGCCGATGTGGGAAGCGACCACCATTTGGTTCTGATGAGTCTCAAACTACGAACCGCTGCCGTACAAAAACCAGGGCAGGATGCAGCAAGGAGCACAAAATTCATTACTAATGCTTTAAATGACCCCAACATATGTCGAAACTATGTCACCACCCTTAACGACAGAGCCTCGTCATTAAATGGAATCCAGAATTCAACAATTGATGAGATGTGGGGTGAAATTAAAAGTGTTTTTATGGAGGCTGGATCCGAAACTGTACCCAAGCGAACGAGACGTAGAGACTCTTGGATATCCCAAGACACCTGGGATAAGATCGAACTTCGCAAATCGTTGAAAATCCAAATAAATGCCGAAGCTGATGTTCAACGAAAGGCTGACTTGCGAAGAGAGTACCGCATTGCACATAAGATGGTCTACCGCTGTGTGAGACGTGACAAGAGGGTGAAGTTGGATGGACTCGCAGATAATGCGGAAAGCGCTGCCAGAAGAGGAGATATCCGGGAATTGTACCAAATAGCCAAAGATGTTATCGGGAAAAAAAGCAACACCAATCATCCTGTAATCGATGTGGATGGCACACTTTTGGTATCAATTGAGGATCAGCTTCGTAGATGGAAGGACCATTTTTGTGCCCTGCTAAATGAGGATTCAGTTGAGCAGAGTGCTGAAGTGCCCCAACTAAACGAGATGCGCAGGTCCTATAGGGGTATTGACATCGAACCCCCGTCAGAATCGGAAATTCGTACAACAATAAATCTCCTCAAAAACAACAAGGCAGCTGGACTGGATGGAATACCAGCTGAACTCCTGAAAGCCGATCCCGTAGCAGCGGCTAGTATTTTACATCCGCTGATACAAAACATTTGGGAAAACGAAAGCTATCCCAGGGACTGGAAGGATGGGGTGATTGTTAAGTTGCCAAAGAAAGGTGACTTAAAGAATTGCAACAATTGGCGTGGTATCACCGTTTTGTCCGTTTTCCCAAAACTAATGGCAACAATCATACTCGAGCGAATAAAGGATAGAATCGAGTCTACACTCAAGAGGCATCAAGCTGGCTTCCGCAGTGGTCGATCGTGTGTCGACCATATCAACACCCTGCGTATCGTCCTCGAGCAGTCGATGGAATATCAATCACCGCTTTACCTCATGTTCGTGGATTTTGAAAAGGCCTTTGATCGAGTTAACCGAGAATGTATATGGAGATCGTTGCTTGGTAGAGGAATTCCACCAAAAATTGTTGCCATTATTAAAGAGTCCTACAACAACGCGAGGTGTTTTGTTTTGCACAATGGGCAGCTATCCGACTCCTTCGTAGTGCAACAGGGTGTGAGACAAGGGGATGTTCTATCGCCAATTCTCTTCCTGCTGGCGATGGACGACGTATTGACGGCCAGTGTTGGTACAGCTGAGCGACAGGGCATTCAATGGAGACCGTTCGAAAGGCTCAGTCATTTAGACTATGCCGATGACATATGTCTACTGGCAAATAACATCAGTGGGCTGAACGGGATGTGCCAAACACTGCAAGGAGAGTCGAGTGGTCTAAGAATTAACAGCAAAAAGACAAAAATAATGCTCACAGGCCGCTCCACACAGCAGCGTATTATTTTACAGGAGACGCCAGTTGAAGCAGTGGAACAATTTTACTACCTTGGCAGTATTGTTTCTGCAAACGGTGGTACGGATCTGGACGTTAAAAGTAGAATAAATAAAGCTCGTGCTGCCTTCGGTACTCTGTCCCCAATTTGGAAATCCAGTCAAATCTCCTTACGCACTAAGTTGAGATTCTTCGAATCCAATGTCAAATCCGTGCTGTTATATGCTTGTGAAACCTGGAAAGTCACGTCTACCATTTCGAAGAAATTGCAGGCTTTTGTGAATCGCTGTCTTCGCCACATCCTAAAGATTCGCTGGCCACAAATAATATCAAATGAGGAATTGTGGCGCAGGACAAGTCAAGAGCGGCTGGACGTCGACATAAGAAAGCGTAAATGGCGTTGGATTGGTCACACACTGAGGAAACCAAACGATGAAATTGCAAAGCAGTCCTTTGAATGGAATCCTCAGGGTGCACGGCGGGTTGGAAGACCAAGAACAACATGGAAATCAACTGTCTTAGCGGAAGCAGAATCCCAGAGAAAGACGTGGCCACAGCTTAAGTACCTTGCAGCAGACCGTGAAGGATGGAGACGTTTTGTTGACGCCCTATGCCCCAGCCGGGGTTACAGGACACGATGATGAAATATACTTGAGTTTATGAATATCAAATATAGGGAAATCCTATTATTTTCCAAAAAAATATGTTTTTTACAGCATAAATCATAAAAACTACGAAATTTCGAAATTTCTGTTGTTTTTTTATATAACGGTTTAAAATATGGGTGAACATGGATTGATGATGACAAATCTGATTTCATGTGAAAGCTAATATTATGTGGAGTAAGTCCTCCAAATTTGAGCAGAATAGGCACAATAGTTTTTTGTTTTTACCAGGTCAACCAAGTTTAAGAATGCTCTTTTTTACAAAACAATCATATTTTTCAAAAATCTATTAAAAAAAAACTGGACGTGATAGAATTTCTGAAACCAGATTTAGATTCAAAAAAGTCAAATCTGTCATAATTTTAAAAAATTACTTGAAGGCGAAAAACAAAGTTGATTTTTGCAGACCAGTGTTATTGCCAACTTTATTTTATTATGAATTAATCTCCTTCCTTTTCTTTAACAGCCGTCTTTAAGACCAGCACCCCAGTAACTAATTGTATCCATGTCCTTGCCTTTATTATACATTTATTTAGGTTTGACCTTTTTCATTCCTTAGAAATTTAATTGGTGCGCATAGGTACGTTTTTCTTATTATTTTCCATCCCAAAAGCCATACGAAAATAATAACATGCTTCCGTCATTCTAACAACTTTTATTCGAAAATTTGACTTTCGGAACTGTGTTTTCAAAACTTTATTTTGAAATATATGAGCAGTCTTAAACTCTTATATTGCTGTTATATATTCTAAAAACTCTATCAACGCTTCTCTGGGATTCTATTTTTTTTGTTTATGTCCAAATCAAATTATATACCTACTATCTATCAAGGTTTTAGCTTTTAGATCCACCTCTTATAAATCTTAGAAATCAAATACATAGTTCACTTCACAAGCTCAAATGACTGTTAGTCCATTGAAAAGTTACATTTTCTTTTTTAGATATCAAAGGGGGGTCAGTTTAAAGTTAAATCCAAGTTTGTGGGATTGCATCCCTTCTCCCGCGGCCGCCATCTTGGAAAAAGGGGTTCAAATGGTTTTTATGGTTTATCTGACAAACTATAGGTCTCACAAAAAAAAAAATAGTTAACAATTTTTGTTGCAAATAAGATTATCTACAACTTTTGTCAAGTGACTTTTTGTCGTAAAACCAAAAATAAAAAAGTTATAAGTGAAAATCCATGAAAGTTTGAGAAAAAAATTTATATTGGTCGATATAACTTTTTTTCTAATCATTTTACAAGAAAATGACACCGGACCATTTTTATAGATGGTGTTTTAAGGAATAATTTTCATTATAATCTTTTTAAAATATATTCATTAGTTAAGGTTTTACAGCGCTACGGAACGTATACTCTTCAGTATTCATAACTATACTCGTACATAAATATTAATGATTTGTCATAATTTTTAATCATCTTTTCATTTTTCTTATGATAATCTTTTTAAAATTGATGGTGCAATATTGTTATTAATTGTACCTCATAGTATCTCGTGGCTTGATGGTTAGTGCGTAGGACTGTCACGCCGAAGGTGTGGGTTCGATTCCCAGCCGTGCCACCTAAAAACAGAAATGTTTTATTCAAGGTACTGCCTCTTGCGAGGAACCGACAAATCCTCCAAGAGTATACTTGTTACGAAAAAGTGCTTCTCATTTAGCCGGACTCGGCAAAAAACTGTAGGTCCCCTCCATTCCTGCCAACAAACACGCACACAGGAATGGTTGTGAGTTGTAAGTCACTAGGCCTTGGCGTTTTCTTACGTGGTATTTAAAGGCATAATCCACGGTGATTTTCTAAATCACAACTACTCAGTCCTCAGTCTTTTTGATTGACCATGGCTGCAGCTCAGCATCTGGTTGACTTTGTATATTAAATACTTAAGGGAGAACCGGAGAAGAAAGCGGCGTCATTGTCGGTAATTCATCTTGAAAATTATTTTTCTCAATTAATTTCGACAGCTCCATTATGTTGCTGCAAGTCTCCCCAGAACAATGGAAGCACATTGGATAACAGGCCTGCTTGTCGACATCCACACATCGCTCCACAGCTTCCTTTGCATCTACAGAAAATTAATTTTAGAAGCTCAGGGGTGCTGGGGGTTTTGAGATCTGCTTAAAACTTTTTTATTTTTGGTTCAACGACAAAAAGTCACTTAACAAAAGATGTAGATAATATTATTTGCAACAAAAATTGTTAACTATTTTTTTTGTGAGACCTATAGCTCGTCAGATAAACCATTAAAACCATTTGAACCCCTTTTTCCAAGATGGCGGCCGCTGGACAAGGGCTGCAACCCCACAAACTTGGATTTTAACTTTAAACTGACCCCCCCTTGATATCTAAAAAAGAAAAGTGCATCCTCTGACAAATGCACGCTAAGCCCAAAAAAGTGTAACATTTCAATGGACTATATCCCGGCTGGAAAACCAATCTAGTTTTTGGCGAGGGGCTAGAAAGTTTTACATAGATACTAACAAGTGCCCAGCAAGAGATACTTTAGAAATTCTCTAGGGTCTCGCCAGTGAAGTACCCTTTTTCCTCGAGAGACAAAAAAAAAAAAAAAAAAATTGTCTACTGGGATTCGATGCTGTGATCTTCTGATTGCCAGTCCTATACCTTAACTACTGAGCTATTTCGCAATACAGCTGTGCGATGTTGAAAATGAAAAAGTATATACTTTAATTTGTCTTACCATTGTATGATGGGTATAAAATATTTGTTTTTTTGTTTTTGTTATATATGGGGTATTTGTGATGGGATAGCAAGACCTATCCAACAAGTTTTTACTAGCGGGGGCCTCGCGAGTATTTGACAAGTTTGCCTTGTCTAGATTTTCCCTACCGAAGCCTTTCCAGTGCCTCGATTAAACTTGACAAAAACTTGCCATTTTTCCAGGCGGGATTGCATAATTTAAAAATACTAGCGGTTATTTACTAGTAACAAAAACCAACAAAAATTCCCATACCGATTTTACTAAGATTACACATCAGAAATTGTTCTTGGTACATAAAACCTTACCTACCATCATTTTTTTTATAAAACCTTGCATGCGCCCTAGTTTTATATTTTAAAATCTACCCTTCTATACGAATATTTAAGATGTTTGTTCAATGAATTAAATAACAATTAAATCCGAATAATATATAGAACAAATAAACGATTTAATTGCAGCTTATGAACTAATGTATTTGTGTTTGAAAATTAAATTACCACTGAACGATCCATAATCATGCCAAAGCAATAAATTCAAATAATGTTCCTTGTTTTACAACACATTAATTTAACTAGAGACTGACTCCCTCCCTAGTTCCTATGCAAGAACTTTCGTCGTGGAAATGCCCAATGCCCACAAAACCAATACAATTCATTTGGACATTTTATGTGTTCAATTTGTTTCAAGTCCTCAAAATGCCCCCAAACAATAAAATAACGATGTCCATTACACATTGCACATTTATGCGCGTGTTGAATTGTGTGAATTGTTGCACTCATCAACCATGTTGTTGCACAATAAGGGCACAGCCGCAAACAATTTACACGTTGTGGTCATTTCAGCTCGTTATGTCCGATGGGAACAAAAGTGGTATGCACTTAAAGTGCAGGCATATAGTCGCGGAATCTGTCAAACTCTTTATACTTCTTGTCCAGAGAGTCCAGAAACAAAATACAGATAGAGGCGACTGAAGAACATCTCCGTTGTAGTTTGCCGTGGCCGTCAGTCGTATTGTTGTCTTGGTTGTTGCTTGGGTTTCCATGATTTGTTCTTCGAAGACAAAGTGCTAATTTTACGTAAATTTAAATATAGGGTATCTCAACTTTGTTACATCAGTACTGACACTAAAAATGATGGACGAAAAGCTGTATGTTAAAATTTAAAAGAAAAAAATTAAATTAAACTTCAAAAAGGTTTACCATCCAAAAGGCTAGTGGCCTTCGTCATAGAAGGTTGAATAGTTCCAGTTTTAAATATTCAAAGAAGAAAATTCTATGGCTCACCAATAACTCAAATTGACTCACGAAATCTATGGTGACCTTTTAAGTGTTTTGAACTATTGATAAAAAATGTTCTACGACTCACCAATAACTGAAAAAATTTACTATTTTAACCAATTATGTTCCTACTGGCAATGTTCAAATTTTTGATAGAAATCTCGAAATCCTAAATATTCGTAACAAATAGGGTAAGTATTGCATGGTTTGCAATTTGAACTGAAGTCTATTTATACTTCCACAAATTTTTAGCATCTTGAAGTCAAAGAACCGATTGAGCAAATTATTTGCAGTTGTGTGTTTTCGCCTTCAGTATTTAGCTCACGCATCATGCAAGCAAAGACGTTAAAAAACTCTTAATAATAACATAGACTTGTGAAAGGCTTGAGGAAGGTGGTAAATTTTATTCATGACCATTTTAATTCTTTTTTTGTAACATCTTTATGGTGTGCATATATATTGGGTAGGACAGTACCTAGGTACATAATGGTGAAGCAAAGGATGGCGCCTTCAAATATAGGTAGGACACTTTACTTGCCTGGAGCTATTAAGAGGGCAGGTTGATAATAACCGAAGCAGAGCTGTTCAGGTAAAATATTTTTTTTTGTTTTAATTAATCAAAACAGCTTGATCTAATTGTCATGCAAGTGACATCTTATAGATGGTGCAGGTATTTATTTTGTTTTTGGTTGGCTATAGACAATGGATTTTCGATAAACATACATTTTTAGAATTTTAATTTAAACGTTGTCGTCAAAATCGATCGTCGTGTATTATCACTGCAAATAAATTAAATGAATGGTCTTTTAAATTCATAGGTAAAATAGTATAAAGGTGCGCTTAGGAACGAGTATGATGGGAAGCTTATGCACCTCATTTAATGTTATTACAGAATAATACGATCCCAACGCACAATATACCTAGTTGGGCTATTCATCAATTATTAACACAGTATTTTTCATACTGAAAGTAATTACTGATAACTGATTAAAATTTGGTGGGTTCACTGGTCAAGTTTTCATACATTTTAAATTTGTGATAAAGTATCTTAAGAGAAAGCTTGCCAAGTAAATCCACCAAATTTTAATCAGTAATCATTAATTACCAAATTTCTGTCATGATTTGGAATTGTTTCGATATTACTCTACTTAAGATATTTGATATTAAACTTCATGAACTTAAAACTTGGCATATATTTTAGATCTCATTACTTTCTTTGGCTGACTTTTTACGCACAGGTTTCTTGTACACATAAGAACTTGGCTCCTTTTTAACATTTATGTTTTTGTTGTGATTTCACTCCTTTTTGCAAAGATTTATTTTGCCAGGTGAAAGTCTCTACAAGGTTTCATAATTCTACGACAACCGAAAGTGCTCCATACAAATAATAGCAATTCCGATAAAGTGGGTTCGTTTTCGATTTTTTCCTTTCTAAGTACTTCAAGACCTACCGACCTACCAACTTTCATCGTTCTACAACAATCGGAAGTTCTCCATATAATTTATAGGAATTGTTTAGAATGTGGGTGGATACCACGCCCCCTGAATGCAAAATTCCAATTTTTCAACTTTTTTCTTCTAAGTACCTTAAGCCCTACCGACTTACCAATTTTCATTGTTCTACAACAATCGGAAAGGCTCCATATCATTTATAGAATATTTAAGAAAGTGGGTGGATGCCACGCCCCCTGAATAGAAAATTGCAGATTTTCGATTTTTTCCTTTGTATGTACCACAAGGCCTACCGTTGTGTGAAATTTCAAGTTTCTACGATATCGGGAAGTGCTCCATAATTTTGATGATCTGTCAGTGAGTCAGTCAGTCAGTGAGCCAGTGAGTCAGTCAGTTACGGTTTTTGCGATTTTTGAAGTCCTATATCTTGGGAACTACTAATGCTAAAGAGTTGAAATTTGATGAGCCACCTGTGTTGGATCAGTTCAGCAAATACTCCGAATTTGAAGTTTCTGACTTTATTGGTACTGAAGTTAGAGGGGGGTTGAAAATCGCCTGAGTTTGTTCCTGTAAAAAGGGTAGTGCCGCGAACTTGGCTGGGCACTACCGTGCCCTTTGATAAACTATGTTTGTCTTTGAACTAAAAATATTTTTTTATTTCCAAAAATGAAGTTTGGGAAAATAATTTTAACAAAAGACTTCACATATGTAATGTATGTCAAAAATTGAATACTTGCGAAGCATTTCTGAACACATTTCGCTTGTTTAAAAATTAAATAATAAATATTTTATTTGCCAAAAATAATAAATAAATCTTTTTTTCTCTCTAAAAAATTTGTTTATAATATTGTATTTTTTGGAACTAAAGAAATTAGTTTTGAGTTACCTTTTTTTAATTGTTAAAAATAATTGTTAACAATAAAAGTTGAAAGAAAAGTTTTTTGTTTTCGAGTTTTTATTTTCCATTTGCAGGATTTTCATGTATCGCTGCGAAACCCAAAGCGATACGTTGCTGAGAGATTTGCAAAATTATGAAAAACAAGATGTTTAATTTGTGAAATTTTGTTATTCGAGATTTTTTAAAAAGTGCGGATTTTCGTAATTCGAGATTTTGGTTTGAAGGACATCGTACCGCTCCCCACAATGTAAGCGGATGTTGAAAAAATTAAAATACAAATTTTATAAAAAAAAGGTTGGGTGCGACACACACTGGTAAGGGTAATTTCCCATTATTGGTGCCCTCGGAAGCTAGAGGCCCAATGTTATTTTTTAAATTAAAAATTGCCTTCTCGATCTTCGAAAACGTTTTCAGGTGTTCAATATACAATCAAGTGAATACCAAAGATTGGTTTGCCTTCTAGATATTAGAGATAAAAACGCTGTTGAATAATATGTAAGTAGCCTTTTATTTAAACTGTTAATTACTTTTTTTACGCTAATTAAACTATAGTGTGTAGAATAAAATGATCCCAGTGCACACTGCACATATCATTGTTTGTTCTCGAGATATTCGAAAACATTTTTCCAAAATTTTTAGCAATTTTGTTATTTTAAGTTGATCTGATTTTATATTTTTCCCAATTATCTAATACATCACAATATGCGTAGAATAAAATTAACCCGAAGTTGGTAGTATCATTTGTTCTCGAGATATTCAAGATTAATGAAACTTAACAACGTTTTTCTTATATTGCTGTAGTCAAAAAACCACTCATTGAATTTTTTTGAAAGTTCTTACTGCAAGTAACCGACATTAGCCCTGTTTGTTTGTGCATTTTTATCTTCGCTTAAAAAAAGTAGCATGTTAAATACAACAACAATACGGAGTTATATAAAAAGGTTTTATAATACAAATTCTATATACTACTGAAATAAATCAGCCAAGTAGAAGACTTAGCATTAAGGATTGGACATGTTGAATTATTGATTCAAAATAGCTTTTTATGGCCTTTAGTCCTACAAATTGGCGTTTCGTTCCGCTTACTCACTTGAACTCATCAGTGACATAGTGAGGGCTTTGTCAGACGCAATTTGTTCTAAGTTCAGTTCAACTTACATGAATTTTTCAACGAAAATCCACTGTAAACTATATCCAACAAGATTAGAATTCCTAATCATTAAGCTGGAAGTTTTTTTGCCCGGGGCCAGGCATAGTTTCTATATAAGAAGGTTTTATAATACAAATTCTATATACTACTGAAATAAATCAGCTAAGTAGAAGACTTAGCATTAAGGATTGGACTTGTTGAATTATTGATTCAAAATAGCTTTTTATGGCCTTTAGTCCTACAAATTGGCGTTTCGTTCCGCTTACTCACTTGAACTCATCAGTGACATCATAGAGTACCTATATTATCTAGAGAACCGACTTCAGGGCTTTTTCTCTTTTACCCTACAAGCTGCACTGAGAGGATTTCCTCCGAACGGCATGTGCATGTATAAGCTGTCCAATGCATTTTAAATGGAGCCGCACACTATTAAAGAAAATTTTATGGATTTTGGCTCAGTTTTGCTCAGTTTTGCTCAACTTAAATTCCGATATTCAAAAAAAGGAATCCGTTGAATTCAAAATTTGAAAAAGAAAATGATTTTTACTTTAAATTGTTGTTTCTAACTCTTAGTAAGCAAATATTATATAAAATATAGTTTCTTATTGCTTCTACCATACAAATCCAGTAATTTGTATGAATATTTATGTTGAAAACAAAGAAAATGTAATCAAAAAATAGAAGCGCACCCTTGAAGTTTGTATGCTTAGGTGCCCTTAGCTTCAACCACAAGGAGTAAACCAATTTGAGCTAAAAATGGAGGATATATTGACATTTGATGTTTTTGTGACAGTTGACAGATGACAATTAGTGAAATGAAAATATTTTGGTTGCGGTTTACGGGTTTTGAGGTCAAATAATTTTAAAATGTCGGGTCTTAAGTAATTTTTCGTCAAAAACAACCACTTTAATTAAGTTCGGAATAAAACCAGCCAATTTTACAAAAAAAAATTGTATCGCGAAATAGATGGTTAACGTGCGGTCCCCCTTGGGTTAATTTTAAAACCATCCTAGTACTAGTATCGTTCGATTTTCTATTGATCAGTGAAAATCATATAATCATACAATCCTTGTTCAGTTTAAGGAAAAAAGTGAAAATCCTTAAAGGATTACGAAAAGAACTCCAAAAAATCTACTTTATCCAGAAGAAATTCTGGTATCGTAGCTGCAAGGAGTTGTACTTGATATGGTTTGTTTTCTTGTCCGTCGAGCTCCGTTCTATTGTAATTTTTACAATCCAACATATATCGTAGTTCGTGTTGAATAAATTCGTGATAATACTGGCGGTGATTTGCCACTCGGAAGCCAAAATATATTGAAACAAAACATAGAGCCAACAGCAAATTTTGGGAGTGGATATTATAACCAAAATCTGAGTGAGTAGAATATTATAAAGTATATGCATTGTGAAGAGGTCGGGGTTAAAAAGAGTTTGTTGGGAATGCAAATAGTAGCACTATTAAATATAGAGTTCAAAAACAAATAAATCATATCTGTAAGTTAAACCATTCGGAAAATTCATCACAACCCAATTGACTTTTTTTCAGAATTTCAATTAAATCTGAAAAAAAGGCAATTGGTTTGTTATGAGATTTTGAAACGGTTTGACCCATAGACATGGTTTATATGTTTTTACATTATGTATTTTATAGTGCTACTAATTGCATCATACAATTTGTATTTGAAACAAATTTCGAAAAAATCCTAGTACAAAAGAAGTTTACTTTCAGGTTATTCTTGGAAACCTAAAGGGAAACTTCTTTTGTTAATGTTTTTTTGAAATTTTGCTTAAAATTTTAATTTAACAATGCAAATAGTAGCACTATTAAATATAGAGTTAAAAAACATATAAATCACATCTGTGAGTTAAACCATTCGGAAAATTCATCACAGGCAAATTGACTTTTTTTCAGAATTTCAATTAAATCTGAAAAAAGGAATTTTGACTATGATGAGATTTGCAAACGGTTTGGCCCACAGAGATGGTTTTTATGTATTTAGATTGTGTATTCAATAGTGCTACTGATTGCATCATACAATTTGTATTTGAAAAAAATTTCGAAAAAATCCTAGTACAAAAGAAGTTTACTTTCAGATTATTCCTGGAAACCTAAAGGGAAACTTCTTTTGTTAATGTTTTTTTTAAATTTTGCTTAAAATTTTGAATTAACAATGCAAATAGTAGCACTATTAAATATAGAGTTCAAAAACATATAAATCACATCTGTGAGTTAAACCATTCGGAAAATTCATCACAGGCAAATTGACTTTTTTCAGAATTTCAATAAGATCTGAAAAAAGGAAATTTGACTCTGATGAGATTTTCAAACGGATTGGCCCATAGAGATGTTTTTATGTATTTAGATTGTGTATTTAATAGTGCTACTAATTAAATCATACAATTTTTATTTAAAAAAAAAATCGAAAAAATCATAGTACAAAAGTAGTTTACTTATTCTTGAAAACCTAAAAGGAAATTTCTTTTACTATAGAATTTTTTTAAATTTTGCTTAAAACTTAAAATTCATATGCAAATAGTAGCACTATTAAATATAGAGTTCAAAAAGTAAAAACCATCTCTGTAGGTAAAACCGTTTGAAAATCTCATCACAGTGCAATTGCCTTTTTCAGATTTTATTGAAATTCTGAAAAAAACTCAATTGGTCTGTGATCAAGAACAAATGCCAATATTTTCAAATTCTCCCTTAAAAGTACATACCTACACTATGACCAAAAGTCAAATTTTGAACCGTCGACTCGAGTTCAAATTGGTAAAAGCCAATTTTAAGAGGACTCGAATCCGAATTTAGAGATGCATCAACTATTGTCCTAGGGTAAATACTTTGGGAGTTAGACCCAAGAACAAATACCATTTTCTTCAAATTACTACTTAAATGTAGGTACCCTCTGGCCAAAAGTCAAATTTTGAACCGCTGGCTCGAATTAAAATTGGTAAACGCCAATTTCAAGTGGATTCAAATACGAATTAAGGGATGCATCAACTATTGTCCTAGGGTAAATACTTTGGGAGTTACACCCAAGAACAAAAACCATTTACTTCAAATTATTACTTAAATGTAGGTACCCTCTGGCAAAAAGTCAAATTTTGAACCGCTGGCTCGAATTAAAATTGGTAAACGCCAATTTCAAGTGGATTCAAATACGAATTTAGGGATGCATCAACTATTGTCCTAGGGTAAATACTTTGGGAGTTACACCCAAGAACAAATACCATTTACTTCAAATTATTACTTAAATGTAGGTACCCTCTGGCCAAAAGTCAAATTTTGAACCGCTGGCTCGAATTAAAATTGGTAAACGCCAATTTCAAGTGGATTCAAATACGAATTTAGGGATGCATCAACTATTGTCCTAGGGTAAATACTTTGGGAGTTACACCCAAGAACAAATGCCGTGTTTTTCTTGTTCTTCTTGTTCTTGGGTGTTACTCCCAAAGTATTTATCCAAGGACAATAGTTGATGCATCCCTAAGTTCGTATTCGAATCCTCTTGAAATTGGCGTTTACCAATTTTAATTCGAGCCAGCGGTTCAAAATTTGACTTTTGGCCAGAGGGTACCTACATTTAAGTAATAATTTAAAGTAAATGGTTTTTGTTCTTGGGTGTAACTCCCAAAGTATTTACCCTAGGACAATAGTTGATGCATCCCTTAATTCGTATTTGAATCCACTTGAAATTGGCGTTTACCAATTTTAATTCGAGCCAGCGGTTCAAAATTTGACTTTTGGCCAGAGGGTACCTACATTTAAGTAATAATTTGAAGTAAATGGTATTTGTTCTTGGGTGTAACTCCCAAAGTATTTACCCTAGGACAATAGTTGATGCATCCCTAAATTCGTATTCGAGTCCTCTTAAAATTGGCTTTTACCAATTTGAACTAGAGTCGGCGGTTCAAAATTTGACTTTTGGTCATAGTGCATGTACTTTTAAGTGAGAATTTGAAAACATTAGCATTTGTTCTTGGGTGTAACTTTCGTAAGAACATTGTTGATACATTGCTAGATCACAGCCCAATTGACTTTTTTTTTTAGAATTTCAATAAAATCTGAAAAAAGGCAATTGGACTGTGATGATTTTTCCAAACGGTTTGACCCACAGAGATGGTTTTATATTTCTAGATTATGTATTTAATAGTGCTACTTATTGTATCATAAGATTTGTATTGAACAAAATTTTTAAAAATCCTAAAACAAAAGAAGTCTACTTTCAATAATTTTTGAAAACTTAATTTTGTCATACTTTTTTCAGGGTTATGAACAATCACGAAGAAACTGATAACGTACCAATGGTTAATTTTGCTTCCTATGCTTTCATAAACTATTCACTGCTTGCGGATATGAGGGCTTTCATGTGCAATGCCAGAGTTACACTTAAGTTCACTACAACATAATTCGCAACAAAATGCTGATACAAATAAATCATAGAAGCCCGTTGGTCGTAACGAGTTTCCATCTAACTGGGAAATTATGCATCCAGCTAAAATTTTGTGCATTGTAAGAAATTTAATAAATCCCCTTAAACAAAAATAAGAAAGAATAATTTGAATAATTTATTAGATCTGCCTCGCTTGACTTATACAGACTGTGGAAATAACGGAGATGCTGCTAACCCCGCTAAAACTGTAAAATTTATTGTAAACGATCGAAAATGACGAATTACAACATTATTCTTTAAATAGTAATAGTAATTATATAATATTGTTTGTTTATTTATTTATTTATTTATTATTATTTTATTATACCTATAACATTGTTTATTTTAACTGATCAATACGGAATGTCCTTCTTCCATTGTAATCGATCGATGTAAACAGCATTTAACATAATTAAAGACATTTTTATTGCCAAAAGAGTAGCTGAAATTTTTTTTTGTACGAAATTGGGAAATTTTAGTTTTTTTTTTAAAGCAAATACAAATCAGTAGAGTAGTTGCCTGTTTTTGTATGTGTAACATCTATTCGCTTGGCCTAGAAGAAAGTCAAATTCCGTGTAACACATTCCTTCAGGCTAAAAGATAAAAATAGTAAATTTGAAAAATATGCAATGGTTATTTGAACTTATGTTGCACAGGTGATAGAAATTATTGCATACAAATTTTTATTGCAATCGGTTAGCCGTTAATTTTTGGTGTTCTCTATCATTGTAATGACATATGTTTGATTACTATCTAATTTTTTGTTTCACGAATTCAAAACTTCCCCTTTATTACCAATATCGCAAGTAAAAAAATTCTTAAGTTATCAGCAAGAATTAATTTTTGTATTTTATTCAAATTTCATAAACAAACAGAGATAAAAGCATAAAATTAACAAATTTTGAATTAGGATAAAACATTAATATAGTCAAAATATATGACAAGAATATAACTATGGTTCAGCAGTAACATATTCATGCCATTTGTTGATGGCAACTTCTAGTTTTTCATCGTATTCCGCTGAAACTTTTTTCCTTTCATGCTATTTCATTTGAAACTCGAAAAACATATGGCATTATCATATCAGTGTCAAGAATGCTGTTTCGAATTTCTTGTAATTCAATTTCTGTTGTATGAAATCTTTCAGTTTTGTATTCTTGCTCTGAGCTACTGTGGATTTGACTCATCCAGCTCGGACTGTGAGTGTAATCTGTAAATAAAGACAAAATAAAAATAAACAAACAGACATATTCAGAAAAGAAAGAAAGAAAGAAAGAGATCTAGGAGGCCTCAGCAATCTGTCTCGTGAACAGGATGTTTCTCAGTCTTAATTTAGACGCCCTACGTGGTTCTGAAACCAGTTTTTAGTTTAAACAAATATTTAAAAAAATGTCTTGAAGAACTAGTATCAAAACCTTCATAAGGAAGTAAGTTCATATGAAATTCATATATGTTGTAGATGTAAAAGCTTGCATTTGAAAACCACTAGCTATAATTCAATAATTTAAATGCTAGTAAGTCTTAATTTAGACGCTCTAAGTGGTTTTGAAACCAATTTTTAATTTAAATAAATATTTAAAAAAATGTCTTGAAGAACTAGTATCAAAACCTTCATAAGGAAGTTCATATCAAATTCATATATGTTGTAGATGTAAAACGCTTGCATTTGAAAACCACTAGCTATAATTCAATAATTTAAATGCTACTAAGTCTTAATTTAGACGCTCTAAGTGGTTTTGAAACCAATTTTTAATTTAAATAAATATTTAAAAAAATGTCTTGAAGAACTAGTATCAAAACCTTCATAAGGAAGTTCATATCAAATTCATATATGTTGTAGATGTAAAACGCTTGCATTTGAAAACCACTAGCTATAATTGAATAATTTAAATGCTAGTAAGTCTTAATTTAGACGCCCTACGTGGATTTGAAACCAGTTTTTGGTTTAAACAAATATTAAAAAAATAAGTGTTGAAGAACAACTATCAAAACCTTCATAAGGAGGTTCATATGAAATTCATATAGGTTGTAGATGTAAAACGCTTGCATTTGAAAACCACTACCTGTAATTAAAAAATTTAAGTGCTACTAAGTCTTAATTCAGACGCCCTAAGTGGTTCTCAAACCAGTTTTTAATTTAACCAATTATTTTTAAAAAAAAGTCTCGAAGAACACCTATCAAAACCTTCACAGGGAAGTTATATGAAATTCATATAACTTGAAAAGGAGAAATGCTGGCATTTGAAAACCACTAACTATTTTTCAATAATTTAAATGCTAATAAGTCTTAATTAAGATGCCCTACGTGGTTCTCAAACCAGTTTTTAATTTAACCAATTATTTAAAAAAAAAGTCTCGAAGAACACCTATCAAAACCTTCACAGGGAAGTTATATGAAATTCATATAACTTGAAAACGAGAAATGCTGGCATTTGAAAACTACTAACTATTTTTCAATAATTTAAATGCTAATAAGTCTTAATTAAGATGCCCTACGTGGTTCTCAAACCAGTTTTTAATTTAATCAATTATTTTTAAAAAAAGTCTCGAAGAACACCTATCAAAACCTTCACAGGGAAGTTATATGAAATTCATATAACTTGAAAAGGAGAAATGCTGGCATTTGAAAACCACTAACTATTTTTCAATAATTTAAATGCTAATAAGTCTTAATTAAGATGCCCTACGTGGTTCTCAAACCAGTTTTTAATTTAACCAATTATTTAAAAAAAAAGTCTCGAAGAACACCTATCAAAACCTTCACAGGGAAGTTATATGAAATTCATATAACTTGAAAAGGAGAAATGCTGGCATTTGAAAACCACTAACTATTTTTCAATAATTTAAATGCTAATAAGTCTTAATTAAGATGCCCTACGTGGTTCTCAAACCAGTTTTTAATTTAACCAATTATTTAAAAAAAAAGTCTCGAAGAACACCTATCAAAACCTTCACAGGGAAGTTATATGAAATTCATATAACTTGAAAAGGAGAAATGCTGGCATTTGAAAACCACTAACTATTTTTCGATAATTTAAATAAAGTTTCCATTTAAAACAGAGATAAGAAATTAGAAAATTTCAACTTACCCTTTTCGGCAGGAACATATTCTCATCTGCGAAACTCTGATCGATTTGTATGGTATTCTGTTCTATGATGTTCTTTTTTATTTACTTGAAGTCCGGTAGCTTCAATGGGCCTCAGTTCGCGACCATTCGATTTATCACTCGAGACAATACGATTACGAAGCCCTTTTGGGACAAAAGATATAATTTGGATAATGAATCCAACCATCCGTGCACACTTATTTTGGCTCTCACTACTATTCTCAGCTCATAGTTTTCGAGAATTTTCGGGTGGGTTTGATTCTGCAGCAGGTGGTGGTGTTTGATGGGGAAAGATAATATTTTGTGTACTTTGATCACTTGTAAATGGTGGAGCATTTATGGCTTTTGTTTATATTCAAATCCAAAAGCCATCAAGAAACACATCAAAGATCAAATGAGTTAAAAAAGTCGACTGATGGGTCGACTTTGGGCACTTGAAATCAAAGTTTTTTGATATTTTTCAACACAATTAATTAACTATAACTATTATTTAATGAATTGATTATGAAATTTATTCCAAATGCTGTTTTTTGGTTAAATTTGTTTACAGAATGCAACATTAAAAAATTATAACTTCCCCACAACACAAATGACAACCGAGAACTGTCATTTTGACTTTTAATAATAATAAAAAAATAAACGTCACCTTTTTGAGCTACTGAACATAACTGACGCCATTTTGAATTTGTATCCATAATTCACACGTATTCACGGACAGGGAAATTAAGAGAGTTTTCTCTTAAATGTGCTCAGATAAAATTTGCGGGTGTTTTAGGCAAGGGGGGGTACCGGTCGGTTCTCTAGATAATATACCTCATAGAGTACCTATATTATCTAGAGTCGCGACTCCGGGGGTTTGTTCTCTTTCACCCTACAAGCTGAAGTGAGAGCACTTTGCCCAAATTTATTAGCATGTATTAGTTTCCCCGTGCATTTTAAATGGAGACCGCACCAACACAGCGAAACAAATTTGGTCACTGGGCCGTGCGCAAATTTTGTGGACTATCCTGCGCTCAGATATTTAAAATATGAATCCGTTGAATTTAAAAATTGAAAATATTTTATTTTTTTCAATAAAATTGGGGTTTTTAACTCTTTATGAACATAAATTATATAAAATATAACTTTTTATTGCATCTGGCATACAAATAAAATAATAGCTGTGGATATTTTTACAAAAATTAAAAGAAATACAATCCAAAAGTAGAAACGCACCCTTGAAGTTTTCATGCGTAAGTGCCCTTAGCTTTTTCCTCAAAAAGAATTGAGCTAAAATGGCAGATACTTGACATTTTGTTGTAGTTGTATTGTATTTATTTTCGTACCTGATAATTTATTTTTAATGTTTTGGGGAAAAATATTAAAAATGCAAATATTGTGCATGGAATTAGTGTAAGAGTTATACTTGTTTTTCGAAATTTACCGGCCTGTTCCTCGGATACATCCCTTAAGGATGGTCTCTTCCATGAGTACAAAAAGCATGGCAAAGTAACCTGGGTAAAGGTGGTCGGCCAAAACTCAGAGCGTTACGCGTTAGTTTTTTTTTCAAGAAACCCGACGACGTCGATAAAGCTCTCGAGGTGTCAAACGAAAAATTGATTTTCGGTTGTAAAATCGAAGTGGAACCCTACCAGGGATATGATGTGGACGACAACGAGTTTCGACCGTACCACGCCGAGCTGGACGAATACCATCCGAAGTCAACAACGCGCACGTTATTCATTTGGTAACCTTGAGAGGGCTCAGTTCGATTTCTTTGGGGGAATCATAGAAATTGCCATCAAAAAGCAGGGAATGAATGCGTATGCTTTCTGTCAGTATTCCAACACTGTCTGTGGTAAGGGCGATGCGTAAAATGCACGGCGAACATCTGGGCAATAATCAGATAAAGTTGGGGCTCGGGAAATCGATGCCGACAAACTGTGTGTGGATCGATGGCATATAGCGGATAACGTTAGCGAAAGTCATCTGATGGGGCAGTTCTCGCAATATGGATCCGTTTCGGAGGTAATTATTAATCGCGTGAGCCAACTGATGCTCGTCACGTTCGAACAGATTCAGTATGCGCAAACGGCTGTGAAGGAAATGCACGGCACAATGATGCGAGGTCGCAAACTGAAGATGGATTTTGCTTCACGAGAATGCCAGGAGGCATTTTATGAGAAATTAGAGAAACCAACTGCAGGTGAGAAGAAGCACTGTAAATAGGTATTATGGAAGAGGCATTTTTAACTGTTTTGTTTTTATTTCAGCTGGAAGTACTTGCGGCAAGTAATTGTTTTTCGATCAAAATTACAGAAAAAATCGTCTCCCTCTGTCCAGTCGTCTCTCAGCAGTATTGTAAAGTAAGGATTTTCAGCACCACGTTCAAAAAAGGGTCATACCAAAGTTATTTATCTTCGATCAGCCACATTTTGTTGATTCAAATGCTGTCACTTAGAACAGTGTCTCGTGGTATTTTTGAATGCATGTTTTTTGATAATAATAATAATATGAACGACTGGGTCGTACGTAATTAATCCTATGCTTCAACTTGCTTGGAACTTAAGATCTTTTAAAAATATTTGAATAATTAAAGAAAAATACACATGAGGCTTTCTTTCAATTGTTAAAACAACTCAGCGTATTTTGATTGAAATCGGTAGAGCAATTAATGAGAAAGTCGAAGTGAAAAAAAAATGTATGTGGAATGTACCGCTAATAACAGTTTTTAGTAAATTTTGTAGAAAGTTTAACTCGCTTAAAATCATATCACTTGATGCAAGCAATCGCATGATTTTTTGTTACTAATAATACTCTACAAGAATCAATTGCCTAGATTTCAACAAATCTTCATGTTCAAAAACCATTTCCTCGTAAAAAATTTACAGATTTCACTCCTTGAGTAACGATGGGGACATTGAAAATGACTTGCTAATGCTAGATAAATCCTTAATCTTTATAATTTATACAATCTTTTTTCTCTTTTAAATTTTATCTTTACCAATTTATACATACATATCAATTTAGTTCATCTTTTTTATGAAGACCAATCCAAACATTATATTGAACTAAGAAAACTAAAAATTTGTTAAACAAACTTTATTCGCACTTCCATCTTTACTTGCGCTTAGTTACACCAAATTGTTTTTTTTTCTTCAGCTTTAAAAATAATTAAGGAAGGATAATTTTTAAGCCGTTAATCCAACAAAAATCGGAGCTCTTAATTGCTTAATACATACATTTAATTTTCCCTCCGTTTTATCTTCAACCAAATTTTGATTCTTCCCTAAGCGCAAAATGATGTTAGCATATGTATAACTACTTTTTTTTCCTATTTCGTCCTGTATTCGTTTTTCGTTTTCCAAAATCACGTTTTTTGTAACACTAAATAAAATTATATTTTCCAAAAAACAAATATTAAATGTTGGTAGTTGTTACCTCTCCCCAAAATTTGTCTTCTCTTATTCCCACTGTAGTTTTTTTTATTTTGTTTCATTTTCAAATATACAAAAGAGGTGTTTTCTTTTTGTTATTTTATTGACCCACATAAATTATTTTCCCGCTTGTCTTCTAATCTTATATTTTTCATATACTTCGTGCGGTACCTTACTTTTTTCTTTTTGATTTAGCTTTGTGGTAGCACCAAACAAAAATTAAAAATTTCTACACCTATTGCTTGTTTATTTCGGTCTGTATTTGAATAGATTTTTCCTAACTTGTGTAACTGTTTAATTGTGGTAGGCAACGCTTACTTATATTTGATTTTCCCTCAAATATATGCCTACAAACGAATTTTCAACGCTGCTGTTTGGTACGTGTCAGAAAAATTCTATTTTTCTTATGCCCTTTGTAGTTTTTTTTTTTTTTTATTTTGGGGTTTATTACGAGTCTTTTCGAAAAAATTCGGCAAGACAAAAGTCAACCAAAAATTCTTGATGGACTTAAAATTTCTATCAAATAGGAAAATATTTACTAATACAAATTAGCAATAACGATAAATCGACTTTTAGTCTAATCAACCAGTCTGTTTTGAAGAGACTCTTGCAATACGGTCCTTTATTGCATTTTCAAAAAGAGGCTGGTTGTGACCCACACTAGTAACTTCCAATTTGTGGTGCCCCGGAAGCTAGAGGTCCAATGTTATTTTTTTGTATTCAACAATTTTTGGTATAGTTTTTGTATTTTTTTTTTTTGCATTAAAAAAAAACAGTTTGTTGAATTATTATACAAAACCTACCGATTGTCAATTATAATCTAGTATATACACATATAGAAGCCCGAAACCAATATGATTATTTGTTCCTAACATATTCGAGACTAAAAACAATTCAACGTTTTTTGGTAAGGTTTTTTGTAGTTTTTTTGCTTAAAAAACTGGTTATGGGATATTTTTACAAATCCTTATTTATAGAAAAAAAATACCCAAAAGCTAATATCATTGTTTGTTCTCAAGATATTTGGGACGAACAAAAATTTTCTACAATTTTGTTAAGTTTCTTGTAGTTTTTTCGATAAAAATAATTATTTGTTGAATATTTTTACAAATTTTATCAATCATTTATTATAAACTCATTTAAAGAATAAAATTAGCCTGAAGTCAATATCATTGTTTGTTCTCAAAATATTTGAGATGAAAAAATATTTTCCACAATTTTTGGTGAAGAACCTATCTTGTAGTTCTTTTTCACTTAAAAAAAAACTTTTTGTTGAATTTTTTTATAAATCCTATCAATTATCAATTCTAAGCTAGTGTGTGGACTTAAATTAACCCGATGTCATGTCATTATCTGTTCTCAAGATTTTTGAGGCAAAAACCAATTTTTTAATAATTAGTGTGTAGAATTGCTTGCAGTTTTTCGCTTAAAAAAAACTATTAATTCAATATTTTTTAAAATTTTATCAATTTGTATCTATAAACTAGCGTATAAAATAAAATAACCTCGAAGCATCATTTTTTGTTGTCAAGATATTCGAGCCAAACAACTTTTTTCAACAATTTTCATCTACATTTTTTTATTAAAAAAAAACTATAAGTTGATATACTTCTATATTTTAATCAATTCCTTATTACGTCAATTTGCGTAGAATAAAATTAACCTGAAGTCGATTTGTTCTCGAGATATCTGAGACTAAGGAAATTTGAACTGCTTCTTGAATTTATTGAAAGGTCCTTTCTGCTTGTAATGAAACTACTGTGTATACAATAAAATCCATCCGAAGTCGATATCTTAATTCGTCCTTGAGATACGGTGAACAAAAAAAGCGAAGGAACGTACGAACACACACAGACATCTCTCTACAAAAATGGAATCCGATTCTAGGGAGCGAAACGTGAAGATATGTTAAAATTTTTATTTTGACAAATCTGACCATTTACAATAACTTCCAATGGGAAGTTAAAAAATTATAACTTTTTTATGTTTTAGTTTTGTGATTTTATTGACCTATATTTGTATTCCCACTTGTAGGTATTCTTATTTCATATTTTTCATTTTCTTCGTTAATCCATCTAATCATAGCTAAACAAAACACAACAGTAAAATAATAAACAAACAAAAAACCCCCAACAAATATCCTAACGAACCTACCTGAAAACTAAACATCCCACATGCATTCTATCCTACTTACCTTTCACGCACATCGCATTCTATACTATTAATAAAAAAAATATTTACCGGCAAGCAGCGCAAACAAACCTCCCAACTCCAAGGCATCTTTGCAACTGAAGACAGACTGAACACTGAACACTGAAATGAACAGTCTCTTATAATAAACTACTAGACAGATATCAGGGATGAAATCGTGTTTCAGCAATGTATCAAAATATAAAAGGAAAGTGTATCGAATTGTACTTTTTGATTTGATTTGATAATATTTTGTCCACATTTGCTGTTGTATGAACGTATGTAATATTTCTATATCCAATTAATTAAAAAACAACTTAGCTGTTTATGTTAATTAACATATAAGGTACATACATACTTACATATGCGAAACTTTTATAACAAAACTGTAGGAATTTGTTGCAATACCCTTCGATTTTGCGAGATTTAAATTTTATAAATTTAATGTTTTCGATTTTTAATTGCGAGATTGTTGAAACCGGTATTTTGTAGATGCCATTTTCTCGAACAAACTGTATTAATCATTTTTATTTCTTCTGTTATATCGATGTCAGCCTCGGTTCACAGTATACATTTTGTGAGGTCAGATGATTTTCTTTTTAATTTACTTTATCTTTTTCGTTGAATGCAAAAGTGGAGTACTTTAGCAAAGTGGAGTGTATCGAAAAAAGTACAATCTTATCGACTTTTGCAACCCTGGCAGAGATAGAAAGAAATCTTCAATGAACTATGGGACTATATTTTTGTGCTCTGTTTATTTGGGCTGTTTGTCCGCACAAAATCTTGCCAATCGACGACGATGAATTTTAGGAATATTGATTAAAGATTTAGTACCACTTTTTAATTAATTGTATTTTCGATTTGTGAAGCTTATATAGAACGTACAGCAACGTATGATATATCAAAATAATTGTCAATTATTCAAGCTGCTAATAAAACAAAAACTAATTGTCTAGGTGCACAGATTAAAGAGTAAGTAGGTGATATGTAAATGAACAGAAATATGTTATTATCTCGGCTTAGGTACGATTAAAAAAATCAAATTTTACATGTTATATGTGAATCTATATAATCTATCTCCGGTATGAATTTGAGATTTTTAAATGCAACCATTTAAAAGATAAAAAATAATAACTGCGAAAAATTGATCAACAAAAATTATATAAAATATATAAAATATAAAAAATACTAGGTATCAAAATTTCCTGAAACGAAACAATTTGTTATTTATTATCTTTCTTAAACTATACAATTTAGTACAATCAGCCTTAACTCTGATGTGTAGCATTTGTGAGCCATCTTTTTTAGAACTTTGAACTTACAACCAATAATATCTCACTTTGTAGATTTTTTTGAATTGCAAAATATATGTACAAAATTGTTATATTAAACTTAACCATCGATAAACAAAAAAAAAATATTACTCTGGCACTTCTCATTTGTTTTCTTTTTTTGTTCGACTATTAACATAAAACCATATTTTAAAAAACGTCATATTGCACCTCTACATTATTTTCCTATCATAAACATTTTCAAAAAATTTCCAACGCTTAGATTTAGTTTTAGAAGCACAATGCACTGCTGAGTGCTGACTGCACTAGCTCTTGCATTTTATAATTATAGTAATATGTATAGTTAAAACTTATATTGTTCATTTTAGAAACACCAACCAAAAATTCAACCGTACCCTCCCTATCCGCCTGCAATCATCTTCTATACATATTTGTTCATTCCAAAATGAATGGTAACACCACCAAAAATTCGATCTTATCCCCCATATACGCCAGCGTTCATCTCATACTACCATTGTTCAATTTATTCATTTTAGTAACACCACCAAAAATTCGATCTTATCCCCCTTATACGCCAGCGTTCATCTCATATACACACTTGTTCACTTTATTCATTTTAGTAACACCATAATTTACTCAAAACGACCCTATAAACATTTTCAATGTTAAAATTCTTCTTCCAAATCTGGATTATCTATTTAAATCTATTTCTGAAGAAACAATAAACCAAATTGAACTGAAAATGGCAAAACCACACCGGCTTACACGTGCAAGTACTTTCAGAAACTAGTTTCAGCAAGTCATTTCAGCAATTACTTGCAGCAAGTACTTTCAGCAATTAGTTTCAGCAAGTACTTGCTTGCTCGGTGTGACGACCTGAAAAGTACTTGCAGCAAGTTTAGTTTGCAAGCAAGTAAAAAGTCGTTTCAGCAAGCAATTTACTTGTGTGTGTGGGTGTGATTGCTCTCTGCAAGTACTTGCACGAATATTTCAAAATCGAAATTTTTGAAACAATTGCTGCAAGTACTTTACTTGCACGGTGTGACGGCACCTTATGTCTTAAAAAAAGCTGTAGCAAAATTGAATCGGTTATTTTGAAAAGATGGTAAGTCCACTTTTTTGGCAAATTGAATTATTAATGGTATCATGTTGGCCTATGTGTTCTCTATATCCCTACTAAGTTTCACTCAGGTCTATCTATTCCTTTAGGAGTTATGATTATATTTATTTTTAAAATGGTCATAAGTCCCTGGATTTATACCCTTTTCAAAATAAACAAATTAAAGAGCAGATACAATGTACACCTAGAGGTGGTCTGTTCTACGAAAGTTGTAGTTTGTGGAACTTGATAAATTTCTATTAAAAAAGCGTTAAATAAATTCTATTTTAAGTATTAATCTTTACCAGTGATATGGATTTGTATGCCTTAATTGTGAACTGGTCCAATGAAAATACTGATGAAGAATAAGACTTTTACAATTTTGCTATCCGTTTAATATTACATTACTATAAAAAAAAGATATAAAAAGTCAGTAAATACTTAAAAATTTCCACTTACAAGGTGTATTTTAATAAGAAATACTCATGAATTTTGAAAAGGGGATAAGTCCACAGCAAAAAATCAATATTATTTCTATGATAATGTTGATTAATATAATTGAAATATACATATTCTGCGTGTCTCATAGGCTACTTTCAATACACTTAAACTAAAATATTGAAATTTGTATACAAAAATGAATAGACAGTTTTTTGCTTCTCCTGAAAAATTTCATAAAGTGGACTTATCCCCTTCTCATAATAAACGATTCAATTACTAATAGTATTTCCATTATTTTTTAAATAATTTGGTATTCAATTTGAGTAAATATTTTAGAAAATTGTTACTCCTTCATAAATATGTAGGTGGAAAAGACAAGGGGGTCATATATGGTTTTTTTTCTAAGAACATTTCCAAGAATAATTCCAAAATATATTGCCAAACAAGAAACACCCTTATCAATATGTATGTGTATGACGTATGTACACACATAATGTCAAAAAAATTGGGATTGGAAATACCAAACTCTCAGAAGCTAATTTTCAAAATATCTTGTTTCCAGGTCTACCGGCTGAATTTGTGCCAATTTTTATAAGATTTGCTTCACAGTGCGTCGGTATAAATACATAATTATTTTGTTCATTATTGTACCTACGACTTTTATATTTTGCTTTCTTTTGCTAATTTGCGGGGTGCCAAAACTTATTGTCCCGGGGTGCCAGATCTTAAAATACGCCACTGGCTCTGGCTGTTTCAACATTTCCAACTTTAAATGCAGATGAAGGAAGAATAGTGCAGGCACTGGAAAAACTTCATATTCCTTTAAAAAAAAGTACTCATTTTTTTGTTGCATTTTATTTAACTAATTGCATTTTATTTAATACTAGAATTGATTTACTATAAATTATTAAATTTATAATTATAAACATTTTTCTTTTTAATCTACGTAAGAGCAAATAATTTTATTGTGTCGAGATTTAAAACCCAAACTCAAAAATAGTGGTGGTAATTCGAAATTTTAATATAACATAATAAAATAAATTGGGTGGCGCAACAATTCGTGGCGAACCAGGGCTTAGTGACTTACAACTCTCAACCATTCCTGTGTGGTGTGTGCATGTTGCTGGCAGAAATGGAGGGGACCTACAGTTTTTTGCCGAGTCCGAACGGCTAAGTGAGCAGCACTTATTCATGATAAAAATACTCTTGGAGGATTTGTCAGTTCCTCGCAAGAGGCAGTACCTCGGATAAAACATTTCTGTTTTTATAGGTAGCACGGTGGGGAATCGAACCCACACCTTCGGCATGACAGTCCTACGCACTAACCATCATGCCACGAGGTACTACTATAACATATTAATTCTAAAAAAAAATAATAATAAATATATGAAGAGATAAACATTTTATCTAATTTTAAGTAACAAACAAAATGTATAATCGTAGGTTTTTTTCTACAATGTAAAGGAGAGGTACATCTATTTGCACTATTATCATTGTATATCCACTCTATAGTATTCTCATGAAACACGATTTTGTAGGTTGACATTTGGTCGATAGGTTCGCTGTGATCACCTTACCGAGATTCCTTAACAAAAATTAGGATTACATTTGGACGCATAGATGGCCACGAGCTTTTTTTCTTCATGAGAATACTATAGAATTTATATACAATGCTATTATCGTAAAATACATCAAACAAAGATATCGTATAATGATTGTTTTTTTTAAGTACATACTTACTATAAACGTGTGTAAAAGTTATTGGTAACGCAACAATCAACAATGTACAAAATAGGTTTATAGCGAGAAAATGGCAACAAGCTTACATAATACATATTAAATGGTGTTATATTATTATCTTAAGTTTATACGATACACTCGTACATTTTACTTTTGTATTTATTATTTGAGGTGGAATATACAGATGCATCTAAGTTATACCTTTTTAGATCATTGTAAGAATTTCATCGAAATGCAGTTGTTTTGGGATTTCAATGTCTTCAAGTTTGACATCACTGTAATTGTGAACGACCCTGACGGGGTGGATGAATTCTTGGTCCATGGGAAATTCGTTATTTCGTGCCTTGTTTCTATTATCAGTTAGTTTCTCAATAAACGTAGGTACTGCTTATTTCCCTTTCACAATCATCTGAGTTGTATGATTTTATCATCCTAAGAACTTGTGCAGTGGTGAGTGAATTACACAATTCATATAGGCACACTACATCCTGCTCGGCGTTCCTCGACTGCAGCAATTGTGAGATACACTACATCCTGCTCGGCGTTCCTCGACTGCAGCAATTGTGAGACATCAATCAAAGGTGCTAGTGGTTTGGTCACAATCGTCACATCAACCGAAATTTTCTTTTCCCGAACCCAGTCTTCTAGACAAGTGACATTATACCTTATCTTTGAAGAATAGCCTGAAGATGGGCCTTTTCATTTCTAAGATCATCAAGTTGTCGTGATAGTTCAGCTAAGTGGGTATTGTTTTCCTCGGTCAGTGCACTGAGCTGATTCAAGTTGTCTGTTGACAAGTTTCTGTGAAGAATTTTCTTGTAATGTTTTATCAGGACGCGTTGGTTTAGCACCACCATATTTTTTTAAAGATTGACTCTGCTGTTGAAGTACGGCCTGTTTTGGAGTTGTTTTGTTTTGTTTCGCCCGCGGTGGATGAAGATTCCCATCGACATCAAATAAGAATGGCGGTGGCATAAGATGAGGAATAAGTCTCGTACAAGAAGTTATTTTTCACAAGTATGAAGTAACAATTGAATTACAAATGGATTTTTTTTTTTCTAAAAATGGATTCTTTTGGTTGAAAAGAATTCAACCATAAAATTTATAAATGGCATTTTACAAAAACAACCAAGAATTGTCACTTTGACATTACATAATGGAAAAAAAGCAAAACGTCACCTTTTGAGCTAATGACGCCATTTTGTAATTTAACACGTATTCACGGACAGGGAATTTAAGAGAGTTTTCTCTTAAATGTGCTCAGATAAAATTTGCGGGTGTTTTAGGCAAGGGGGGTACCGGTCGGTTCTCTAGATAATATACCTTCTCTATGAGTGACATAGTGAGGGCTTTGTCAGACGCAATTTGTTCTAAGTTCAGTTATACCAAGTTGTTGTTGTATTTAACATGGTACTATTTTCTAAGCGAAGATAAAAATGAACTAAAAAACAGGGCTGTTATTATCTTTAAAATAAAATTAATTTCAAGTCGATACTTTTATTCGTTCTTGAGCTATGGTGAACGAAAAAGTGAAGGACCGTTCATAGACATCTCTCTTAAAATAATGGATTCTGATTCTAGGAAGCTCGAAACAAGACGCTATGTCAAAATTTTCGGTTCGACAAATCGGACCAATTGCCATAACTTCCAATGGGAAGATAATAAGAACCCTGGGGGCCTATTCTAGAAAGCGCGGCGGATCGAATTGAAAGCGATACCTCAATTTCGACCGTCTTCGCTTTGGGTTATTCCCAAAAGCGAAAATGAACAAAAACGATCATTCCAGTTTTCTCATTTGAGTTCCAAATTATTCCAGTTTTCTCATTTAAATTCCAAATAATTCCAGGCCACTCCCATTTTCACTTCCACTCTCTCATTAAAATATCATCTGTTTCCAAGAATATGACAGAAGGACCGTGTCAGCAAAACATTTTTTTTTCCTATTTATGCAAAAAGTATTTTAATTCATAATTTTGCGATTATTTGTTGTACTTGTCTAAAAAATAAAACAATTCGTTGGACTCCATAAGTGTGTTTTTAATGCTATGCTAAGAATGAGGAGAAAAATATTTAAACATAATTCAACACTCGTAATTGCATTTTCTTTCAATCCGCCAACAATCCGTCCCCTAAATACCTATCGTTTTCAAACACGAAATGACATAAAATCAAAACACACTTTTATTTGAAAAAAAAATCCCCAAAAAATTACAGAAACAATTAGGCCAGGAAAAATGGGTTCCGAGGTTGAAAAAATTAATTCATGAAATATTAAAATTGGAATCGACGCAGAATTGCAACCTCTATAACATTTCCAAAGTCCTCCAAAACCCCCACATTGGCTTTTTGTATAGATGCATTTGAAGAGGTGCAGACGTGGAGAACTTGGAGGTCTATCAAACTAAAATATTTGTTTTGGTACAACCTAACCATATGATACATAATTTAAGGGTAGTTTTAAACGCTGAATCTAATGAAACCAAATTCAAAATGATATAACCACCTTAAAAAAGTTATAGTCCTTTTTACGTAATGATTACTTTTTTTCAGGTACAACAGGTAAAATATTATCGAAAACCCTTTGAAAATGAAGGTATGTTAATGAAATTTGGAGTGAATGTTCCATTTGTTATACGAACTAAGAATCAAGACAGTTCCCAAAAATATCCATGGTGAAAGGGTGTTTTTTTAAGGGGTATGGGCAAGTGTAGAATGTTTACTATAACACCCACGGAAAAACTCTTACACCCATGAGACTCGCCAAAAATATTGAATTTGTCATGGCAACCAAGAATCCAATTAGTCCAAACAAATATCCTTTGTCTAATAGTGTTTTTGTGGCAGTTACATTTTGACCTGTTCTACGGAAAATACGATTTCAAAAATTGATTTTTGCTTGAAAAGGATCATAACTTTGTTAAGGGTGCTTGTATCATTTCGGTTTTGCTTTTATTAGATTCAGCGTTAAAAAATACCCTTAAATCATATACCATACTTAGTGTATATACCTCAATTACACCAAATCGGAATTTTGGCTCAAATCTTTCAACTTCTTCCCAGATTTTCCCTCTCTTTAATAAAGAATCCCCTTGAACAAATATATTTATGTGGACTATATTTATTCTTGGTTGCCATGACAAATTTAATATTTTTGGCGAGTTTCATGAGTGTAAGAGTTTTTTTCGTGGGTGTTATGGTAAACATTCTTCACTTGCCCATCCCCCTTAAAAAAAACACCCTTTCACCATGGATATTTTTGGGAACTGTCTTGATTCTTAGTTTGTTTGACAAATGGAACATTCACTCCAAATTTCATTAACATACCTTCATTTTCAAAGGGTTTTCGATAATATTTTACCTGTTGTACTTACAAAAAAGTCATCATTACGTAAAAAGGACTATAACTTTTTTTTGGGTGGTAGTATCATTTTGAATTTGGTTTCATTAGATTCAGCGTTTAAAACTACCTTAAAATTATGTATCATATGGTTAGGTTGTACCAAAACAAATATTTTAGTTTGATAGACCTCCAAGTTCTCCACGTCTGCATCTCTTCAAATGCATCTACACAAAAAGCCAATGCGGGGATTTTGGGGGACTTTGGATATGTTATAGAGGTTGCAATTCTGCGTGGATTTCAATTTTAATATTTCATGAATTAATTTGTTCAAGGTTCCCCATACGATTTGTGCTATTTTTCCTGGTCTGAATCAAAGAACATTTTTATTTGAGAAACAAAACATTTTTATGTAATTATTTATATTTTGCTTCGATCCGTCACTAGTTCGTCAGCTTCACATCTATCGCTTTCAAAACGTACTGACAGAATGACATTTAGTTGGAAAGCGCTTTCGCTTTCCATATGCGGTCGAATGAAAAGCGAATCGCTTTTCAGAATAGGAAAATGCAAATCCGCCATTGAAAGCGATCCGCCGCGCTTTTCAGAATAGGCCCCCTGTTCCTTGGTTAGTCCCAAACAGTTTCAGACCGCCAGATCTGGTGCGGACCAGTGCAATTTTTCAAGTGTGAAGTGTGGAACGGGTTTACACTAAATCTGGCGCTTTCAAACTGTTTGAAACTCGGGAAGGAACAAACCTAAGGATATTCATTCAACGGCGGCGTAACGTCATCGTTAACGTATCAAAGTTGTTACTGTCCAATTGCAACAGATTTATAAAGTTTAAAACTTTACTACGTTTACGACGGCTTTATACCGTTGTATCTTGTATCAATACCTTTAATGTTTGCCTTAAAAATTTTTATTTTACACAATTTTTAAGCTATTTAAGTCGTTCATAACTCAGGCGAAAGAAAAACCATTTTTGACACTTAAACAGAAGAAAAGGCGCTTGAGTGGAACAAACAGAGGAAAAACTGAAATCAGGTCTTGAAGAATTTAGAAAGGAAAAAATCGAAAATTTGGAATTTTCCGTTCAGGAGACATGGCATCCACCCACTTTCTCTAAAATTCTTATAAATTATATGGAGCACTTCATTGTTGTAGAACGATGAAAATTTGTAGAGCGGTATATAGGGTTTGACGCGCATACAAAGATAAAAGTCAAAAATAAGGGGCGTCGCATCTACCCATTTTTAAAAAATTGTTATCAATTATAAATTCAAAATAGCTTTTTATGGCCTTTTATCCTACAAATTGGCGTTTCGTTCGGCTTACTCACTTGAAATCATCAGTGACATATGGCGTTTTTCTTTTTTAACTCAGAGCAGATCAGATCAGATTCAGAAATTAAAAATTTTATTATCTGAGCCCTCTCAGATTTATTATTACTATTATTTATGAGAAGCACTTTTAGTTATTGTAGAATTATGACATTTTGCAGAGCGGAAGAGCTTGATTTTCACCTGGCAAAATAAAATCTATGCAAACAGGAGTAAAATCACCACAAAAACATAAATGTTAAAAAAGAGCCAAGCTCTTTCATGTACAAGAAACCTACGCACAGGTCGGCCAAAAAAAGCTATGAGATCTAAGAAATATGCCAAATTTTAAGTTCATGAAGTTTAATATCAAATATCTTGAGTACCTAAGTACAGTAATATCGAAACAACTCCCAATTATGCCAGAAATTCGTTATTTACCTAATGGTTACTGATTAAAATTTGCTGGATTTACTTGGCAAGTTTTCTCTCAATTACTTACTTAATCACAAATTTAAGATAAGAACTTGACCAGTGAACCCACCAAATTTTAATCAGTATAACATTCTTTCACCGTTTTTGTAGTGAATTTTCATTATTTTAAAAGCAACACTTTTTCCGTGTGTAAATAGCAATCCATAATTAAAAACCACCAAGTCGTTGCAAAGTTTGTTGAAGAAAATTTCCTCGCATTTTTTATGCGTGTTTTATTATCATCGGGATCTGGATCTGGATTTACTTTTAGCACGTATTACAAAAACAAATTTAGAAAATTTCCCATTATTTTGTTTTTGTATTACGTGTAAAACTTAATCCAGATCTAGATCCCGATGATAAAAAAACACTCCTTTATCATCGGGATCTGGATCTGGATTAAGTTTTAAACGTAATACAAAAACAAAATAATGGGAAATTTTCTAAAATTGTTTTTGTAACACGTGTTAAAAGAAGATCCAGATCCCGATGATAAAAAACACGCCTTTTGTTTCTTTTCTTTCAAGAGACAATATCTAAAAAACATAGCATTAAGCAATTATGAACTTTGAGTAGAGAAAAATCTTCATAAAAGTTAAGCCTAGTTTCGGTGGAAAAATTATGAATTAATTAAATCATTTTACCGCAACCACCCTCATCACAAAGGTAAGCTATCTAGGCTAGTTGAAAACCATAAAAAAAATTATTTGCAGTAAAATTCATAACCATAGAATTCATTAAAGTCATCATATTTTTCATGTTGGGGTCAATAAAAGTACAAAGTAAATATAAGAACCTGTGTTCTCTACAGTACAGGTGTTCTTAGTATACATATTCATAATAAAGGCAATTGTATAATGGTCCCACATTTATCTATCTCTTGCTCTCGAAAATCACTGAACCAAACATGTACGATAACTATAATTTTGTATATGCATAGAACGTTTAATTCAAGTACATAAAAGTATATCTACTCAAGACAATTGAAACTTTACTCATGGCCGTAGCAAGGAAAATGTTTTAAAAGGGGGCTATGAGAATAAAATTTTAATCCCCAATTGTGATTGTTGATCATGTCAAAAGTTATGATAGTGGCCTAACTGCATTTTTCATTATTTTCAGTAGAGCAAAAATAAGGAGCAGATTATTTTTAAACACTTTTAAAAAAATTAAAAATATTTTAATTTTTAAATAAATGAACATAATTTTGATTTTTATTTGCAATATGATACAAAATAAGAGGTTTTTGATTTTGTATTAATAATTCTTCAAAATACCGTTAAAACTGATCAGATAGGCCACTCTAACACTAAAGCTTTGAATTTTCTTGTGGATGCCTCTTTATGCAAAGAGTCCTATAAGAATGGAGCTATTAATTCAAAAAATTTAAATGCAATATAGTTTAATATGTACAGAACAGAGATAACTGTTTGTTTTGCAAGCATACATAGTTTTTATATGTAAAAAAGTTTTATACATATTCGTATGAATTTCATATTTATATCTTTTTACTTTATTAATAGGGCGAAAATATGAACCCCTTTGCTATGGTCTTGACTTTTCTTACAGGTTTACTTATTTTTTTCTAAACCACATTCAACGTAAAGATAAGTTTATTGTATCTTCAATTCAGTTAGTGGATGTTAATTCGATCGAAACATAAGTCGGCTTTTCTTGAAGAAATTTTATTCAGCATTTTTAACACAAATTTAATGCTTTTAAAACTAAACATAAAGATAACGTATTGCGTGAAGTGGACACTATGATGTGTGTAAGCACGAGATAACCAACAACTTTTATAGTTAGACTTGGAAGTAGGTACCTTCATACTTAACTACCGGGCACCGCGCAGCACGCACTACACAGGCCAGGCGCGGTGGTTTTGATTTAGTTTGAAGATTAAATTGAATGACACCAGTACAATGCCCTCATATCGTTAATGTTTTATGGGCGAATTTTAAGTAACACGGTTAAATCTTAATGATTCACTGAATTTATTATACTTGTATCTAGTTTTAACAGCAAAACTGATCACAGTATCACTTTTGCAATCAATAATTAATACGAATTAGGAATTGAGTTTTTTACATGGTTCAATAGGGGTGTCGACTAGAGGTCTGCATGAATGTATTCATTTGCTCCCTTTCAACGGGTGCAATACTTCAGTGTACACCATTCATTGCTATTTTTCGACATAGTATACAGTGAAGTATAGTACCCACTCTATAAGAAGCAGTTAGTGTATTCTATTCGAACACCTAATTTCAAAATGAGTACACTGTTTTCTTTTTCTCGCACGCTGTGTTGCTTGATTTGAGCCAACAGTGTACAATGTTTACTGAGGGAAATACACTAAGTACACTGGGTACACCGAGTGAATTAAATGAAACAATTTCAATGTCTTCTTGGTTTCTAGCTTTGTTGAGAGAAGAAGAAATTGAGTTAAAAGAAAATAAAAAAATAGAAACTACTGAGGTAAATCTCTCAACAGCAATTTCTCTCCAATTTACCGTTTGAGAAGCTAGACTTTGTCTGGAACAAATGTACTCAGTGTTCATAGTGTAGTATACACTTTTTCTATGAAAACCCATATTCTAAATACCCGTTCTTCGTGAGTTCACTGCAGTAAGTGTTTGTTTTGAAATGAGTGCAAGACTCATTCAGCAATCAAATATTTAAGTATTCATTCATTTGAGTTTCAAGCAGTATGTACAATATTGCAGTGTGCTTGAAATAAAATGAATACCCGTGTTTTGTTGGAAAATCTATCAATAGTATAGTAGGATTTTACACGAATAACAAAAACAATATCCGCAGTATGAATACTACCGATAAAAGTTAAAGTAGAATCTTACTACGGATGGGTTTTTGACATTTATACGAGTCTCGAATGGATCTTATGTGATTTCGTTCTCAAATGTTGGTACGATTGATATTGCATTTGTATCTCGATGGCTGTGTTCGTTGAGTAGTTCTGCATTTGGAATCATGTGTTTTCCATTGGGGAAAAAAATCAATCTGTTACTGTTGATATTATTTAGTTTTGTTAATGAAAATGGACTAACTGGGCTTATTTTGCAAGAGAAAACAATAAAAAAGATAATTAAGTTTTGCTATGTGTCCACTCAGTTTAGATTAAATAAATCTTTTTGGTGTTTCCACCGCACAAGAAGATTTAAAAATGATTAAGTTTGACAGGACTTTCTAAAATGCAAATGGTGTTTCTATGTTACTTATGAAGTGCAAGTCAGAGAGTTTGATTCGTGTTATACAATGAAGAATTGAATAGTTCAGCATCATATAAGAATATGCTACCTACTCCATGTGCAATTTTTTCTTTTTTTAATTTGATTACAACAAAACTATATTTTTTGTACACAAACATGCAAATAAACAGATCATAATGAATTATCTGTAAAACCAACTCCTCCACACAGGTTTTTCTTCACAAATTTTGACTCGACTCCGATCCCCGACCGGAATCGAGTCGAATCAAGCTCATTTCAACTCGATTCAGGTATACAAAGAATTGAGGCGAGCTTCAAGCTCGCTTCAACACCACATGTCAATGTAGTAATCTACGAACAAACCCCCTTCTTGAAGTTTTTATTTTATGTCAAATTGTTTGGTTAAAACTTTGAAATCGACCGCCAGATTTCCAGATGTTTTCTTACCATATCTTCTTGAAAATTGTCCATTTTATTAGTTTTAGTTAGTTTTTTTTGCTGAAGTTAATTTTAACTTTTGATTTTCACAAAACTTTCTTCTATTTGTGTTTTTTTTTATTATTATTCTGACAGGTCTTCTTTCAGTTATACCAATTTTTAAATACAAAAATCTGGCTACTGCCGATGCGTTTTCTTGGGAATTTTCTACTATACTATTTATAGAATGCCAAAAAAACACGGGTAATGTCTTGGAATTGGTTTCAAGACATTCAATGCAGACCTCTAGTGTCGACTGTCGGATGTTCTTGGAGTGCACGTTACAATAACTATTTCTATATTCGAGCCTAAAAGTTAAAATCAATATGCACAGAACACCGTACGTTCTTGCTCTCATAGTTCATGTTGCTTGAAATTTTATAACTTTTGGAAATATTTATGCAAGTAATTATTCAGAAATGTAACTAAGTAAGAAACTCATTATTTCAATTGTAAAAAAAAACTCGTAAAATTCATATTTATATTCCTTTGAGCTCAAAATCAAGAAAATCAATTGATTACTTGAGAAAATTCGAGCGGTTTTCTGAAAAAAAAAATATTTATATTTATAGTTATGTGTATATTAGGGTGGTCCTTATATTGTTTTTTTTTTAAATTACAACTTGGATAGGCATCAAATGACTCTAAATAAAGAAACAAAATTTTCCTAAATTTTTCAGATTTTTATTTCACCCCCCTGGTCTCCCTTTTTTCCCTTCAAGGTACAAATAAATAATGGAGTTAGGATGAATCTTATAACACGCGAAAAAAAAACGGGACCACTTACAATGGCATGCTATAGCTTTTTGTAAAGCCATGAATCCAGTCTCTAATATGTTTTTTAAATCAAGTTTTTATTGATAATAGTTTCTGAAAAAATACATAATTTTAAAACGTAAAAAATTATTATTTTTGTTTTTATTTTTAAGTTTTGAAAATTATTTTTTTTAAACTATTTACAATAAAAAATTGATTTAAAAAGCATATTAGAGACTGGATTCATGGTTTTACAAAAAGCTATAGCATGCCATTGTAAGTGGTCCCGTTGTTTTTAAATATTTTTTTTCTATTTTGGGTCAAATTTTTAGAAAATTACCCCTCCCGCCTGAACGGGGGGAAATAGACCCCCCTCCAATATGATTTTTTTTCGCCTGAATCTAATCTATAAGTTCTGATTTTTTTTCGCGTGTTATAAGAATCAACCTAGCCCCATTATTTGTGCCTTGAAGTGAAAAAAGGGAGACCAGGGGGGTGAAATAAAAATCTGAAAAAATTAGGGAAATTGTTTTTCAATGTTTTGAATCGAATGTATGCATGTATATGAAACATTTAAAGCAATAAAAAATTGAATTGCCAACAATGGGCATTTATTTTTATACAATCGAAAATCTAGTTTTAAAAAAATCATAACATTTCTGAAATTCAATTTTTAAAAACCTTTCATTTATTTTTTTTCAGAATTCTGATATGCAATACACATACATAATTAATATTTTAAAGAAGAATTGAAATCATTTCACCCTTTAATGAGAAAATCGAAAAGTAAAAAAACAACTTATTGCAGAAAATACTCCGCAAAAAGTACTCCATGTCTACAGATTTCTTTTCAAAATCGTTAGAGCTGTTTTGGAGAAAAATTAGTTTTTATATGAGGTTGTATAGCACCATTATATTAATAGCTTAAAAAATCAGTTCCCTCACTTGGAAATTGTACCTGCCAAAAAGTTTCAAAATCGGAAAAATGCTTCAGTGGTTAAGGCTGTAGATCGAAGTGCAGACACACAGATAAACAGACATCGGAAATGCGGAAACCACGTTTTAAGTATTCTTATCATAGTTTGTAAATGTCAAGATTTGATAAAAATCTCGATTTTTGTATTTTCAAATCCAAAACTTTCCCTACATGTACTTACCTATACCGCAAGAAAAAAATTTGTGGACGTACAAATTGCATCACTACAAACTACATGGTAGCAACCTGTCAGCGATATCGCGGCCCTTTGACCATACAATGAGCGAAGTTTAAATGTTTTAAACCGCTCCAAGTTTGGTGAGCATACAATTTGAATCTGTGCAAACTAGAAGCCCGTATCGCGTAAGACGAAAACGATAGCTCGATTAAAAACGATTGTCGTTTTGACGATTGCTCTCTCTATAGACTAAGAGCCCACAGCAGATTTTGGGTGTGAACGATAGCAAAAAAAGGGGCCTTTGCGAGAAACAGTGCACCGAAAAAAAAAAATATGAATGCAACTTCGAGGATAATCGTGTTAGCCAAAATTGGTTTTCACTCATCCCTTGAGAAGCTCCTCGGATCACATATCATGGAATCTGAGACCATTTGAGTGTATAGTTCGCTCTACCGGACCGTTTAAAAAATTCAAAGTGAAAAACGGTTTTTTTAAACAGTCTGGCAGGGCGAACTAAACACTCAAATGATCTCAAATTCCGTGATATGGGATCCGCGGAGCTTTTCTAGGGAGGGGTGAAAACCAATTTCGGCTTACATGATTTTCCTCGAAGTTGCATTCATATTTTTTTTTCGATGCACTGTTTCTCGCAAAGGCCCCAGTTGTGGACTGCAAGACTTTGATTTTTTCAATAGTCTTTAATGGAGCTTTCGACGCCTATACTTCTTTTTTTGCTATCGTTCACACCCAAAATCTGCTGTGGGCTCTCAGTCTACTATATTTCCCTATAGATATGAAATAGACAGCTATCGTCAAAACGACTATCAAAATAATGACAATCAACTATCAGCTTAGCCGATTCCACCTCGCAAATAGAAGCCATTGCATCATCCACCATTCATTTATCTTATGAAGCATTATTCGCTAGACGAGATTCCGTATTTTAAGCAATTTGAGTAGTATAGTTTGAGATCTTAGGTATTCTAGTCTCCAAATATACTTCATACTTCGGAGTATTTCCCGGGAGGGTGAAACGTTTCTTCCACAAACTGATAAGATTAGCTGAGCGTTGATTACACGTTACACCACAATAACATTTCGTTTGTAATGTTGACCAAGCTTTGAGATATGTACGTATGTAAGTATAAGTATGTATTTGCTTTTTCTTAAAGATGTTTCCTCAATCCCAAATACATACATACATGTTTTCAAATTTGGATTTTTTTAAATGATTTTGTTTTGTTAACATAGTTTTATTGCTTTTCAGCACTTTATTAAATACGTTTTGTTTTTATTTTTTGTTAACAGTGATAAATAGTTGCGTTGCATGCTTTTTCTTGAATAATCATCTTAAAAAAAAAATAAAGTGCGAAACATTTTGTTCGTTCCTCTCACAATTCATAATAATTTGGGTACTAAACTGAATCTAAAATTGGGATACATAATAATTATTGGTTTTAGATACTAAAGATAGAAATATAAAATAACGATACAAATCAGCCAACACCGAGCGTTAGGGGAAATCACCAGCCTGGTGGTTTTTGGTTTTGGTACCCTCCTTGTTGGTTAGCAAAACTACCTGGATAAGTTCCATAATGACCAGGCTGCGGTCCTTGGGGAAAGCCAGTGTACTGGTATGCATCTAAAAAAACAAAATTAATTTACTTTTGTCTTGAATTCGAACAAAATGAGACAAATTACTTGATGGATACGGAAGTGTCGCGTATGGATTGAAACCTTGTGGCATTGGAGGTGGTACATAGGCTGGGTACGGGGCACCAGCTGATGCTCCATATGGCAACGGCATGCCATGCATTTGTTGCGGGTATGGAATGTTGCCCGTAGATGCAGCCACAGGTGGATTCGATCCTCCTGCAGAGTCTAAAATACCAAGAAGGATAATAAAATACAAACAAATTAGACAACTCAAAAAAAAAGTATCACCAGTTGTGTTTGTAGATGCATAATGCGATGGCATCTGAGGTGTTGGTGGTGGCGCCTGCCTACTTGATTCTGTTGTTAAATCTTTCAAGAGCTCTTCCTTTTCGGTCTTGCGTGCAAAACAAAAATCTGAGATTTTATTCTGGAAAACAACCAGCAGTTGAGTTAAATCATTATAGAACTTTGTGCCTTCCTTGAGATTGCTCAGTAGTTCAATGAAACTATCATAAGCCAAAGCCAACTCGGAGAAAAGTGCATCACGAGAATTACCAGTGCTACCATTTTCAGCAGTGAAAGCTGCGTGCGCCTCTTGAATATCAGTAATTAGGGTAGCTTGACGTTGAATGCTTTCCTGAACTTGAGATTGCAATGGACCAAGTACTTGACCAATACTTGAGACGGATAGTGCAGGTTCATCAATGGCACCATCTTGAGCGAGGGCTTGCAAAAATTTTTCTTTCATGTTGACAGTTGCTGATTTTAGATCTGATTCGATGGCATCGCGTTCGGCTTTTATTGTTTCAACCTGAAAAATAGTACGAAAAAAACTTTAATTTGTGAACAATGCAAAAAACAGTTGTGGCACCTGTTCACAAATTCCAATCTAATAATTTAATGGAACTGTATTAAGGTGCATATAATCTTTCAACAAGAAAATGTCGTAGAATATTATAAAAAGGTTTAAATTTAAGACTTACAGCTTCCATCAAAGTCCTCAATTTCTGTACGCTAGAGCAATTCTGGTTTACACTGGACCCAGATGAGGGTATCGAATTATTTAACTGGTCTGCCGGCATTGAAAGCAATCGAATTCCCTAAAATTAAATCAAAGAAAAAATTCACTCAATGGTCATTGTCAAAAGTCAAATCCTATCAAATCAAATCTTCACCTTTTCATTCTTTTCGAACTTTTGTCGAACAATTTTGTCAGCCTCGACAGCGTTGTTAATAACTTCACGGTACTTCTTGGCATTTGTCCTGAACATTTCGGTTAGTTTGTCCGACGAAATTCTCGACCAACGTTCCTTGAACTGAGCACGCAACTGAATATCCGAATCACGTTCCTCGTCGAGCATGTTCTCGGTTGCATCAAGAATTTCACGATTTCTCGTCAACAATTCGGGTAACTCTCTCAAGTACGTATTCAAACTTTCGATGCCACCCTTGGAGCTGACATCGCTTGACTTCTCCAGCAGTGATGGAGGTAATCCTGAACCAGAATCAGCTGTTTCTACAGCTGCTGGCAGATTCAAACTAGAAAGAACTCCATTCAAAACTGTTGTTGCTTCACGCAACTTCATTATTTCCACGTTGACAATCTCATTCTTTCGCGCTTCAGATGCATGCAAAGCACGATGTAGTTCCACTGGTACTAAATCAACGAATATATCCTTAAACTTGGGTGTCATTGGTAATGCCACAGGCAGCATCTTTGCTAGTTGAGCTTTGCCTGGTGAGGCAAGAGTTTTGACATCAGGAATCATCTCGTTGTAGATGAACTCATTATCCTTTGTAGATTCGGCTAGGTTGCGCTTAGCACGGTTGGCGTATTCATCGAAGAAATGAGGATTTCCAGAGCGTGATTGAGCCGAGTTGAAAAGCTCTACGGCATTGCGCAAACGAGCAATTTCTTCGCCAATTCGCTTAGCAGCACGGCACACCAAACTCTGGTAGAGATTTGTCATGGCATGGAAACCTGCTTGTTTACCAGCTATCAATGGCACCCATTCTTTATCCCATAGATTGCGTAGAGATTCTTTTTGCATAAGACGCAAAACATCAGCATAGAACTCCTCACACTGGCAACACAATTTAGCAATGATTTGATCTTTCATTTCATCTAAATTTTTAAAGAATAATGTAAAGCTCTATTGAGTCTCAAAATTTATTTAAACATACCCTTGATTGCTTTGTTGACAAAAACTTCTTGGGCTTGTGCCAGCATTAAACTACTCAAAACAGCCAAAGTATCCTGACTTAGATCAGGAGTTGGTTCCGATGGAATCGCAGCGGGAACTGCACCCTTGAGATACTGGAAAATGCCAGCGCTTTGTTGGAGCAATTTAAGCGCCAGTTTAAGCCCATCGTCATTGTCGAGTGCTTGTGATGCAGCAATACTACTCTGCAGAGCAGCAATGTTAAAAAGAACACATACTTTCTCATACAGAAGGGATGTAAGAGCTGCAAGAAAATGAATACTTTACTATTGAGAGATTCTAAACAATTGTTTACAATGTCATGTTTTAAAAAAAAAGTTATAGGTATTAAAAAAAAAGTTATGTACAATTATGAACGTTGACATAAAAAAGAACAGAGAAATCTCTATCGCTAATTTGTGTTGCCATCAAAGTAAAGATTTTTTTTAAGGATTTTTGTTTGTTATTTAGATCTCAGAGATATCCCGATAATTCAATTGAAGTTCTATAGATAATAGATAAGTTTCTGACAGTATACCAAAGGCAGATTTTGTTTAGGCGTAAGTGTTAAGTGCCACTGTCGAATTCCATATGACCAATTTACAAGAAGGCCGAGTTCTTTATCAGTTGTGTGTAGACACAAACGAAATGGCAAATTGTACAGCCATATGAAAAATTAAATGAAACACCAATTAACAAGTGTGTTTATACTAATGAATATCGATTATCATCATTATATTTAGTTACAAAAATTCCCCGAATCTTAAAGTATTTTAAACTCTACTGCCGACGTAAGAACCAATCAATCGCAAATGACTCAAAATCAAGAATGCAAATATCATTGCAAGTTTCAAGGAATTTGTATAGGTGTCTTTACCAAGGGAACTAGTTGCAAGTCCATTTTTCTCAGCAATCGCTAAAATAACACTAAAAGCACATTAAGATAAAATAACCTTTTTATTACGAAGTCGTTTTTAATATTCAAACAAATATTTCTTTTAGACCGAGAGCCTACAGTACATTTTGGGTGTGAGTGATAGCAAAAAAAGAAGTATAGGCGTCGAAATCTTCATTAATCTTCCCTGAAAATTGAAAGAAGGAACGCTCTTTTCGGAAAAATAAACTTTTTATTTCTCGTCTCTCCTCTTCTCTTTAATCTTCTTTTAGCTCAATACACTTCATCCAACGTTTTTCAAATGTTTGTATTACCTCCAAAAAGTAGGTTTTTTCGAAAGTCTCAAAATATGCACTTGTTTCTAGAATAACCTCAGCATTCAAGCCAATTTTTTTTCCACCGAGCCATTTCTTCATATTGGGAAATAAGAAATATTTGCAGCGGCCAAATCCGGAGAATAAGCTGGATTGGGGAGTAACTCGTATCTTAATTCATGCAATTTTGCAATTACGACTGTTAACTTTTTCGCAAGACCGTTGTCTTGATGAAAAAGAATATTTTTCCTCGCCAAATGGGGTATTGTTCTCTTTAAATCAACGTCTTACCTTTCTCAAAGTAATCGATATGAATGACACCTCCCGCATCCAAAAAAACAGTCACCATTGAAGATGGCCAAACACTCCTTTCAAATGTTTGAACAGTTTCGTTTGTTTTCGATCGAAAGCAAACGCGGCACCCATCTTTTAGAAAGTTTCTCAATGTCCAAATATCTGTGTAAGACTGAAATAACGGAGCTGAGGGACAAGCCCGTAGCCTTCTCGAGTTCCCTTACCTTCACTCGCCGATGGTCTAGTATTAGACCGTGGATTTTGTCGACCATTTTCGGTGTGGCGATTTCAATCGGACGATCAGGGCGTTCTGCGTCATTTGTTCTATAGCGTCCGTAGTGAAACTGAGTAAACCAATTGTGGATAGTTCCAATAGATGGAGAAGAGTCTCCGTAATATTTTTGGAGCTTTTTTTCCCGTAATGTTTTTTTTGCGAAATTAGGATTTTTCCATTTTGTTGCAAAAAATTTCGACCACTTCTGATTACAACAAAACTATTTAACAGATATAAATACAAATTTCATGACATTCTTTAAGTATCCTCTATGATAGACTGAACGTTGGATTTGAGATTGCAAGGTCATAAGTGTAAATTTTCAGAGACTTATTGACCCACCCTCGTATAATCAAATACAATTTTACAAAGAGTGCAAAGAATTTTGATAATATCGATTTTTTTTTATTTTATCTAAACGAATACCCGAAGCAGAAGCCTGGAAATACGCAACCTCATTAACATAAACGCCCTTGAAATTATTCGACACATGTAATGATTTGCAGCATCATGTATTTTGAAGTGTTTTAATTTTGCATTTTATGAAACGTAAGTGATATCCCGAATTTATAAATGTAGGCACCCTGCAACACTGCCAAAAACAATTGCTTAGAAATGATACTATTTATGTAAATTTTTGATAAAATTTGTTTTCATTATTGATAAGAAGCACCCACACTTCTTATAAAGAGGAAAAACTTTGCCAGAATAAATAATGGAATATGAATTTAGCAGTGTTTGCATTTATAAGCTCAACCATAGGCTTGAGGACTTTGAATAAGTAGAGGAGCAGAGATCGCCTGATAAACTTGATTCTTCCTTAAATCTCCAACAAAACTAAGGAAATGGTATTTTGCAGCTCAATATCGATTGTCTATTTAGTAAAGCCAAACTAGGTTTTGACTTCACAAAAATTTGCAGCAGGCTGAACTTTGCGTTTTATTGTTTCTCGAAGTTTAAGGCAAACAAATGAACTTCGCGTATTCCCCTACCAGCCATTCCACCAATATATTGTCCCTTTTATTTTTTAAATTAATTTTATTTTTATTTATTTATTTATTTATAAAAACTAACATAATAATCTTAAATTGCTATGTTAGTACAAAATTTAGAGAGCACAAGCTGCAAAGGCGTTCGGCTCGCTGATAAAGATTTATAATTTAAAGTTAAGTTTCAAAATTATTTTTTGGATAGTTTCTAGGTTTTTTACATTAATATCTTTAAGTATTTCGTAAATGTTTTGATTATTGTTAGTTAAAAGTCGGTTTATGTGGGCTAGTAGGTGTTGGATGTCCATTGTTACTGTGCAAGTAGAGCAGATCGGAGGGTTTTCTTTTTTTAGAAGATGTTGGTGAGTAAGAGATGTGTGGCCTAAGCGAAGACGAACGAAATTTGTAATGGTTTCCTTGGGTGTAATAGTTGGGAACATGGGTTGGGTTTTGTTAATATTGAGTAATGAGTAATGGTGGGTATATGTCGACCATCTTTGTCTCTGGATTGTTTTGATTTTTGTTCTGATGGTTCTTAAAAGATCCGACTCATCGAATGTATTAAATAAGAAGGAGGGAGATTTGTAGGCTGAATTAGCAGCTTTGTCAGCGTATTCGTTACCAATAATGCCGATGTGGGCAGGAACCCACATAATTTTTACTTTGTTCACTGTCTTGATAACAATGTCCCTGAGAATGGTAATTGATGGCGAGCTGTTATTTAAGTTCATAATAGCATGGATGACCGAGAGGCTGTCTGTACATACGACCCAGCGTCCTTTGGTGTTGCTTGCATATTTTAAAGCTTCGTAGACAGCTAGAGCTTCTGCGGTAAAAATTGATGAATATTCAGGTAGGAGACCTGTCCTGAGTAGTTCACCATGTTTTGTTGTTACTGCAAAGCCTGTGTGGTACTCTGTTTTAGAACCGTCAGAGAATATAAATTTCCAATTCCTGCTTGTGAGCTCATTTTCTATGGTGTCGAATACTTTTCGGTATACGATTTTTGGTGTATAGTCTTTAGAGTAATTGCCCAATGACAACTCAAAAGATTCTGGTCTGCACATCCAGGGAGGGTATGATGATGTTCGAATATAGGTGATTTTAGTCGGCAAGTTAAAGGTTTTTATGTGGTTCCATATACACGAAATTGCTGATGGGATTCTTTTTTGGCGTGTCGATCGAAGGGCTGAATTAGCATCCCTGTTTATAACGGATCTGGAGGGGAATAAGAGCTTTGTAGCTGATTTTAAAGTCGTTTCCTCATATCTCTCGTTAAGTGAAGGCAACCCGGATTCAGCTAATATGTTTTTGATTGGTGTAGTTTGAAATGCGTTGATTGATCGTCTTGCAGCTTGATGGTATGTAGGTTTTATTATGTTGAGTGTTGATTTAGGACAGCTTCCGTAAATGTTGAGCCCATAGTCTATTTTATTTAATATTAACATTTTTGTAAGGTAACAAAGTGTATTTATATGCACTTTACATTTTTTTGAGGATAGATATTTGATAATATTAAGCCTTGCAGCAAGTGTTTTTTTTAGTTGTGTACAATGATCAGTCCATTTAAATTTATTGTTAAAGGTTAATCCCAATATACTTAATTTATTAACAGATTGTAGTTCTACTTCGTTAATGCTTAATTTTAAGTTAGGACAAGATTTTTTCCTGCATATATGAAATGTTTTACACTTCTGTAATGCAATGGTGGCACCGGAAAAAGTGGACCAATCTGCAATATCTTTTAATAATTGCATAAAAATCGTTTTAGTTGTGTCTAAATCATTGTTTTTACAAAGTATGTATACGTCATCAGCATAACAACAATGATCAAGAATCTTATATTTAGAAATAATGTTGCTGATTTCATCAAATGCAATAGAAAAGAGCATTACTGAAAGTGGTGATCCCTGTGGGATCCCATTATGTAGAGGAAAGTTTGGAGAGTAGGTATTGTTCACCCTCACACAAAATTTTCTATTAGAAAGGAAAGCTTTTATATACCCAAACATTTTAGGACCTATTTGCCATTCTCTCAACTTTTTTAGAACAAGATGAACTCCTATTCTATCAAATGCTTTCTGGAAGTCGAGTGAGAGTATTGAAACATGGTTTTTGGCAGAGATAGCATTTGAAATATAGTTGTCAATATGAAGCAAAGCATCTTGACATCCCCTTTTTGGTTTGAATGCTACTTGGTTTAAAGCAATGAGTTTTTTGGATTCAGTATACCAGAGGAGACGCTTTGCTATCATCTTTTCAAGAATCTTTGAAATGCATGGTAACAGTGAGATAGGTCTATACCCATCGACTTTATTAATCTCTTTGTTGGGTTTGGGAATTGGAATGACCGTGGCAACTTTCCAGTATTGAGGAATAACACTCTCGTCAAAAACGTTGTTATAGAGTTCTATAAGAATATTTTTTGTCTGCGTCGGTAGATTTTTGAACATTGGATATGAAAGCCTATCTCTTCCTGGTGTCTTTCCTTTCAGTTTGCTAAGACACGACTCTAGTTCCGATAAAGATATTGGTTGCTCAAGGTGAATACTCGCAGAATTTGTAGGAAGTATTGTTGTGTTGCGAAGACTTTCAACTTTTTGTAGTCTAAAGTTGTTGTGGAAATTTGTGTCATTGGAGTATTCGGACCATGTGGTTGCAAATTGTTTGCTTATTTGTGACGGGGTACTAAGCGACATGGAATCGGTTTCAATACATTTGATTGACTGAGAAAATGTTGGGCCACTGAATCGTCTGATTTTATTCCAGATATTTGTTATGGAAGAGTTGGGATTAATGGATGAAGTGAACTCGTTTAAACTTTTAATTTTGTTTGCTTTCAATGATCTTCTAAAGATTGCATTGGCTTTCTTAAATGAGATAAGGTTTTCTACAGTAGGTTTTTTTTTAAATTTTTTCCAGGCTATCACTTTTTCCCCTCTAAGATTGTTTAGTTCGGGATTCCACCAAGGGACAAAATGTTTGGGCTGTTTGGGGCAAGATTGTGTAATTGTATTATTAGCTGCTTTTCGGAGGGATTTTTGAAAAATAGCAGCTGATCTGTTGATGTTCGCATCTAAACTAAAATTACCTGAGATGTCAATGGTTGATTTTTTGTATTCATCCCAATTTGCTTGATCCGTCTTATATTTCAATAGAGGAGGAGAAGGTTTTTCTTTATTGCCTAATATGAGCGAAGTTAATATGGGGAAATGATCACTGTTATGCAGATCATCCAACGTTCTCCATTGCATTTTAGGGTATAGTTCAGGGGAGCAGCAAGTGATGTCTATATGGGTGAGGGTTTTATGGGTCGAGAAATGAGTAGGCGAGCCGTCGTTCAATAAAAGGAGGTTGGAGTTTGTCAAGAAATTCTCTAACAGAGCTCCTTTTTTATTTGTGCTGGGTGAACCCCAAAGAACACTCCAAGCATTAATATCTCCGCCAATTACTATAGGACCATCAACTTGCGTTAAAATATTTTCTAGATCGTGTCTCGTGATAACTTGTTCTGATGGGAGATAGAGATTTATGTATGTAATTTTTGATTTTAATTGGACTTCTAGTGCTAGCACTAAAAGGTTTGAATTAAGAGAGATCTGTCTATGAGGAATATTTTTTCTTATCATTATGCCGATGCCTTGCTTAGATGTTATGTTGCTAGGAAGATTTAGGAAGTACCCCATGAAAGATTTTGGAACTATTGGAGTAATATTATAGGCACAATGAGTCTCCTGGACGGATACAATACCTGGGGTGGAATCGGCTAAGGTGATTTGTGATAGTTGACAGTCACAATAATCAAATTCCGTCTGCGTAAGGTGATTGTCACATGTGATAATCATATTTTTGTGACTTTTTCTTGTGACAGCTATTTTGTTGTCATTTTCATATAAAATCCAAATTGTATTTTGAATTTCTGAGTTTGAAAAAGAAAAACTCATATTAGTGCCTGTGAAATCATTTTTATGAAACCAAAATGAGGAAAATAAAAAACATTTGGTAACCTACAAGGGAAATATGCGACTCCTGAAGATTAATATTAGAAGCAAAACCGAGCACATAATTCTGTCCACACACATATGTACGTACAAATGTACAGTACATATAAGTTCTAGATTATTTATTAATAATTGACGTTCACAAATGTAATCTCACCATTGTATATAAATTCTATAGTATTCTCATGAAGAAAAAAAGCTCGTGGCCATCTATGCGTCCAAATGAAATACTAATTTTTGTTGAGGGATCTCGGTAAGGCGATCACAGCGAACCTATCGACCAAATGTCTACCTATAAAATCGTGTTTCATGACAATACTATAGATTGGATATACAATGATCTCACTACAATGAAAATAAGGCGAAGATGATTTTAGACAACATTCGCTTTCATGAACTCGATTTCGAATCTTCCCATACAAAAACTTCCTTTTTTCCAACAAACCAACAAAATATACATATTTTTTTATTTAAGCGAAGTAGCACACGCCGGGTATTCACTAGTGCATAGGTTCATAAGACATTCGGCTAGAAGAAACACATTTCACATTTGTATACAAATATTTGTCGGTTCACAGATTTACCAGCTGGAGTTTGATTAACCCACATCTCTCCTATTTTCCAATTCGAGTTGTGTGCAAATGCAATTTTGTTGGATTTGGTGGATCCCAAATGCAAGTTACCTCGCAATAGGCAGCTAAAATAGCCAAATTTTAATGTGTGAGAAAGCTTCTTAATGTTTCAAAACAAAATAAATGAATTTTTGACAGCTCTCAGTAGTTGTCTATCAAAGTGATGCCAATTTTATAATAATTTTTGGTGATCACCTTACACAGACGGAAAATAAACTGTGATCACATTTGATTATCATAAATGTGACAATCACCAATCACCTTAGGCGATTCCACCCCTGGATTGTGTTCAGTAATTAGAATATTAAGCTCGTCGTAATTATTTGCAAATCCTTGCATATTCCATTGCAAGGCTACGAGAACCATATTCGAATGACAATTATTCCACATACTTTTATTGGCTGCGGCCAATAGAAGGGTGGGGGGATTTTGATTTGTTGAGAAGTGAGATGATGAAGGATTATTTTGTGTGATATTTACGTTTTTTAAATTTGGGGGGTTTAAGTGTCGACTCCGCTGCCCAGATGTTGAACCGACCGAGCTCCTTGAGGAGCTCGGAAGATTCAATTCCTGGCCAGCAGAGCCGTTGTCTTTGAGGTTAATTTTGTGGGTATTATTGGCTGTCATCGTCATCCATTGGAGTGGGAACAAAGTATTGGTTTTTATCGATAAGAGATTGAGTTGTTTTGGATAAAGGGGAGGAGTTTGAGTGAGTTGAGCTCGATTGAGAAGTATTTAAATTTGAGTTTTTGTCTGTCTTATTTGTGATATTGTTTGTTGTTATAGAATTTGATGAGGTATTGTTACTGTATTCGTTAGAAGTAAGTGTAGTTGTATTTATTTGTTTATTTTTTTTTAGTCCAGCTGCAATTGCTTGAGTGGATATTTGAAGAGGTTTCGGGGGTAATGATAGTGGTGGAAGTTCGGAAGATGAAGGTAAATTTTGTTCAGTATTATTGCTTTGGATGAAATGTGTCTTTTTGTTTGTATGATTGTCCGTTGCTATTTGTAGGTCAGGTATTTTTTTGTTGTTTGTCACGTGTGTGGTTGATATAAGTTCAGTTGGTGGTGAAGAGGTAGGTGTTGGATTATTTTGTTTTGCTTTGCTGGCAAATGTGTCATGATTTGAATTAATTTGGGAGGGAAATTGGTCATTGTAGATGCGTTTAGCATCGGCTAAACTGCACTTTTTCTGGGTTTTGATTTTTAAAATTTCTTTCATTTGAATGAATTTTGGGCAGTCTTTGGATGTAGAGGGATGGGAGGCGAGGCAGTTTGCGCACAAAATTCTTGAACACTCGGAGTTAGCATGTGGTGGAAGATTGCATATCTGGCACATGGGGGTGCCGTTGCATCGTTTGGTGGTGTGTCCGAGTAACTGGCAATTCCGGCACCGCATGGGATTAGGAATATATTCAGTTACCCTGGCATTATACCAGCCGATTTCAACGGTACTAGGAGTTTGAAATGTGTCGAAAGTGAAAAGCATCAAGCCTGTTGGACGTTGGCTTCCATCTACTTGTTTTGTAAATTTGTAGACATCCGTTACTTTTTGCATTTTCATTTCCGATATAATTTCTGCCTCGGGAACGTTAATAAGACAGGGAGCGTAAACTATGCCTTTAGACGAGTTGAGTTGGTTATGCATAGTGATTGTGACAGGGCAAAGGTTAGATAGATTTTTTGTCGAAATGAATCTGTCTGCGACAGTTTGATTTTTTGTTAGGATTAATATTTTACCGTCTCTGAGTTGTGAGATCTGCTCATATTCAGTGCTTATTGCATCGATAGCTTTTCTAAATGCAAAAATGCTCACTGATGAAAGTGGTTTATTTTCACTTTGAGGGGCGATAACAATAAATCTAGGGTTTTTATAATTGATAGTTTTAGGGAGTTCAGGGAATGGATCAGAGGGATTAAACGTTGTTTTGTTTCTTTTCGCTTGGGGTTCGGAAAGTGCGACTTCAGTGAGCGCGCTGAACCTATTTCCCGTTTTCATTTTCGGCCCTGGGGCCATGATGTGTAAGAAACACTATCACTCGCGAGATAAGTAGAAACTGGGTACTACAAAACGAGTGAAAGAGAAAGAAGTAATATTCTTTGAGTAGGTAACGGAAAGTGGAAAAAAAATGTATGAACTTGCACACAATAGAAAGCCGCCGGTTGGAACAATGCTTACAGCACGAGAGCTAGTCGGTGACTGTTAAATTAATTTATTACAGTTTCTATTCATAAATGGTGTCAGGTCGAAAAATATAAAGTTTACAATTTTGAACTTGTCATAGGTCTGACTTAAAGAGATTTGGACTTATGACAACAAATCTTCAAAATTGTTTTTTGCTTAAAACTATCTCAAACCAAAAAATCAAATAAATGTTAGCTGTATTTTATATTTTCTCCCAGATCTGATCTGTACTGAATTTGCTTACAAAAACAACACAAAATCCAACTTTGATTTTCGATTTCGGTTTACAAATCCATTCTGACCACACACCCTTAAGGCCTGGTCAAACAGAACGCGATCCGGCGATCTTTGTGAGAAATTACAAACAAAATTTGATCGTCGCGATCTTTTTTACCCAATGAAGTATTGATCGTATCGCCGGATCGCGTTCTGTTTGACCAGGCCTTTAGCATTTCCTTGCAAAAATTAGTTTTTTATCTGACGTGTAGATGGCTTGTTTGTGTTGAAAATAGAGTAGAGAAAAAATACAGAAACAAAAGGATAAGCAGAAATAGGTATATAAAAATCTCGTCACACTAGGATCCTGTTTGTTTTATTATTATAATCTAATCCGGATTTGGGGGATAATAAAATACAGCTGTTATAACTTATAGAAATTTAAAGTTTTGATCTTGGGATCAAATCTTGAATAGATGGAAACAAGCCTCCCATAGTTGGGGGAGGCTTGATCACTTTGACTTTTTGCTTTTTTCTTAAAAGAGCTACGCTCAGTGTTGTGTTCCGTGTAAAAAAGGAAACAAATGAATGTTGCTTTGTTTAGAAATTAGCCCGGGGCTTGTAGGAGACTTCAAAAGGGATCAAGTCTCCTTCTTCTCTACTACTGTAGACCAATTTTTTGTTTGTAAAATAATCAAACTCAAGATTTAATGCAATGTTAATACTACCATTATCCAGGGTGTTTTGCATAATGGTTGTCTGATCGTTGCGTAAGGCCGTTGCACTCAATCTTTTATATACAGAGATATTTATGTACCAAAAAAAACTCTTTGGTGCGGTCGCAGCGAGGAGCTTTGTTGTTAAATGGATTGAAAAAATGTTTTTATACAAATTTGGTAGAAAAAGTTGTCAAGTGGTACAAATTTGGGCTTAAGCTTTTGAAATAAGCTTCTATCATCCAGAAGAAACAAAACAGATGAGTGAAAGAGTGAGTAAAGAAGGATAAATTCTGGGAATAAATCGAGATCTGCAAATTCGTTTTTTGATCAAAATTTAAAATAAAAATTATCAAAATCAAAAGAGATGTTTCAACAGCTCTATTCATAGATGAAAAACATTTTTTATTATAAGGTTTTATAATTCAAATTCTATATACTACTGAAATGAATCATCCAAGTAGAAGACTAAGCATTAAGGATTGGACTTGTTGGATTTTTGATTCAAAATAGCTTTTTATGGCCTTTAGTTCTACAAATTGGCTTTTCGTTCGGCTTACTCACTTTGTTGTTTGCTAAAAAATCCATTTAAGTTAAACTTAACTTAATACAAATTGCGTATGACAAAGCCCTCACTTGTCACTGATGAGTCCAAGTTTTTTGCTAAAAAATCCATGTAAGTTAAACTGAACTTAATACAAATTGCGTATGACAAAGCCCTCACTATGTCACTCATGAGTCCAAGTGAGTAAGCCGGACGAAACGCCAGTTTGTAGGACTTAAGGCCATACAAAGCTATTTTCGAACATTTTTTACTACCAAAAGAAAACACCATTACATCTAGGAGTTTTTTTTTTTTTTTTATAAAAAAAAAATTTGAATTGGAATACCTTCAAGTAATGAATCATATTCTTGGCCTGTTTTTTATTTTAATAGTTTTTATTATTTCGCCATCCAGTATGATTCATTTCTCACTTGGAGTTCTAGATAGTTGGTTCTTCGTTCAACACTCATGCATAAATCTATCATTAAAATCAGTAACTACTGTACTCATGTCGACTGTTAAATTTAAACTGGATATGAAAAGAGTGACGTTCATCGCGTATAAAATATCACCTATGAATGAAGCGTGGCGAACAAAAAAATTTCAAATTTATTTAAATTCTTGAGCTGCATTTATACTTTCGATTTTATCTTCTGTGTACTTTGTTTGTTGTTGACCGTACGCGGAAAAACGAGAGTCTAAATGATACCACCGAACACGAAAAAGGCAGAAATTTAAAGCCTTTTTGAATTTGCGATGAACGTTGTTCGTTGTTGTAGAAACAACGTTCACCGAATGAATGAAGAACGAATATGTAAACGGAGGGTCCCTTCTATGTAACTTAATTCTACTTTCAAATCAAATGTTAACGCTTCCAACTTTTTTCTTTTTCAGATTATAAGCGCTTGCTAAAGAATTAAGAGCGCTTTCTGGCGGGACGGTCAATACTTTATTGGAAAAGTAAGAACGCGGCTCGGCGGTTAAATTTAGATTGCAAATTTTTACAAAAAGCCGCCGGAGTTACATAGCTAGGCCCCAGCTTAACATTCATAATTGGGCAATTAGGGAGTCATCCTATCTACCAGCCTTCATCAGTGTGCACAGACTAGAAACGTCTTCCATGCATGCATTGGATGCTCAGCTTAAAGGTGGCCCTAAACGATGAACATTCTCGCCGAACTTGTTCGTGCTCGCTATATTTTTCTCGTGTAGGAAACGGTTTGCAGTTGGCGAAAAATTTCAATTTTGCCGTGTTCGTTGGCTTAAAAGCTCGCAATGTAGGGCCATATTCGCGGGCAAACTTCATTTTTGCTATGAACTGTACTGTTAAATTACTATAAGCGCAACCACTTGCGCTTCTTTATCGCACATATTTACGCTTGGAAGAATCAACACGAAATGAATGTTCGCCGTGTAGGGGATAACGCAAACAAACAAGTTCGGCGAACATGTTCGTCGTTTAAGGCTACCTTTAGCCACAAAATGAGAAAACACACATTTATTTATCTCTAAGTTCTTTAACAGTTACTAAATTTCGTTATCTCTGTATAATGAAAACACTCATGGCAATCGAAGAAGATTTTTTTTTATTTCATTAAGTCCACACTACTCGGTACCGATTCTTACCGTTTGTCTTTTGAAGATTTCCATCGGATAAAAAAAAGAATTAAGTCATTTCATTGAAAACAGGTAATTTAATTATTTGCGTTGACGATTTCTTATTAAAAGTTAAATCATTTGTTCACTTTTTTTAGTTGTTTTTACTCAAAGCTTTTTGTACTTAAAAGGTATACACACATATATTTTAACTGAAAAGGGAAGAAAAAAGAGCTCCAGATAAATCATCCTCAAAACAGCTCTAAAGCAACATACCCTTTAGGTTTTTGTTCACATTTACCAACATAACAAATTTTTGTGGTTTTTTCCCTATCGCTGCGTATACTAAGAAATTTCTGCTGAGGGTAGGAAACTTATCAAGCTTAGAAAAGCGGATCCTTTTTTAAAACATCAGTGTAACTTAGATTCCAAATGCAGATTGACTATAATGTAAAAATTTTGACACTAACAAAGACAACTTAACGAAACAAAATTGAATGGAGAAATCGCAAAACCTAAACCATAAAAAGGGCAAGAATTTTTGAAATTTGATCATCTGGAGCGATGAATCGAAGTTAAAAGTTTTAAGAAATGATGGATGGCTACAAGTAAGGCGGACTTCATTGAACAAAAATTGAATCCTAAACATAACGAAAAAACCGTTATCCATCGGTGATGGTTTATAGATGTTTGTTCTCGGTGCGTCAAATCTTGTTTTGAATCGCGTTCCTTCTAAGTTGTACAGCAGCCTGCTCAAAGCCTTGATTTGTTTCTAATAAAATCCTTTTCTTTGGGATATATAGTAATATAAAGCCTTGGTCGGTACAATGGGAAATAGTTTTGCCCAAAAAAAATAAGAGATTTCCAAATACAATGATATTTAAAAATACAAAAGGAGACATAACATAGCTACTAATTTAGATTTTGGTTCATACATGACCAAAATTTTAAACAAAACACGTTAAGGTTCCAGCCCGATGTAAAAGTCAACGTGAAAAAGCAATCAAATCTCAGAGTTTCCCAACACCAGATAGGTACATAGGAGTTGTAGTGGGAGGAAAGAATAGGTCTGATCCTTTACTTTGGGTTTCTGTGATTTTAAGTCTAAACTTGTGTCAAAATATTTTTTTTATATGAACTTTGACACAACTTTGGACTGAAATGCAGAGAAAATCACAGAAATTCAAAGTAAAGGAACAGACTTAATAATAGTGCTCCCAATTGTTAAAATTCAGTCAGGTGGATAAAATGTTTTCATTATCAAATAGGTTTTATCAGGTATGTAAATATTTGTTAATTTGTTTTCGTCAGAGTAGCAAGCTTCATTGAACACAGCAAGATTAGATAAGCATCCTACAGAGGATCTTCTCCAATGCGTTTATAGATATTTTTTTAATCAATTTGCCCAGAATTTATTCATATAAATTAATCACTTACGATAACCTTTGTGAGCACAGCACAACCTCAATTGTCATTAAATTTAAACGAAGACCACAGCAATCACTTCAAACTTACTCAGACTGATTTTTCCTCCAAAAATTGAACCCTTGTCGAAAGCATCCTTCCATTTGAATGGCACCTGAAGTTCATTAACCGGAATCTTTGCTTCTAATGCGCATATTTGATCATAGTACCTGAAGAATAGATGAGGGAAAGCTTGGTTTATTACCTTAACTAGTTAGTGATTTCTTTTCTTTATTTTGTGTTAAATACCCAGCAGAGCAATTGAAAGAATTATCAACAACAACTTTGCTAATTCCGTCCAATGACTCACACACTGTTTGTCATTTAATTCAATTCTCATTTATTCGGAGTCAGCACTTGGTGAGAGTTGATCACACAATTAATTTTATTTATTTAGATGTGGAATGAGATTTGTATTGTGCATAAAAGAAAGAAAAAATTAACTCACGCATAGACTATCTCCAATGATGCTTCGTATTTGTCGAAGAATTTCCAAATAGCTGTATTTCTCTGCTTTGAGAACTCGGCGACTGCTTCGGAGTAGTTGACTTTGTCTGAGCCCGGGCCACTGTAAGTGCTTTGGATGAGATTAGTAAGTGGTTTCACAATATCCACTTCGGATGGCTTCTTTAGGGGAACGCCCAGTAACTTAGACATTTTAACTTTTATTGAATTGAAATATTTTTAAATAAATTCAAACGAAACAAAGACAATTAATAACAAATTAGATGATATAAGAAATTCCAAAAATTTTCAACTTCGACACTTTTTCTCTTCTTCTTTTTTCTTCTTTCCTGGAGCAAAAATTTGTGTTGCCTTTTGCTTTGTGATGACGAATTATTTTACCGCACCGAACGAACTGGATTTTGACAGCCAGCTGACATGTGGAAAATGGATGAGTGCATTCAGTGAAGCAAAAGGGCAGTGTTCGAAAATAGATCTCGGAATGACTACACGAATTCAAAGTTTCGAGCAGTGGTCGCGTTCGGATGGTAAAGAAATTGGCGAATGGAGTCACGGCACCTAGCAGTCAGCGTGTGTAGCCTACTTGTGAGGTAGATTTTTTTCCGATTTGACATTCAATGCATTTCCCATAAGAGAAAACCAAAAAATGCTGTTGAAAACTTTAATTTTACTAATTAATTTTATATGAATACTTATCTATATTATAGTTGCGAAGCAATAACAAATAATGTTACTTTGTAAATCAAAAAGAATATTTATCCAAACTTATGAATAATTTCCTTTATTTTGCAGATGAAAAATGTAAACAAACCTGTATTGTTGTTGTTGCTTTCCAAAATGGATTCATGTCGTCAAAATGATATCATGTGCGTAGTCAGGGTAGGAGGTTTAGGAGATTAGGGTCAATTATTAAGAAAGTTTATATAATTTTATTATTATTAGAAAAAGCTCACTAGGTAAGCTTTGTGAAAATTTTTGTATAAGGATGAATGTAGGTGTGCAATATTTGCATCTATTTATGCATTGCGTTCGTGTATTTGTACTCTCCTTACAGAAAGAGGACTTAAATCTTTTGGCCCCGTTTGTGAAATAAGTTTTTAAAATGGATTTTATATTTAGAATCTAGTGAAACCTTGGGGCTAGTGACACCCCTAATTGAATATAATATAGAGGATTTTATTTTTTGATTATATTTTGTATTTGTATATAGGAAGTTAAAATTTGTTTTTTTTTTGCGTTTAGGCTATTTACCCAGATTCTTTTTTTTAAATAAATTTGATAAAAAGTTTTAAAAAATTATAAGATTAACTGAATAGGTATTTCCTATCTTTGGCATTGTTCGATCTTACAACAACAAAAATGCTACATATTTTCAATTCTGAGTTAAATTTTTTAATTCATAGTTTTAAAACATTCTTCGAAAATAAAAGCATTTTTTAATAAAATTTAGCAAGAAAATTTATTCACAAAAAAAAATTACTCTATTCGTAGAACCTCGTTTTAACAACAAATAAGTATATTTTATCGAGCAATGTTGTTGTTGCTTCTAGTTGTAGAGTTTTTTACATTTTTCATACAAAAATTAAAGTGTTTTAACAATCAGTTTTGATATAGATATTTTACGTTTGATTTATAAACTAATATGTTTTTTCATTCTATTTCACTCATAATATGAATACCCATTCATATAAAAGTTATTAGGAAAATTAATGTTAATAAGACCATGTTTTGCATTTCTCTTATGGGAAATACATTGAACGTCAAATCGAAAAAAAATCTATCTCACAAGTAAGCTACCTGCACTGACTACTAGTAGGTGTGGAAAGCAACTTACCAGGTGTCAATAGGGTATCTCATACTTTAGAATCCGATACGTTGCCGGACGACCAAAACCGGATACGTAACATTTGCTGTCAAAAGAGTGAGAGCTGCTAACAAAAGGAAAAACAAATTGAATTTTTCAGCAACCATTTATACCAAATGCAAGAGTTGAACAAATTTTAACTTTTACTGCAGCATTTTTGACATCTATTCCAGCTGCGTCCTGCATTCTGTTCAGGCAGTAAAACTTCGTAATTCTGTCACAAATTGTATGGAAAATTTGACAGATTTACGAAGTTTAAAACTTTACAACGATTACGACGAGTTTACGCTGTTGCATGAATACTCTTATTATTAAGTTGCATTGCAAATGATTTTAATATGCATTTAAATAAAATTTGGAAATTTGTTTGCTCAAAAAAAAAATCCGACGTGGAATCGCAAATCCAAATAATAGTCAGCTGTTCTTCAAATCTCCCATCAGATAGTTGAATATCCCGAAATTTTTTGGATAGCTTGAGATTTCTTTCTCACATCAGCTGCTTCACTCATCAGCTATTTTTTCCTATGGGATTACAACAACACAAATCCGGATCGCTTAAGATACGCAGCCGAACCCGCCCAGTAGTTGTGAATGTAGTAAAAGTGCTGCTACACTATCCCACCAAATATTTATGTCAGAAAAAAGTTGGAAGGAATTTCATACAACTGCCAAATATGTGTGATGAAAATGACTTTCATATTTTGCTTCCACACTTGCATCCAAGCAAATCAGTCTCACCATTAGTGTTTTTTGCTTGCCCGAGGCTTAGACGAAAAAAACTATGGGGCTAAGCAATTTAGATGATAAATGCAATAACAATAAGGCACCTTCGGGCTTAGCTAAGTAATGTCTCAGCACTATTAATAAAAATTGCTTATTCTACCTTTATTCCACGATTTTACTAAACCCTGGAATAAGTTAAAATTTTAACTAAAAAAAATGTATGTTCGTGGAATAGAGATCTCTACCAAATTGTCAAAGTCAAAGTGACAGCTAACAATTCGGCACGTTTGACAGACGCTATTACCAAAAAAACAAAATCCAAACATTTACACTCCACTTCAAATGAATAGGGACACAAATTTTCAAAGGTTCTTTTTCGATTTTTTCTCAACATTGTGCATTAATGAATCATTTGATTATCCTTATTGTTTGTTTATGGAAAACTTCATTTCTAACTCCAGTTTTTAAAAAAGGTGATAAAACTGACATTTCGAATTATAGGCCTATATCCAAATTGTCATGTATTCCAAAGCTCTTTGAACAAGTTGTGTGTGAGACCTTAGCATTCCATACCAAGAATTTAATTTGTGAACAACAGCATGGGTTTGTGAGAAGAAAATCAACAGTAACAAACCTCCTTACATTCTTACATAAATGTTCTAACGCGTTAGAAAATGGAAATGAAATGGATTGTATATATACTGACTTCTCTAAAGCGTTCGACCAACTTAGTCACAACATTATTATCTTCAAGCTAAAATCTTTAGGATTTACAACATTTTTTATCAATTGGATAAAATCATACCTTGAAAATAGATCCTACCAGGTAAAATTTAGAAACTGCCTTTCAAACTCATTCAAGGCTCACTCCGGTGTGCCCCAGGGAAGTCATCTAGGCCCATATCTATTTATTCTTGCTATAAATAATGTTGTTTCTTGTATACGTTCAAGTGATATTCTTATATTTTCTGATGATATGAAAATTTTTAAGACGATAAAGGCTAACCAAGACCACTTTCTTTTGCAAGCCGATATTGACAGTTTCGCTACTTGGTGTGATAAAAACGGTCTTTCTCTTAACCCTGCCAAATGTCAAACAATTACTTTCTCAAGAAAGCGACCTGCAAATGCTTTTAATTACTCTATTTCACAACACAAACTCTGTCGAGTCTTAAGTTTCAAGGACTTAGGTGTTAACTTTAGTTCCAATTTAGAATTCACTGAACACATTAACTTCATTGTTAATAAAGCAAGCTCTATGCTTGGGTTTATAAAACGTTGGGCAAAGGAATTTGACGATCCGTACGTTACTCTTTCTTTGTAAAATTGTTATGTACGACCTCATCTAGAATACGCTTCTCAAGTATGGTCTCCTTTTTATGAAATTCATAAATTTCGTATTGAATCAATACAACATAAATTCATACGCTTTGCTCTGAAAGATCTTCCTTGGGCTGATCCATTCAACCTACCATCATATGAACACAGGATCCAGCTACTGCAGGTTCAAACCTTATATCAAAGGCGGGTTAATAATGATCTAATATTTCTTCACCAACTTATAAATGGTCAAATTGATGCTCCTGATTTGTTAGCGTGTATTGGCATAAATTACCGCGGAGGATCGCACCATGTGCGAAGATTTGAACTTTTACACGTTAATTTCCATAGAACTAACTACGGTATAAATGAGCCTCTTAACCGCATGTGCAAGATTTTTAATTTAAACGGCTCCTCTGTTGATTTTAACATAAGTAAGATGGGATTAAAGAAAGTATATCGAACCAGTGCTCCACGGTCGTGATTGTTTTAACTTCTTGTAACTATGACTTAAATATCTTGTGTATTGTTTAATTATGTACCTATGTATATAGATTTTTTTTGTTAAATTTTGTGTATTTATTAGTATATTATTATGCATGTGTTAGATTGCCTTTTTTACTAACCACTAACACATGCACTTATGATGAGCCTCTGATTGTAGGTGGCAGCTTGCTCTAAGCTCACTACAACTAAGAATCTGAGGTGTAAAAAAAAAAAAAAAATGTAGAAAACAGCATAAGGATTTTTTGTTAAATAATTTTTGTCATTATATATTCTTTCGATAAAGCGAATAGTTGAGAATTTTTGAAGTTGGCCTTATTTCACTTTGTAAATGAGAAATAACGCCAACTTGGTGTTATTTCTCAAAATAAATTGGCGTTATTTCTCTTTGCCAGAGTGAAATAAGACCAACTATTTGAATTGGGTGTTATTACACTTTTGCAAAGTGAAATAAGGCCAACTTTCAAAAGTTGGCCTTATTTCACTTGGCCTTATTTCACGGCACCCAACAATACGGAGTTATACCAAACACATTATAGGTGGTTTTTGGCAATCACAGGGGAATCGGATGAAAAAAACGACAGTGGGAGTTAGCGACAAAATGACAGAAAAAAAATGGAGTTTACATATAAACTATAGATAACAAGTATGAAATTCTTGCCGACAACACAATTTTTATCTGGACTAAATTTCTTAAACTTCCGCTTTCCACCACTTTCATCAGATACGTTGTTTATTACAACTTTCTATTTTTACTAATTGGTCACAAGTAGGCGTATTATTGTACTAAAAAAAACATTTTGTAAAAGTTACTGATTTTAACTTCCAAATTTACATGAATTTTCTGTCAAAAAGTGCCTTTTTAGAATTAAAAATTTCACTACCAAATGATACAATTATGATTATATAATTAATGAAAATCGTGAATAATAAATTGAATTTATACCTACTAAAAAAAAATTGTCAAAAAAGCACCGTTAGGTATGTATAAAAAATTGACTTTCAAAAATGCGTTCTTTCAAAATTTACAACCATTTTTATTTTGTATTATTAAAATCTTTTTTAGGTACAAAATTAAAAATTTTCTACAATAGTTACATATGTATATAAATATTAAGGGTATTCATTCAACAGCGTAAACTCGTCGTAAACATCGTAAAGTTTAAAGCATAGATACACCATATAAAGATGACAATCCTTCGTACGTTTCACCCCCCAAAACCCATTTGTTTACATTGTTGTATTTGTAGTTTCATTCTGTATCCATGAATAAATGTAAAATGCAACAACAATATAACGAGGTGAGAATGTTTTGCTTTGACAGATGAATTTTTTTTAGAAATCTGTCGAGAACAAACAACATATATATTTTATTTAGTTTTTAAAAATAAGTAAATGATTTTTGTAAAAAGAAGTGAGGTCAACAAAAACCTCGTTAGTCGTTATGGTCTCTTAACTTAACATGCCACTTCAATAGGACATAAACGGATAGGTACTCGAGCGCTAGTCTTCTTTTGCACATATGCTTAGGAAAAAGAAACAATGGAGGCACAAAACCCATGTTCATGAAACGACATACCGTACAAAAACCATACTGATTCGATTGCGATATTGGATGTTTTCCATATCCAGTGAAACGATATGTTAAGGCGGAGAACGTAAGCGATGTCCACTAATTTTCCATTTACAATTTTATATATTTCTAGAGGCAGGTCGCCACGACGTTTTTTGTTTGTCCAGAACCTTTGAACCTGTTTATATCAAAGAAGGCATTTATGGTGCATACCTCTTGATAAATGACAAGCAAGCTGCGATTTTCGAATGAGCCAAACAGATAAATTATGGTCCAGATGCTACCGAAAAAAGAATTCCTTGCCGATTCAATGGTGTTATTTAAAAAATTCTTTATGACAACATAATGCTTCCAGGCAAAAAGTTTGCAAAAATAAACTCATAATAATCTTGTTTTAAACAATATTTTTATTTTGACATAGATCACGTTCTTATAATCTTGAATTTAAAAGTTATTATAGACTATCAGCAAGGAGAACTTAAATGTTATTCCAAATAATGAGGTTAAGAACGTGTGTACATAATTTTTATATTACACAATAAGAGTATTCATGCAACGGCGTAAATTCATCGTAAACGTCAAGTTGTAAAATGCGTAAATCTGACTAATTTTCCATACAAATTGTGACGGATTTACGATGTTTAAAACTTTACTATGTTTACCTACGACGGCTTTACACTGGTTGTATGAATACCTACCTTTACTTTAATACTTTTATTTTATATTTTGTTATTTTTTTTAAGTAGGTAGTCAATAACTCCAATAAACTAATTGAAGATACTAAAAAATAAGATTTGCATTGCATCCAAGTATTTTTAATTATATTCAGAATGCAAAAGTGTATTTTTGATTTTTAACTCTAATGCTCAGTTCTTTTGGCTTGTTCCTGTATACGGATTCTCTATTGGGCACTACCGGACGTAGGTACTAATGCTTTTTCCACATCAATTCTTAATTCTTGCTGTTGACATAACAAGATATGAATCTATTAAGTTAAAAAACAAGAATAAGAGACAAATTAAAAAAGAAAAACAAAATAGAACTGTGAAACTAGATTTTTCACCTTCTCTTGTTTGCGTTTGGACTTGGAGATGGTCCGAATGGTCCTCATCGTCAAGTAATAAGTTTTCTTCCCGTCATTATCACACAGGAGCGATTTATTTTCTTAAAGGTGCTGTTGTGTCAGTAGCACCTAGTAGTGAATTATTGCTTTTTTCTGGGTAAAAATGGTGTGCCGTGTGTGGAACATTTATTATCCGGACAAAATGACTGCAAGACCCAAAGTAGACAATCGAAATGTTTAGCTTCCAAGAACCTGTTCACAATGCAAATTCATTATGTATACCTACAAAAGTAAAGTATGCAAATGGGATAAATCTCCAAATATAATATTATTTAAGTACCTATTAATTTGATAAATGTAGCTTCCTTTTGTTGTTAATAGGTCTGCTTTCTCTTATTTATATATTTTCAATAACAAATTCCAATTTTTTTGTTTTGACATTTGTTTGATGTCTGAGGTGAACTTTTTTATGAATCGTGGTGAACAAAACAAAAGGGATGTGTTCATTTCATTTATGGTATGGAAACACTTTTTAAGTCCGGAAACACACCAACACAAATTTGCGTTATGCACTTTGTCGAAAATTAAAAAAAATATTTCGACATACGAACATACATTTTTGCGTGGCAGTTATGAGCAACAACTTGTTCATTTAATATATTTATATGTAAGCATATCATTTCATTTTTTTTGCACAAAATAGTAATAAATGCAACATACCTAATTTATTCATGTCGATTATTTCCTGTGTTTTTTTTAAACTTTTCTCGATAAGTGCGAAAAAGAACGAAGGCCTGATTTCACATTCGCACCCACTGAATTTTGACAAGAGTCTCACGTAAAAGGCCTATGTGTAAAAGATAACTTACCATACACATTGTATTATTTATTTACATTTAAGGACGCATACATATTAAGAAGACACAAAATTACACCACGGACATTTTTCTATGTCGAAAATATTTTTTTTCTCACCTTAAGGAATTTTTTTACTCAAAAGAACTGTATACTTAAAAAAAGAATTTGTATATTGTTTTTTCACAAAAAAATAGCTCTAGCGGGAAAAAATAATTTTACTTTTTTAATTTTGCAAAAGTGGCCAATGTAGTTAAGGCTTTACTCATATAGACTAATGAATTATAAATATAAAAGTAATTTGTACTATTTAATTTATTAAAAAGTATCAGTCTTATTAATTAGATTTCTTAGACGGTTGACTAGTTAGACAGTTTTTTAAAAGTCCTGAATAGTTGGAAATATGCTTTATTTAATTAAATAAAATATCAACTTAGACAAATCTTACACAACCAATGCCGTTGTCCAAGTAAGACAACTTAAGGACAACAGTAAACAATGTTTATTAGAAACTTGTTTGAGTTGGACGGTATAGTCTACTCTAAAGTAAGACAAAGTTTATAAATATGACTATATAAGTTTAACATACTTTTGAAATTATCTCTACTTATACTATGTTCCCACCAAAACGAAATCTGAGATTCCAGCTGAAAAATTTGGAGATCTTGAGTTGGTGGAGTGGGATTTCATTAAGATTTCGTTGAAATCTAGGGTTTTATTTTAGATCTCGTTGAAATTTTCATTAAATCTTGTTCCATCACCTTGAAATATCAAAAGTTTTCAACTGAAATCTCGGATTTCATTTTGGTGGGAACATAGTATTAAATGAAAATTGAAATCAATTGTTAACAATATAAGATTAATTTCTCTGGCACAGCGAGTAAGGCTAGTCGCGCACATGTAACTTATTTCAGTTTCGGAACTGTTTGGTTGCAAAAATGAGTCCTATGGACTCATATGAGACTGCGCGCACACGCAGATTGTGTTTTGACACAAACTGGGCGATTGCCCGAAATCAGTTTTTCACACATTCAACCAAATAGTTGCGTACCATACCAACCATACGTCGGCTTAGAGTGAAAAGCAGCTAACTCCTATTTTGCATTTTTTAATAAAAAAATATTAAAACAAATGTGTTCACATTATTTGAATATAACCAAAATTACATTAATTATTTTTCGGCACTCGCTTTTGCTAAATTCAGTGAAATTGAAAAGATTTGATAGAGTTTTGTATTTTTAAGCAATTTTTGAATTGGTCTATAATGACAAAAAAAATGTGGAGTTAGCCGCTTTACACTCTAGGCCGACGCATATCATTGAATTTTGTTCTTTCAAAAGTGACTTATGTTCTCTGTGCGGAAGAAAACAAATGTATCTGTTCTTTATTTTCTGAGCAAAAGACTAGGACAAAGTCAATACTCTTTTTCTTTGAATTTATCAGATAAAAAATTAAATAAATATTATCAGTGTGTTGGTTAAGTTCCGAGTGATTACTTGTGGAGTTGCTCATGTGTGCGCTCATCGTTCAACTTGTGACTAAACTGTTTTGTTACAGTATCTAGCAGTTGCATGTGCGTGACTAGCGTGATGGGTTCGTTAAAAGTATAATTAACTCTGTGATTAATCTCTAGAAATAAATTACGATTCAATGCTTTGAACATTTTTTTAAGTGCTAGTTATATTTAGAGAAAATTTTCTTTGTTATGCGCTTACTGATAAACGAAATTTTCTTTCCTTTGTACAATTTTTATATAAGAAAACAGATGTTAGTAAGGAGTTCTTTGGATTTTTTAACTTTCTTATATCCATAACCTACTTTTTTCTTTTTATTAAAATTTTCTCCAAATCTTCCACACAATTTCAATTTGAATGATATATAAGGTGAAGTTATCACTTTAAAGCTCGTTCTTCCCGTTTTTATACTTTTTGAACATGTCCACGATTTTCAAAAATAACCGACAGATTAATTCACCACTCCTATCGGACCTATGGTGAATGGAGGAGTTGATTCTATGTGTGCGTTTTTCACTGTTTTTCACTAACACTTTGCAAATCTAGTACATCAGCTGTTCGCTTCAGCTTGTAGGCAAATCAAATTGACAGCTGAGGATTGACTTCTTTATTTCATATTCTCTGGTTTAAAGGCCCTCCCAAACCAACGCGAAATCATAGCGAATCATTCGCAAAGGCGTTTTTTTGTTGTTGTTTAGCATTGTGTATCTTTCATATTTTGTATTATTGTGAATGATTTCGCGTTGTTGGCGAATGTTTCGCGTTGGTTTGGGAAAGCCTTAAAACTTCGTAAATCTGTCAAATTTTGCATACAAATTGTGACAGAATTACGAAGTTTAAAAGTTTACAACGTTTACGACGACTTTACGCTGTTGTATGAATACCCTTATTATTTAATTTTAATTAATTAATTTTATGTTCTTGAACATTTTTTTGCTAAAAATGCTATAGTGTAAGTTACATTTGCTTTAAAAAAAAGCCATTTTTTCCATTTTCTCGTTTTCTTAGAGGTTTTTAACAAAAACTAGAGTACAAAATTAAACTTTTTTTCCAATGATGTCCTAGAGAACAAGTTTATCTGTCCGTTGACACCTTAATTGTTTTGATCGGACAAGTACATGCTTCACAATCTTTTTCGTGCAATCACCATTTCGGTCCGGAACACTCTTGAGCCCCTTAAAGTTCTCTCAGCCAAATAAAAAAATGCGGAATAGCGAAAGATTAGCCTTATTCCATGGATTAAGTGCAAAATGTTACTTATAAAACAAAATTTCTGCTATGTGACGTTTACTATGCTAAACCACCGAAGCAGATGGTTAAGCGAAGAAATAAGCAGAAGACTCTTTTTTTATTGGCGTTGGTCTCAAAATATTTACATTTTCAATAACATTTTATTTACAATGTACAATGATTTCATTAGGCTCTGAAGAATATAAAGCAAAAGATTATTTATACATAAATGGTTTGGTTAATTTTTATGAACTTACTTTGTCGTTGGTGCTCAGACCCTCGCTTCTTTTCCTTTTTTTAATTAATTTTTCCCTAATACCTAGTAATAGTTGTGTTTATTTGCATGTCCAAATAAAATTGTGTGAAAAAAACGACCACAAAGCAAAACAATTTACTTGTTAAATACAACAACAACTATGTCCATATAGAGTTAGCTAAGTCCAGATAATTAACTGGAGTTAACTTTTGTCCCGATAAAAACGGTAATGCCAAACTAAGATTGTCGTTGTGTTATCGATCGTTTATATAGAAACGTCAAATATTTGTTGGTAAGATAATTCAAAACAAAATGGCAGAACGCTATGTTCTAGGTAAACAAATGTTGAAATGTCTCTATGTCATTTTTTTCGCCAAACTCCATCAGCCGAATTTATTAGATTTTCTTAAGATGTCTCTTAGAGGTCAATTAGTTAAGTTTGCTTAAATATTTAAGTTGCCTTTAAATTACGTTACTTAAATTCTAATCTATAATCAATTTTCTATTGCTACTTAACTAAACGATTGAAATGTAACGTAACGTGAGAAAACTCACAAATACATGTAAATTTCAGCTATTTTTTGACAGTTTGCAAACAAAAACGAGCGCATACTTATAAGACAGAAAGAGAAGCAACTGGATGTAGCATATTGGCATAGTCCAATGCAAAAGAAATGAAACATGACTCCATGTTGGATTGTGATACTTTTATTTTTGTGTCCAGAAATTCTTTTATTTAATTTATTAATTCACACTTTGGTGGAAAATATGTTGATAAATCAATGAAACAATTTAGTTTTAACATAATTTACTAAAGGAAATCACAAATCTTAGAACTTCAATTAGATATACCTACAGCATTCAATATGGAAACTCTACCTACATATATACATACATAGACATACCTATATTTTTGTAATAAAAATAATTCTTCTCGAATGTCAAAATATTTTTAAGATGACTTTGAGCAGCCTTTAAACGCGGTGGATGGCGTTTAAGTTGAGATGCATTTAAGTAACGTTGCTTAAATGTGAAAATTGATTATAGATACCAATTTCGCACTTAAGACCAGTTTAAAGGCATCTTTATGTTAAGAATCCTTTAAGTTTTCTTAATAAATACGGCTGCATATGTATATGCAAAAAAACGCAGCTAATAATTTAGATAGACATAAACAAGAAAGTTCTTAGGTGTGTTTGGTAACTTGAAATTATAAAATGTCAAAGCCCATACGGAAAAAACCCCAAGCTTCCAAAACTTGGTACAAATTTCAAGATACTTAACAGACCTCGTACGGTAAACGTCACTTTACTATAGGGCTTTTTAGCAAATACCAATGTTCATTTCTAAATGTCAAACTCAGTACCTCGGCACGAATGACATTTAGGTAGCACCCATTTTCTTTTTTATTTCGGAGGCAAATACACTCCAATTCAACAGAACGAGCACACGGATTTTCATGGTTGGTTTGTCAATTTTTTTTCAAACATTGTGCATTGTCCGAGAATAAAAATGTGCCCTATTACACGACGACTTTTGAGTCATGACTTTTTTCTAAATTCAATGGGTGTGAACGAGAAAAAACATCTGATCTCACCTTCGCACTAATTTAATTTCGAAAAAAGTCATGACTCTAAAGTCGTCGTGTAATAGGGCACAATATAAACATAAAAACTATTTCAAAAAAAATTATTTTACTTTCATCCATTAACAGTTATTACCAGTTTCAATATTTGAGCTTATTCAGTTGACACAAAAAGACTGCATTTTCCCTAATGGAAAGACTTGGAACAGAGCCGGAGGAAAAATAGCAGTGCTTTTTGAATTAATCTTTCTGTTTTCTTTTCCCAACATCATAACAAGGAAATTTCCCTGATTTAATCGAAAACTCAAGCAAAAATTGAAGAGGTTCAACCAGTATATGTCTACACTTTTTCAATAATATTGGGGGGATTCCATCTGGACCAGATGAGAAATCATCATTTAACGATGAGAGAAATTCTAAAACAGTACTCTGTTGCACAGCGAAATTATTACAATTCGTTTGGGCATAGGAGTGTAAATTTCTGAAATAATCTTCATCAATATCAATAGGGTTGTCCACAAAAGAGTTACGAAAATTATTCGCAAAGGTGTTGCAAATATCAATAGTTTCTTTTAACACACAATTTTCATATATGAAATTTGCGGGGTGGCCATCTGAGTTTTTCTTCGAGTTTACAAACTTTCGAAATGCTTTCGGGTCTTCTTTAAAGGATCTTCCCATTTCGTATAAATGATTAGTGTATAGAGACTTTGAAAGAGATTTAAATTCTTCGAAAAGGGCAATGTAAGAGTTATGGTCAACTGACGAAAGAGTTTTTAAATATACTTTCCATTTTGCCAGCAAATTGGACACAATATGGGATTATTATCTTTCATGTATTTTTCTGAAAGCTGCGTAAAACAACTCAAACAAAGTTTGAAATGATTGCATGGCCACAACAGAATCGTACGCGCGAATTTTTTTACTATAATTATCTAAAATTATTTAATTATTATTTTCTAAAATTCTTTAAGATAATAGTAAAAGTTCGCGCGAATAGAAAATAATAATTAAATAATTTTGGATAATTATAGTAAAAAATTCGCGCGAATTTTATACTATATGCTGTTATATGCTTGTGAAACCTGGAAAGTCACGTCTACTATTTCGAGGAAATTGCAGGCTTTTGAATCGCTGTCTTCGCCACATCCTACAGATTTGCTGGCCACAAATAATATCAAACGAGGAATTGTGGTGCAGTACAAGTCAAGAGGGGCTGGATGTCGACATAAGAAAGCGTAAATGGTTTTGGATTGGTCATGGTCACACACTCAGGAAACCAAACTATGAAATTGCAAAGCAGTCCTTTGAATGGTATCCTCAGGGTGCATGGCGGGTTGGAAGACCAAGAACAACATGGTAATCAAATCCGAAAATGCCGCAAAAACATTTCAGCGGTTTATGAATTTTGTGTTGAGGGGACTAGATTTTACGTGGATAAACATTGATGATCTTATAATCTTATATTTTGTTGCAAGAAAAAACATATGAGCACGAGAAACATTTTTGATTCTCATTTTTTGATCTTAAGGTCCAAATCATAGGCAAAATTTCTTCATATTCTATTATTATAGGCAAAGGAATGTATGGACCACCAATTTAATGGCCAAGTTATACAATTGGTAGAAATACATTTGTAAATACATAGTTACGACTTTAGGGTTGGACAGCTGAAGTAAAGCAAAGTTTATAAATACCAGCGTGGAATGATTGCAATTTTTATTGGGACACAAGTTACAATTTGGAAAGAATTACAATAAAAAATGCTTAACTGATACCTAAGAAAAGTGACCTTGGCGAAGGACCCTTATTCTGAACTGATAGTTGCTTTTTGCTAATAAAAACTTTAAATGGTTCTGCAGCATCATCGTTGATTTCTTCACTTTCTAAAGACGTTGTTGTATGGTTTCCATAATCTTTGCCTTTTTTGTCTATTCTTGCCGTCAAATGTGGCTCTTGATTATTAATTTTCAAGCTATCCCCAATACTATTCTCAAGTATAAAGTTTTGCTGACGATCCTAGAAAGATACAAACATTTGTTACGATGAATTCTTATGTTAGGCTAATTCAATGAACTTACATTATTGTTAAATTTGTAGTCGGACTTTGATATTTTCTTGGATGTTCCTTCTTGTTTGTACTTCATCTCACTTTTAACTTTTCTTATTTTGTTAATTTTCTTCAAATAACTTTTGGCCTTTGACTGTTGGGTATGAGATGCTTCATTGTAGAGGTCATTCCTCCTAAAGAAGAAATATGGTGTAATTAATAATAAATAATAATTAATAATAATTAATAATAATAATTGCTGTATAGAGCAACCAATTTCGATGTTTTAATCAAACCTAACATACTAAACAAGCTAAATGTATCTACAGACCAATAAAACCTACTGAAGAGTGAATGGTTAAACATATTGCTGAATCTATTTAACTCCTTGCGAGAATATAGGAAATAAACCATGAATTGCGCCCAAGGGCCCAGTTTTTCAGTGCAAACACATCCTAGTTCCAGGGTTGAGTCCGAGTTAAATGATGTACTTCAGTTATATTAGATCCTGAGTTAACTTTGCACTAGCTGAACACTTCTGAAAGATGCGTCTAAAAAATAAATTGAAATCGAAGGGTGTCACCATGAAAAAGGTGATTTCTAAAGTGGCGCCATTTTTACTTCGATAGGAGCGAGTGGCTAATTCCAGTACCTAGTCTTGGGCTTCGAATGCAACAGATTTTCGACAGAAAAAAAAAATGTAGATCACGGAAAAACTGCTTCTGAGTTAACTCGAGTTTAATATACTCTTCCACTATTTACTCACGCACTGACTTTACTCAGTACTAAAACACTAGCCCTAAGCGACTTAAACTCTGAACTTGTCTTGAATATAGTTTTGAAAACTTAACAATCTTAAAATTACTTAAGACCTTGTTTAGTAAGTCTTTCATAAATTGAAAATTGATTAGAACCAATTTAATCTTAAATATCACAATAATATTAATGGTACTCACTCATTAATAATTGATTCCAAGGACTCATTCTTTACCAAGACATAACCTTCAGGAATATCTAATTCCTTACTTTCAGCTAATTGATTTTCATATGCAACAATTTGATTATGCAATTTTTCATTTAAATGTTCAACTTGTTTGCGCAAAACTTTTTCCGATGCAAGTTGTTCTTCCATAAATTTTAGACGCTCTTTTAGTTTTGACATTGATATTTTTGTGGATGGCTTTTCGTCACTTTCTTCTGCATTATCATCGTCCTTCCCGAGTTGCTGACGAATATTTCTGTGTATAAATTTACTCACCTCAACATTGTTTTTAATATTGAAGTCAATAATGGTATTATTCATTGCAAGGCAGTCGGAAATTAGGTTTGCACCTAGGTCTGATATGCCACAACTCTCCATGTCAATAACTAAAAAAATTATAAAATGAGTTTGACCAAAACTTTAATTTTCTTATTTTAACTTTTTATCCAAACATCTTCTTTAAGGACGTCTGCAATTATCCTCACACCGTCATCAGTTATATTAGGATTTCGTGCTAAAAGAATAACTCGAAGACCGGAAATCGTATTTGGATCTACATCCTGGTATCGCAATGACTTTTGCCAACCTTCGGAGTATCTGCAGATCTTTTGAAACTATAAGTTTAAAGGAAATTCGAAACATAATTTGCTGAAAAATGATTAAGTTTTCATAAATAAATATATGTACCTTAATCATGTCTCCGATATGACCAGCTGCTATAACAGTCAAATTACACTCTGACAAGTTAAGGGTTTCGATAGTGGGTAGACATTTAATAGAGGAGCAAATAGCTTCACAACCCTTATCACCAACAGGTGATCGTTGGAAACTTATTTGCTTCAATTGCGAGTTGCTTGAAAGGGCCTTAAATATTCAAAAAATAAACCACACAATGAGAAAACAGAATTACGTTTCTACCCGGGCGCCAGTTATATTTTTAAAGCCTTATAAAATCTTTTATTTTTTAAAAACAGAAACGTATTCGTCAAAAAGTACAAATAAGAAACTTATTTCATTCAATTGCAAATTCTTTGAAAGGGCTTATAAATATGTATTGTGAAAATTAGTCGACTGTGTGAGTCAAATGTGAAGACGATGTTTTGTGCGTTAGTTTCTAAGAATTTTTTTACAAAAATCCCGTTTCAACGCCAGGTGTCAGCTACGTACATAGTTTAAAAACCTAAACGCGATATTTAAAATAATCATCAAGCAAACCTTTGCAATAGAGACTGCATATTTCTCATTCATGGGGAGACCCTCCAAACAAAGAATTGTAAGATTCTTATTAAATTGAATGCAATAAGTCACTGCATCAACGATCCCTCCAAATATATATTTTGTATAAACTGCAGGTTTCTGTTTGAAAACCTTAGCTTTTTTCTCACTATCGATATGTTCAATAACTACAAAAAGAAAAAAATGAATAAGAACAAAAAGAATACCGTTTAAAAATATCGAACTTAACCATTTCCAATATTTTTTCTTAAACGAATTGCCAAATGTTGCAAAATCTTATCAAAACGTAATGACTCTATTACAAATAGCCAATCTTCAACCTTAAGCTTGTCTCCAAAGAAGTCTAAAACCGATGTTGCATTGTTCTTAGATTTTATTGCTGTATTAGGTGGATAGTTTTTAGCTCGACATAATTCCAAATAACGAATATGAAAGCTCCCACAACGATTTATTTTTTTCTCGCTCATGGTTCAATGTCAACCCAAAAAAAAAATTATTAAAATAGAAATAACGTTGAAGTTTTAAGTAAACTTTTTTTTACATATGTATTGTTATGACAGTGATTATAATTTCTTGAAAAAAAAACTGAGCTTGAAAGCATAGGTACATTTCAAGACAGTAAAGGAGAATGGGCATAATTGTTTAAGTTGCGCCCTTTGTTGTAATAATTTATGACCTATGTAGATATATAATCATTGGAAAGATCTCAATGAGTGCTATTTTTCTTGTGAGGACATAAGTCTGAACCCCGGGAAGAGAAATTGCGAACGCCCCATATTAACTGTGGCACTGCACTATAAAGTGCCTTTCACGTGAACTGCAACTGCGGACTGCGAATGCGAATACATTTGTTTAGGCAATTCCAAGTGCAAGTATCAACAAATTCATGTTTTAAATTTATGACAAAGTGAATTAACGATCTTATCTACAATTTTAAAAAGAAAACACGAACCAAAATTAGTTTAAATTCGTTCAGTCCAACGTATTTTCCGTCTGGATCGAGAGGTTCTCCTTCCGTCCTAGATTTCTTTATAACTAATATCCCTTCATTTTTCACTCAGCCTGAAACTATAAACGATTTAAGCTCTGACCATATACCAGTTTTGTGTAAAATGAAAGAATCAGCTGAGTGCAGAGAACAGTACTTCTTCGACTTAAACAATGCAAATTGGAGTCGTTTTAAGTCAGAAATCAGATTCAAGTTTAGAACAATTTCTACTGATTTGGATCGAGTTCATTCAAAAGAAGATATTGATGATCATGTCAATTCCTTTTCTAGCAAAATAATGGATTCGGTTCAATCATGTGTTCCAAAAAAACCTAAAAAGCCATTTATTTTTAAAATGCCGGAGTACATACTGCAATATATTCGTATAAGGAACTCTTTAAACAGGCACTGGCAACGTTACCGATTACCGGAATACCGAATTGATGCAACATTTTACAGCAAAAAGATTACCGAGGAAATAAATAAATATCGGAACAGAATATGGAATGAAAAATTAAGCAAGTTAGACAAAAATGCAAAACCTTTTTGGAATATTACCAAAATAATTAAAAATAAAAACAAACAAATACCTAATCTTGAAAATGGTGAGAGTTTACCAAGACTCAAGAAAAGCTGACGTATTTGCATCAACTTTTTTGAAAAATCATACCGTAGCGCAGCACCTTAGTGATGATAACACTGAAAACATTGTAGGTAACATTTTGAGATCAGTAAACTCACAAACTATTGATACACCTAGAGATCAGTTTGTTACAAGGCAAGAAGTGAAACATCTTGTATCCAAACTGAAAACAAGAAAATCAGATGGGCTAGATATGATTAAAAACTTATATATAAAGAAACTCCCTAAGGCTGGACTCGAATTTCTTACGTTTTTGATAAATGCATGTCTCAAAGTACAATACTTTCCATTAAGCTGGAAATATGCTAAAGTCATACCAATTCCAAAACCTGGAAAGCCTACAAAACTTCCTACCAGCTATCGACCAATAAGCCTACTGAGTTGTATAAGCAAAGTATTAGAAAAAGTTATTAAACAAAAAATTTTGCAAGTTGTTGATGAGTTTAAAATTTTTCCAAACGAGCAGTTTGGATTCAGAATGCATCACAGCACTTCCCATCAAGTTTTAAGGGTCTGCGAACACGTAAAGAAAAATCGCTCACTTGGAAAATCGACTGGTCTGATTCTACTCGATATAGAAAAGGCATTTGATACAGTTTGGCATGATGGGATTGTGCACAAAATGGTATGTTTTGTATTTCCTATGTATCTCGTTAAATTAGTCCAAAGCTTTTTGTCCGATCGTCGTTTAAGTGTTTTTGTAAATAATAATCCGTCAAATTGTTATCATGTAAACCAAGGTGTTCCACAAAGATCAGTGTTGGGACCTTTTTTGTATAATATTTACACTTCTGATATTCCCAGACTACTGGAATGTCAAGTAGCTATATTCGCTGATGATACCGGCATCTTTTCATCGCATGAATTAAGTCTCAACATTGAGACCAATTTAAAACATGCAATTGAACTGATGACTAAGTATTATGAAAAATGGAAACTTAAATTAAATACTGACAAACTGCAAGCTCTCTTTTTTAGTAGAAAAAGAAAATCTTGCTACCTTCCTATAGCAATCAGCTAAACATTAATGGTGTAAATGTTAACTGGGACCAAAGCGTTAAATACCTAGGGGTTTATTTAGATCAAAAACTCACCAAAAACTCAAAAGTTAGCTATCAATATACTGTACCCTTTTATTAATAGGAAGTCACGCCTTTGCAACGCTAATAAAATCATAATACATAAAGTAGTATTTCAAGCAATCCTTCTGTATGGATGCCAGGTTTGGGGTAAATGTGCAAAATGTCACCTTAACAAATTGCAAATATCACAGAATAAATTGCTTAAAATGATGCTTAACCTTCCTCGACACCATTCCACCTTAGACACGAGAGAGCAAATGTTGAAATGATTCCTGTAAGAATCAATAGACTCAACAACTCCTTTTTAATAAGTTGTGAAACCTCTGATAATCCCTTAATAAATCAACTAATTTCTTAATCATGTTTCTGATGTTATTTGTTATTATTTTCTGTTTTTTGTATTTATTCAATAAATTGTTTATGAGTTATGAAAATCCACTAATTTTTTGTTTACTGTTATTTATTATTAAATTAGTTTATGCACTTATTCATATGAACTTATTTATTTCTTTTTGTTATTTTTTAGTAACCTATTTATTTATTTAGCTTTTTTTAATATTTATTTATTAATTTATTTATTTATTTATTTATTTATTTTTTACTTACATATAATTTTAATTATTTATTTATTTACTCAATTCTATAATGTAATTATTTATTCAATTATATGTTTATTAATTTATTCATTCATTTATTTGTTTACTTTTTGTTAATTTGTACTTATATTTATTTATTTACTTATTTATTTATTTACTTATTTATTTATTTATTTATTGATTTATTTATTAATCTATTATTTCTTAATTAATTATTTATTTATTTATTTATTTATTTATTTATTTATTTTTACCAGCCCACTACTAATATACTAGAATACATATTTATTTATTTAGGTATAACTTATTATTATTGACTAACACTAACTTTTAATTCTAGTCAAAATGTACCTGCCCTTTTCATTTATATTGAAGGTTTTTGTTGTATTTTCCTTCAAAATTGTTATATCAATTTATCCGAAACTCAATTTAAATTAAAATACTTGTTCAGTAGAAAGATATTATATATTGTATATCAAATCTCTGTATGTAAACTGTGCGGTAGCTTACCAGATGTAAATCAAAATACTGAAAATAAAAATCTATCTATCTAAAATTAGTTTAAATTGTTAAATTTAGGTTTTTATTTTATATTTTGTATGCGACCAATATTTTCTGTGAACTGTAAAACACTTATTCGCAATCAACAAAATTAGGACACATTCCACAAATCTGCGAATGAAAAAATTTCGCTCGAATTTAACCTCAAATTATTTTTAGCACCCATTTTAATTGGTGACAATTCGCGTCTGTTGGGGAACAATCATGTGAAATAAATGTCAAAACTCGCGACCATTCGCAATTCGCAGTTCGCTATTCGCAGCTCATATGAAAGACACTTAACTCTTTCCCTGCACATGCACAAGTTTCGTCCCAAGTGTTGTAACACCTTCTGATCTACATACATATATCATTGGAAAGGTCTCAATGAGTGCTTTTTCCCTGCACGAGATACAGTCTTTACTTACTTACTTACTTAAGGTGGCCCTACAGTCCAGGGTGGACCAGGATCTCAACCAACAAGCTTCTTCCAGTCGGCTCAGTTTCTAGCTAGCTGTCTGCAGTTTCGCACGCCAAGTTGGTTGAGGCCCTCTTCCACTTGCGTGCACCACCTTTTACGCTGTCCACCTCTACTGCGCTCTCCCACGGGGCTGGATTCAAAGACTTCCCGGAGCATTTGTGTTCATTGCTCTAGGTGACCCAGCCATCTCAGTCATTGGCTTATCACTTTGTGGCTAAATCAGTGTCGCTATACAGCCCGTACAGGTGGTTGTTGTATCTTCTTCTTCATTCTCCATCTATACAGATGGGACCAAAAATCTCCCGGAGAATTTTCCTTTCAAAACAGTTTAGAGAGAGGGCTTTGCTTCTCAATTGCCTTCTTAGCCCAAAGAAACAGCGATTGGCAAGAGTAATTCTTCGTTTGATCTCAGCACTGGTATCGTTCGCTTAGTTTATAGCTGATCCTAGGTCGACAGTCTCTGACCGCCTCAAAATTATAGCTGTCTATAGTGACGTTCTGTCCAAGACGTCGATGCTGGGTGTCCTTTCTTGTTGACAGCATATATTTCGTTTTGATTTTATTCACCGTTTACCCCAATCTTCTTGGCTTTTTTCTTGTGCCTCTAGTGTTGAGGTGAGAGTTTTGCACTATTAGAACGATGTTGAAGATGTTGCATGATAGCGCTTCGCCTTGCCTCAAACCTTTTTTGACATCAAAGGTGTTGGTGATGTCTTTGCCGACCTTGGTGGAGCAGTGTTAATTCTCCATCGTCATCCTGCATAAATGGATGATTTTGAGAGGGATGCGGAAACTAGACTTTACTCTATATAGCTCGTCTATTCTGTCATACGCGGCCTTAAAATCGATGAAAAGGTATCGATTTGAAACTCCTGGGTTAAGATCTGGTCGATGGTGGACTTCCCTGGCCTAAGGCCACACTGATATGGACCTATCATGTACGGCAGAGAAGATCTTGTACGCGATATTAAGAAGACTGATGTCTCTGTAGTTTGTGCAGTCCAGAGGATCACTTTTCTTGAGGATCAGGCAAACAATGCTGAGGTTCCATTCATCAGGCATGCTTTCCTCCAGCGATATTTTACAGGTCAGCTGGTGCATACTCCTAACCAATTCATCGTCAGCCGCTTTGAATAGCTCAGCTACAAGGCCATCAGCTCTAGCAGTTTTATTTAACTTAAGTTTATAGCTATCTTTTTTTCGTCAAGATCGGGTGAACAGAATTGTTGGTCTAGATACGTCGTCCAGGTTGAATGTTGCATTCTGCATGAAAGCAGAACTCGGTTCGTCATCGCCGTTATACAATTTGCATTAATGATTCTTCCATATCCTCAACACTGACTGCGATTCTACCACAATGTTGCCCTGATCATTCTTACAGGCTTCGGTTCGGGCCTTGTAACCCTGGGAGGTTCTTTTCACTTTTTGGTAAAACTTCCGAACTTCATTCCTGCAATGGCATCCTTCTACTTCCTCGATCACACGCTTCTCATGCTCTTTTTTTTTCCTTCTTAGAAGCTTGTGATCCTCTCTCCTCTTCTGCTCGTAGAGCTCGCGAGAAGCTCTGGTTCTTCTATGCAGCGCCACTTTATGTGCCTGTTATTTGGCTGCATGTACTTGCCGGCATTCTTCATCGAACCAGGGGCTTTGCTATGGTGATCGTGCGAGGCCCAGTACGTCAGTGGAGGAATCTGTGATGGCTTCCAACTTCTGATGACTCAAACCTGGCGTTTAGTATTTATATATTTAGTTCGAACAAGTTTGTTCAAAGTGGGATGTGATATATTGCGTCTCTTGATTGAAAAGTAATCATTTTGTTTCGTTTGCTTGTGATATCTTTGGAAAACATATATCTATGGAGTTACACTATCGTTGATAATATGCACACATGACATATATCTATATATGAAACATACATACATATATACATATACATACATATGTATATCCTTAGAATGAAAAGTGTATGCTTGAAAATCTTTCATAGTAAAAAAAATTTACTAGTCGGCATGGATTCCACAATTTGTCACAAGTAAAGAATTGAGAATTGAATTGTAGCTATTCTCTAAAAAAGCTACACACCCCCACCTTTATCAGTATAAGAACCTTACCAGCTATTATTCTAACAAAACACATATTTAATCAATTATAGTGATTGATGACAATTTATTTTAATAAGCTTCTATTCAATATAAATTCAATTAAGTTAATGTACATATATCTTTATAGACACAATTTTCTCCTATTTGCTTTGAAAGGAACAAACAGGATAGCCTCTCCTGAATGTACACAATCCTTTTTTCTCTTATTGGATCTCCCACAAAATTTTTATCACACTTTTTTTACATGCAGCATGCAGGTACCTTATAGTTAAAGTAAATACTATGTTTACATAAATATAGAGAAAATACCAATATCCAGGTTCTCACGTATTATATTGGCCCCAAATATGAATTAACACTTTACAGCATAATCGAAAGTTTGAAGTAATTTTCCCAGCTGATATTTACTTTTAATTACAATTTGTTTTTTTTTCTGTATTCCTTACAAAAACTCTGTATCAGCTATAAAATTCCTGATTGAGACGTTATACCAAAGAGAATGAGAATAAATAGCACCTGCGCAGGATTCCGTTATTCAAAAAAATAGAGCTTTTTTAGTAAGAAAATATACACTTGGGTGCATATGAACTTTTCATCAATTCGAACAAGTGTGTAGAACGTAGTCTAAGACGTAAATTTATCAAGGATAGAACTATCTGTCGCGTAGTATCTCTATTTAATATCAATTTTAACAAAAAAAAAATCCCTAAAAAGGATTCAATTCTTATCCTTATAGACGGCTTATAATCGCATTTAAACAAAAAAACCTTAAAGAAACTTTCGATACATAATATTCCTAAAATCTTCAATCAGTGTAAATTTAATTAGAAAAACAAAAAATTAAAAGAAAAAAACATCCTTTTAACTTATATTCCTTCTGCTTAACGAATAAATACTTAAAGGTAAGTAAGGATCAAAACTTTTTTCCAATAATGTGCCAGAATATTGTCGGTCCTGTCCCCGAATAAGGCTCTTGCCAAATATACGCCTTCTTCATAAATAGGTATGTACCATAAATTGTGGTCACCTTATGGCAAAAATAATATACAACACAATACAGCATTATTATATGCGGTCGGTGCTATAATAGACATATTCCTTAATGGCTGCCAGGATAATTGGCATAATAGGATGACATTATACTTTGTCAATGGCACCGAACTTCTAAAAATCGGAAAAAGGAAACACTCCGTTTCTGTATATGAAACTAAGAAAAAAAATGTTTGTCCTTGATCTTTGGGATCCATATGAATGTTTTATGGTTGAGAAAAGAAGTGATGCTGCAATAATTTTAATTACCTCTCTATAAGGAAGAACTATGAATGAGTTTGTTTGCTCAGCAAAAAAAAAAAACAAATATATAAACAAACAAAAGCCTCCCACCATTTCTACACAACTATACCGCCGGTTGCCATCGCCGCCGCCGCCGCTTGCTTTGCCTGCGTCCACTTTAAGGACATCTCACATCATTGTGTGTCACTAGTGGCAGTAGGCAGGAGTAAGATTTATCTGTTTCTTATTTTTTGTGTTTCCGTCTTTTTGTTTGGAGTCCACCGCTTGTTGTAGTGACAAGTGGTGCTAGAAAGTGTAGTGCTTATGAAAAATGTTGTGGAAAAATTGACACATTTTTTATGTGACAGAGTGGTTATTTCTTTTCTTCTAAGCTCTTCTATATAAAAAACAAAACAACGAAAGTCGCTTTGAATAGAATCTTGCAAAAGAACGCATCTGATTCTGAAGTTGTGGGTCAAGGAAAACCTCTATTATGACAGAGTATGAATGGATACATTTTTAGAATATGCAATAATTCTTTTTTATTTCGGATCCAAACCAGAGAAGGGTTCTTTCGAATTCTTCAGAAAAGTGTCAAGATAACAAGGGCTTATACCGCAATCTTTAACAAAAAAAAATTGCTTCTTAATGAGCACTTGAAAAATCAATGGCAAATTAGCAAATTCAGGGTTTTTGTGTGTACTCGTAGGTATAGGTACATAGGTACAGTGAGATGGTTCCTTTATAAACATTTTAAAACGTGTGATGTTATAATACGGCGCGTGGCGTAGGTACCTAGTAAGTACTACCTACCCTACACTCTAACATATCGTTTCATATGTAGCTATACAAAGTTGTTGTTTTAATTCCATTATTGGTGCAATGCTCAAGTTTTATAAAGCTAGAAATTATATCTGACATATTTGGACGTATGCATCGGATTAAGGTGAATTATTTGGTATGTCGAATGTCACATCAACTAGATAGAATAAAATAGGGGAGAGCAGGTGCTGGTGTTACCGGTGGGGTTTTTTACATTTTCCATAGGTATAGGAGAATTTGGAAGAGTAGGTTATATCGTAAAAAAGTAAGTAGGTATATATGCATACATTGATATAATAGCTAGGTATATCTACCTAGGGTTATATGCATAAACTATAAGGTAGCCTTGAGTTAGCTAACGCGCATATAAATAATGCTTTAAAAACGTTTTAAGGCTTTTTTTGCCATATGCTATGAACTGACCTTTGTATAAATAACTTAAGACTTAGGTTCCGACTACTGATGGTTTTACTTGTTTTACGGGGGCAAATAATGTACACATTGGTTTCGTGTCGAAAATGAATTCGAGGTTGTAATCAAATCTAGCAAACAAACGAGGAAGCTAAAAAAGTGGGCTTCGTCATGTTGTCAGTCTATATATGTACGTCAACACCTGTGCATCTGTGCGTCATCTGAACAGCGAGTAAGAGCCTTAAAGGGTGGACCGATCTGCTTCAAATTTGGTACAGATAATTTTTTTGAATTTTCATCTGAGCTCATCTCGAAGTACCTCGTGGAATGATGGTTAGTGTGTAGGAGGACTGTCATGCCGGAGGTGTGGGTTCGATTCCCAGCCATGCCACCTAAAAACAGAAATGTTTTATCCGAGGTACTGCCTCTTGCGAGGAACTGACAAATCCTCCAAGAGTATACCTGTCATGAATAAGTGGGCATCTCATATAGGTTCGGACTTGACAAAATACTGTAGGTCCCCTCCATTCCTCTGCCAACAACACGCACAGAGGAATGGTTGAGAGTTAAAGTCACTAGGCCCTGGATCTCCACGAGCTGTTGCGCCACCCAATTTATTTATTTTCATCTCGAACGGGATGCTGCGTTACCAAAGTTTTAGTTTTTTTTTTTTCAAATTTTCTCAAAAACCACTCCAACGATTTTAAATAAACTGCGTAGTTATATAAACAGAGGGTGTCTGCTGGAAGGTATATTACTTTGTTTGTTTATAATTTTTGATTAAATGAAAGAGAATGGATCTTATATTGCTAAAGCTTGATTCACACTATAGTTCTAATACTGATACAGTCTCAGTACGTGCTCACTACATTAAAATATTCTTAAACGAGAAACAATGTTTATATTCACACAATCGTTATAGCTCCAAAAACGATACGCTCTCGCTTTGTTTGAAAGAATATTTTATCGAAGTGAGAACTCATTTTTCAATTTTCTATTTATTTTGATGTGACAAATCGATGACAAAAAAATTAATTTGAAAATAATATATGAAAAAAAGAATACAAAAAGATATGGGAGCTGTATCGATATTGGTATTGGAGCCGCAATGTGAATACTAGGGTTAAGTATCGGAGGGAGAACGTTTTGAGAATTTATCGATATTGGCACAGTAGTCTGAATCAAGCCTTAATGTTTTATTTAATGTCGGAAATTATGTATGGAATACAATATAAGGTAAATGTCCACCTCTGTTAGTCTCACAAATGTGAGCCCTTTTGAGCACATTTTTCATTACATTCTCACACATTTCACGCGGTATTTCATTAATTTCATCACGAATATTTTGTTTGAGTTGCTCAAGCATTTCTGGTTTGTTTGCAAAAACCTTACTTTTCAGATATCCCCAAAGAAAAGAAGTGCGGAGCAGTCAAATCAGGTGACCGTGGAGGTCAATCAACATCACCATTTCTTGAAATAATTTGTTGTGGAAAGAGGTCTTGCAGTAATTCCATTTTAGTCCTGGCTGTATGCGATGCGGCACCATCTTGTTGATGCCACATGTTAATCAAGCTCAAAGCATGCCGTTGTGGCGTTAAAAAGTTTTCAATCATATCACGATATCGCTCCCGATTCACAGTTACCGTTAAGCCGTTTTCATTTTCAAAGAAGTAAGGTCCAATTATTCCTCCTGACCAAATTGCACACCAGACTGTAACTTCTCAGCTGATCTTTCAGTACGTTGTGGTCCATGCTAGGGCCTATCACCTACAGACCCTATTTCTTCGAAATCATTCACTACACGATAAATAGTGCGTTTTGTTGTTTCTCCCAATTTCACGTAACTTTCTCATCGTCACAGTAATCGATGATTGATTTTGATAAAAAATTTTAACAATTAAAACACGTTGTTTTATCGAATATTTTTCAATAATGAATTTGCCACGTGTCTACTTCACGACTGCCAAATATGAACTGTCAAGACTAATGTTTACCAAAATGGCGGCAAAACAAAGTAGTATACCTTCCCGGCGGACACCCTGTATAATGTCCAATACAATTATTGTTGTTGCAAAACTGATTAAATTAAGTTTTTTTTTTAGTATTTTTTACGTGCACACTTTTCCGTTGTAATAAAAACTTATTCGTTTATTGATTTTTAGTTATAATTTCGGTGGAATTTACTCAATAAAAGGAATGTTGAGTGTTTGTTATGTTTATCTTATGTTTTAAAAAGAATAACTTATTTTCACATCTAATTTCTTAAACTTAGCCTTTTGATTTTTTTTGTAACCTGCAGGTGGCTTAACTTAGAAGTATTTTAACCTACCGCAGTGTTAAACATCAATCATCAGATCGTCACATCCCCCTTATTATCATCATACCCCTTATGCCATGTACATATGTATGAAAGTGCAAACTAATTTTTTTTTTTTTTATTATTTGTTTAAAATACAAATAATCTTTCGGAAATATGAACATATATTTACCCATCACGACTGTAAATATGCGAACATCAATTAGGCTTTATGTACATATCATTAGTCGAATGAAAACCACATTCTCTTCTAGTGAGAAACACACAAAAATGATGACACGAAATTTTTATTTTTGCACAATCGTGCTTCTTTCTGAAGGAGGATGGGAGGACAGGTTCTTTTGAGCTACATTTAAACAAAAGAAACTTAATACCGACGTACGCTACGTATCTTCAAGGGCTTAATCGTATCAACTGAATAAGTTAAATATAGTATTGTGATACTTATTAAAGTATTGTCTGTGCCACTTGAATCAACTTATAAGATTGTACGTAATTCACAAGGAAGAAGTAAATTTTATAAAAAGAAAATAATTAAATATTTATATTGTCAATTACTAGACTATATAAAAGCAAATTGAGAATTGTAACAAAAAAGTCCATAAAGAAGGATATGCTTAAGCTTGAAATCGTCCTATTTTTGCTTTAATATTTCTTAAAGCCAAACCAATTTATTTTTAAATAATAGTTTTATATTCATCAAAGTAAAGAATCATAATATTTTAAGAAGGATGTGTAAGCTATAACCAAAAATACAACACGATCTCCAAAGCCTGTTCCGACCCACTATCGGGTATTGTTTCATGATTGAAATTGAACCCAACTTCACTCTACCTATGACACAAAAATGCCTTTCACATGAGCTGCAAATACGAATAAATTTGTTTAAGCTATTCCAAGCACAAATATCAACTAAGCATCGTTTTAATTTTTCGACAAAGTGAATTAACGATCCTTTGTAACTACAATTTTTAAAGCTACGTGTAGAGTGGTGATCCAGTATAACGAGTGCCGATATAACGAATGATCGATATTACGAACACTTTTTGGAAGCCCATTAGGGTATTCAATATAACGAACAAATAACGAATTTTACATGATTAAACTAAATTTTTTTGAGAATAATAAATTTTTTTGTTACGGACACGAATTAAAAAAAGAAGCTTGCGAATACCAACTCTTGATTTGTATCCTTATAATATGAACTTTGTTTTGTTTTGATTAGTTGAGGCAGTGAGAGCCATAGTGGCCTAACTGCAATATTATCGAAATTAAGTTTATAACAGAAATTGAGTCTGTATGTGGGTCAATATTTCAAAACGTTAATATTTTTCACTCCAAAGTGGAGATTCGCTCAAAAGTACCTATTTTGGTAGACGAACAATTATATCTCTTAATAACTCTATAATAACCACTTTAAAACAAGGAGTCATAACATTTGATCAAATCTAACGGTTTTTTAAGTCAGGGAAATGATACTTGTGTCAGGGGAATGACAAAATTTAAATACGTTGATTAGATGGATATTTAATTTTGCGAATGGTTTCAGGAGTGTAAAGAAAAAAGAGAACAAATACTAACATGAAAAAAAACATCCACGACTATGTTTCACGACCTTGCTCTCATGATTCAAATGATTTTGCGTTACTAAACATTTTATAGTAATAATCGTATGTTTTATGATATTTTGACCGAGAAAATGTGAAAAAATTCAAAACTACTAAAAATACTGTAAATATGTTTAAATGTAATACTATTGATTCTTCTAGAGTTACCAAAACGCAATCAATCATTATAATGAAAACTTGAAAGTCAGGTGGATGACACAAAAAATGATGTTTGGGGAATGACTCCGAAGGGTGTTTTATGAGAATTAAATGGAGGTTATTAGAAAATTAGATGTTTTATATTATTTTTTACGTAAGCCCTTGTAAAAGACACAGACGAGTAAAATTTCTCAATTTTTACACCACACGGTTAAGTAAAAAACACGCGTTAGAGGAATGACATTTTCGCTTGACGAAAAACAAAACCGTTGCCTTAACTTGAAATAAAAAAGACAACAAAGTTTTTTTGAAACTCTTACTTCAATTTTCATAAAGAACAATTCTGTACCGTTTAACAACAAAAAATCAGTTTTCTATTTTGAGCCTATATATATTTTTTTTAAATTTCCATTGGTGGGATAGAAATGATCAATTTATGGGGGACACTTACTTAATAGCTCCTATTTAAAAAAATAAAGCAACTAAAAATTATTTAACTATTTTTTAGTTAGGATGCATATACTATTAAAAAAACTGCATCATTAGATTTTTTGTATCGTTTTTAGTTTCGTTGCTAAAATTCAGGCAGTGTGGTAAGTAGGCCTGGGGACACGTCAGGGGAATGACATTTTGGGTGTTTAAATGGAGATAGCGGGTATGATATTTGTATTTAACTTTTTTTTTCATAGAGCGAATGTAAGAACCCGTTTGTTTCAAGCCATCCAATTAACAAACTTATAATAAAATTTTATACTTCGGTTCAAAAATGAAGGAGACTGAAATATTAATATTTTGAAATATTGACTCATGTATTAAACAATATTTCTGCATTCAAATTTTTTGAATTGATTGGTCCATGCCATACCTATAGGACTTTTTGCATTTAGAGGCCACCCACAAGAAAATTCAAAGCTTGAGTGCTAGAGTGGCCTACCTGACCAGTTATAATGGTATTTTGAAGAATCATTACTAAAAAATCAAGAACCTTTTATTTTTTTATCATATAGCAAAAGAAATCAAAATTATATTCATTTATTTAAAAGCTACAAATTTTTAAATTTTTGTAAAACTACAAGTGATTAAAAATAATCTGCTCCTTATTTTTTTTGCTCAACTGAAAATAATGAAAAATGCAGTTAGGCCACTATGGCTCTCACTGCCTCCAGTTAATCCTCTTATTTTTAGTATGAAAATGTTAAAATTTTTATTTTTGTCACGGAATTGAGGTAAAACTGGGTTGTTTGAAAAAAGCTAATAGATAAAGTGTTGAAAAATAGATAATAGCTACTTCGATGTAAAAAAAAAAGTATTCAATATAACGAAATTTCAATATAACGAATGGACCTTGGACATTAATACATTCGTTATACTGGACCTTCACTGTACTTTGCGAATCCTGCTTTGCTTATAGAAAAATTCATCAAAATAAAGCTTTTTGACCGATTTTTTTTTAATGTGGTATAAGAAAAAAAAGTTACATTTAAAGTCAGCAACCGCAAGATTTCCTAAAACAATCAAAAACATATTTCAATCAACACATAAACAAGCTAACATAACGTAAACAAAAAAAATATAATACTAATAAAATTAGCTAAAGATGTAAAAAAAGTGTGTATACGCCCGACTGTATCCTCTATATTAATTTTTTGTTCACTTCGCTTATTTATTCTTAAAAACTGGAGTTAATTAACTAAAAACATATTAATGTGTAAGTGAATTGATCTCCCTAATTAATTGATAAAAAAAAAATCGAACAAAAGCCGCGTTTTATTATCGCTCATAACTTCGCTCAAAAACAGTGCTGCATATCAATCTCTTTGTTTCTTCGTTTATTTATTTATTCATGTAAGGCCTCTCTCTTTTCCTTTCTATTCCAAACATGAAGACAAATTGCTGACATCATTAACATGGTAAACAGCCATCTGCCGGTCAGAGTGAAAACCTGTATCTGGTTTAGGTATTGAAATTAACCTCGATAGGAACTTGGATCCCATGTTGTTTTTGTAATACATGTTAAAAATGCATTTGTTTATCTTTAGATTCAAATATCTCAAGAAAGTAACGTGCTAGGGCAATTTCAAGACCAGATTCGAACTCAGCGCATTAAAGACCATCGGAAAAGTATATCTTGGTTCATGTTACAGGTAAACGTTCAAATTTTGTCACGCAAAGTAATTTAATAAATAATAAAATTTAGTTGGTAGTTTTCGAGCAATTAGTGAAAAACTCCCAAGAAATGCATGTTGTGCCACGAAATTGTGTTGGCAACCCTCAGATTCGGATTCAGCACCCCCAAAAACATAAAGGAGCGAACAAATCAAAACTTCCCCACAATTTGCAGGGTAAAATACAATATGACTGGACTAGTTCTCTTGTTGGTTTCTATTTCTATTCGATTTTATTTAATTATTTTAATCTTTTTTTTTTTTGGTTTGCGAAACATTGTTTCAATGAAAACTATTTCTAATTTTTTTTAAGAACTTTTTCTTTAACGCCTTTGAGTATACACACGTATACATCATTACTAGTTGTATTGTTGTTCAGAGCATAAACGTAAAAATTTTGGGATTAACAATCCTAGAGAAAGCAACGAATATTTCTCGCCGGGCGTTCTTCTAAATTTAATTCTGCAACTGATGAGAATGTTTTCGTTTTTAATTTACTTTTTTTGCAGCACTTAATTCAAGGTTCATTTAAATTCAAGAAACTTAGTTTTATTTTAGTTCTTATTATAAACTCAATTGTATTTTGTGTTATAATTTACCTTCTAAGCATCGTGTCGATTAAAACTGTACAGGCTATTTTTTTTTTTTAGCCAATTCCAACTCTCCCTTATCCCCTTTTTTGGCTGTTTGACATCCCTGATACTGTTATTATTTTATTGATTTATAATTAAAGCACTATCTTGCTTTTGTAGTTGTTAAAAACGCTTAAGAAATAATGACGTATGTACAAACAACCATGCTATTTTTTAGATGAATTGACGTATCTTCACCTTCTTACGGAAAAGAAATGTAGATAACTACCATACTAATAGTATTCGTAAAGCCGGAAAATAGTGTTAGCAGGAAATTATTTCTCCAGTTTATATTTCTGAGGGCTCAGAGAATTTCCCCAGCTTATCTGTCAAATATGAAAGAACAAAGATTTTTAGACTCGTCTGCTCAGCTGAGGGCTCTGATATACATACATATAAACTGAATAATTTACTTGTAAGTACATAGATACGGCTGATAATAATTTTAACACAAAAGTTATATAACAGGTTTTATATTAAACATAAACAAATGAGTTTTTGATAAAAAATAGTATGTTTGTCTATGTACATAATTTTTACATATTATTTCCTTGAAAGGTTAAAAAAATCATCCCAAAACAAAAAAGTTACAAATAAAAACAGAGAAATGCTTTAATCTCCAAATGCAAAAGTGTACATATACGAGTATGTATAATACGTTTCTTCTTCTTAAATTTCTTTGAACTGCAACTACATCATCTATTACTGCAACTATACATCTATTTCAGTTTAAATTTTTCCGCCCATTTTTGTTAAGTCTATGTAAGTTACTATTATTGTTACTAAATATTGTAAAATGCCATTCAAAGCCAAAGTAAAATTTAAAACTTGTATGCATTTATACTAATATGCAGGCGCCGACGAAGAGAAAGATATTTTTCGCATTTGAAGCATTTTTACATACGTTCTACTAGCAAAACTATTTGTATGGACATTATGTCAGAATAATCCTTAAACAAATATTATACTAAATTGTAAAAACAAAAAATTGGATATATGTACATATACCACGATTTTTTAATTGTAGTCAAAGCAAAAAAACGATTCATTGTTCGACGTATGGACTGGATTGTTGCTATCACAGGTTGACTGAGGGCTTGTGGATGTGTGTTGTTTGTTCTCTTATAAGATCATCTGTCATAAATTGTATAAGAACTTGACGTATTATGATCCAAAAATATTAGTTTAGGTTTAAACATTTTCTTAACTTGATGAATCTGATGGAAAGGGTTGACTCCACACTGTACAAATCCAAGGTAATTAATTTACCACGCAATTTTCGTAATTGAAATAAAAATGGCTATTCGAGGCTCGAGAGAGACGTTAACACAACTAACAATTGCTCAGGTAGTTACTGATACTTTTCACCAGCGAGTAAGAATTGGGGGCTCTCGGAAATTACCCCGGATTTTCTTTTGGAATAAAGCCCAGAAAATTCGCCATAAGCTGTTTTTTCCAAGGAAACAAAAACGGAAACTTCTGGCATTATTACTTGAATTTCCGAGATTTTTTCTAAATTTTTTGTAACTTTTTTCCATTCTAAGAAAGGGAAAAATTCCCAGAAGGAAAAAATCGTGAAAAATTGTCCGGGCATATTTCCAAAATGAAAAAGGAAAATAATTCGGAAAAAAATTCTACTCTTTTTTCCATAAAAAAAGGAAAAAAAGGTCTCAAAAAACTCTCTTTATTTTTTTCCATAATAGAAAAGGAAAAAACCTCGGAAAAATTTCTGGCCTTTTTGCCATACTAAAAAAAGGAAAAAACTCCGGAAATTTAAAACAACCGAAAATCAGTGCACCGCTGTTGTGCTCTACAAACTTTAAAAATGAACGAAAATTCTTTATCATTTCAAATCGCGAGTATCCTTATATAAACTTGGATTTTTGAATTAAACATTTTGTCCATTTCCGGGGTGATTTCCATTTCAGATCTTGGAAACTAAGCCAGAAAATGTTGCTATATCCGTCGTAATTTCCATTTTGATTTTTGGAAGTCGATCCGCAAAAGTGTTTTTCTATTTCTGATGTAATTTCCATTATAGTTTTGGGAAATTAGTCCGGAATTGTTCCGGTCTTATTTCATTTCCCTTTCTGGTATTTTTACCAAAGCGATCTGCTGAAATTTCCAACTTTCTGGCTTTATTTCCTTCTCAAATTTCGGGGCAATTTCCAAAATTTATTACAAAAAATTTTCTAGACTTTTTTCCAAAAGAAAATCCGAGGTAATTCCGATAGCCAAATGCGATATTTTGATAGCTCTGGGTCCTCTATTAGCGCATGTTCACAATACTTTGTTTTGATTTCTTAGCATTTTTAAGTTAATTATGCAAAATGTTGTCGCACTCGCGCAACCCTGTTGCTCCATTTAAGGTATATTCAGTAGCCAAGCAGGTGCCTATGTTTGTAAAGTGCGAATGCGATAAAACGTATGTACGGCGTGAAACTTTAAAAAAGGTTGTTAAAGAATGTCGAATTAAATATTTTGTGTAGTTTTTATTAGATGGGTTTTATTTTTATTTACATGTTGCCAATTCCTTTCCTTATATTTTGGCAAATAATATCACCGGGCTTTTTTTCAACGGGTCTTATTAGCATTGCAACACCTTTAATATATGTATATAAATTAGGGGTGTCGGTTTTTGTTTTTAATTTCTTATATTCAAAATGGTTATGGTTCATCTTGTAAAGGGTTTAGAAAAATAAAATTTGTGTTCTGGGACATTTTCCAAAATTGAATTTTGAGACCACGTGGCCGTTTTTAGGTTTAAAAAAAGCACAATTCGAAAAAGTGGTCAGAAAAACCAGTTAAATTTGCGTCGATTTGTTCTCAAAATTACTTATAATGTTTTATTTTGGCTTTCTTTTCTCATTTGTATTGACCGAACATCAATTTTAAAATGCTGCATAGTGTTAAGAAAGCAAGTTTCAAGCAATTCGAACATTCCATTTAAAAAAAATAATCGAAAACATCTAGAAAATCGATCTATTGTTCGGGGGGATTTAGTATAGTTATGTCATGATATTTTGACAAGCAGATTTGAATGCTATTTTCTTAGCAACAGGTTACAAAAGCAAAACAAATCATTATAAGTTACTGCGACCTCATACAATATTGGTTTTTCAGACCACTTTTTCGAATTGAGGTTTTTTAACCTAAAAAGGCCGCGGGGTATCAAAATGCAATGTTGCCAAATGTCCCAGAACAAAAATTACTTCTTACTAAACCCTTTACCAGATCCACAATACCCATTTTGAATATAAAAAATTAAAAAAAATTCCGACACCCCTAATGTACATATGTGTAGAGTGTACTGTCACTACAAACGATAAAACTCTAGTTGAACATTAGAACGTCCTTTGACATCAGGGGACTGATTACACTCGATGATCCTATGGGTAACACTTTGATTTGCAGAGTTTGCATAAGATAATCGGGGTGTGTAGTGTCATAAGCTGAACAATTGTATCGGAAAGGGGCGTATGTCCCCCAAAAAATGTGGGAGGGTCATTTTTTAAACTTAAATAAAATAAAAAATAGTAAACAATATTTTTTTTAGCTTTATTTTATTTTTGTGAAAAAAACTTCATAAATCATTTTGTTTAAAAACGTGAACTAATTTAATTTTTTCATGCTGATTATCGAATTCAGCTCATCAAAAACTATAAGAAAAGTTTCTTTGTATCAACAATACTGTTAAGTAGCAAAAATTTGTAGTTTTATAGGAATCCGATGGACAGAGTTCAATGAAATTCTCTTGTAATAAAGTCAATTGTTAAAAAACATTTATTTATAGGTAACATAAGAAGATGAAATATTTATCTCAATTTATTAAGCATTCATTTCAGTATATCTGATTGAATATAATTATATGAAAAAAAATTCAATTCAATTTCAATTCAATTCTTGAAACACTTTAAACGACAAATTTTGGTATGCATCTTAAGTATTTATTTATGTGCAAATTAAAATAAAATTGCAACAAAAAATTTTAACCTGCTTTCATTTTTGGATATTTTGATATGCTATATAATTTGAATTTATTTGTTATTTGTATGTAAAAAATTAATCTTGATCCGTTTACCCGATAATGAGAAAATTCAAAATAAAAAAAGCATTCTGTGGGAGGTGCTATTAGTTTCTAAAGGAAATTTTTTATAATTTTTGGAAATAGATTGTTCTAATTTAAGCATATGGAAACAGATTTATCAAAATCGTAGGAGCTGATTTGGAGCAAAACAAATATTTTCCTTAACGTTTTTTTAACTTTTGTATGAAAGAGACCGTTATTTTTTATAAAAGCAAAATTGTTTCTTAAAATATTTTAGAGGGTGTTAGAAAATTCTTAAGTAACTAGTTTTAAAAAAATCGATGATGTACATATTTGATTTTCAAAAAAAAAAAATTTTAATATTTTTCAAAAATCAAAAAAAAATGTTTTTGGATTTTTTTTACACAATTCAATTTATATATTTTAGAAACTTCTGTACACAAAAAATTATTGAAATCAGACATGTTGTCTTGAAGCAAATTGAAAATAAAAATAATGGTTCTTGGGAGGTACCATTAATACCCCTTTTTTAGAATGGTCACCACCCAATGGTAAAAGGTAGGCTATACTGAAAGTAATTTATTTAGTTTTGTCAAAGAAAAGTTTTGGAACCGTTTCAGAGAAAGATATGATTTTGTTAAATTGCTAAAAAAAAGTCTATGGCCAGGTACCGTAATTTTTGGTTTAAACAAAAAAAAATTAAAAAAAATGTGAGGGAAATGACCAAAAAAACGCTATGTTCCAAGTTTAAAGAAAATCGATCCAGTCTTTTAGTCTGTAGCTCAACGGACAGGTAGAAAGACAGAATGGTGAGACCAAGTTTATTCTCCTCTATCTTCTCTATCATAATAGAAACAAGTTTAATCAAAATCTCAAGTTCGTTTTTTTTTACGAATGCATAACTTGCCATATAAATCGCAAGTAAAATCATATTGAGGCACATTTGCTGTTATGAAACATAAAAATTATTGTAGAACATAAGCGCTTATGTGGCAGCTTAGGTAGAGGAAAAGGTACAACACAAACTTCTTATTTAGAACATAAATACTTAAGTTTCATATCAACAAACGGGTCTGAATGGTTGACTGATTTTTAAAGTTATAAATTTTAATTTCATAAGTTGAAAATTAACAATCAAAAATTTAATATTTTTGTCATTAAAATACGTACATACTACATAATATAATGAGAAGGCTTTGTCACTTCGAGAAACATTCGTTTGACTTTATTTAAATACCTTAATCTTGAAGATATAATAGTCAGAAGCCAAGTTATGATATTTTGAAGTTAACCGAAATTTGTTTACAATTTTGATTTTTAAAGTAAGATTTGCGTGCCCCAATTGCTTCTCTTCTTGAATTAATCAGTATGAAACGATGGAATTGACATTATTGAAGAGGAGAGATATGCCAGTAACTTTATAGTGAATTATTTTTCAAAATTTCCTTATCAACTTTTGCATTTGAGAACGAAAATAAAATAGAGGGCACACTCAATCACTTTTCTATTATGAAAATTTGTATCTCTTCTCAATATTTTTATACCCAAATGTAACTTCGTGTGAGAAAACTTCATTTTCTTCTATCTTTGCACCCACTTTACATATCGAGCTAGAGCCTTAACAGTCGAATTGTAACGGTTTTGAGAAAATTGCTGTTTTTTCCCTATTCTCGTATATTTTTTTAAAAACTTCACCAATTTTATTATAACTTTGCAATCTGGTGCTCTAAAATACAAAGTTTGCATAGTTGTATAAATATTTTTTGTTTATAAACAACAAAATAAAAAAATACATGCTATAAGTAGATACATTATATACATTTTTGAATTTATTTTTAAAAATCTTAATTTCTTGAGCTCTAAGATTAGGTAGGTATGTGGCAGTACATCCCAGTCGTGCGTTTTATTTCCTTCCCATGTGTGAAAAAAAAATACTTGTTTCTTGAATTCACCTATTAACTTGAATTACTTTAAGAGCTTCCATAACTTTTGTTCCAATGATACTTGCATGCTTTTCCATATCACTGGCCGCAATTTATGAATCAAGACTATAACTATGCCCACTCTCTTTAGTGCCTTTAATATGTATGCGCCTTAGGCAAACTCATTGCCCTCAAAATATCATTTTAAAAGAGAACCAGGATTTTTCGGTTGTCCCAATTTTAGTGACCTTTTGAATTGAATACAAAAAAAAAAACATAAAAATAAGAAGAGAGATTAACAGTCTACATAACAATCAAAATTTACAGGATTCGTTATACAAGTATCAGTATACTAAAAAGGCTGCAATATATATGTTACTTAATTTATATTTGATACTTTCAAACTTGAGTTTTGACAACATTCACCCGCCATTAGGGACTATTTTTATATTAAACTTAACGATAACGATGCCAACAAAGAAAGCGTATTTAATGAAAATATTCGTTTTGGTTGTTGAAATTCCCAGACATCAGGGATACCTTTTTTTTGGGGACGAGAGGGAAACTACCTACATTTTATATGAGGGCGATTAGGACTACTTTTTGAGAGTTTAACAATGCTTGGCTTATTTTATACCACATGGATAAAGTTGTTTGTACGATGCCTTTGATGGTAGTTTTTTGTATAAATAATTTGTATGAGGCAATTTTCATTCGAAAGACTAAAGGCAAAATGTGCCACTCTGAAAAGACAGCAAATAGGAATGAGAAACGATGAATATAGAAAGAATTTTTGATGTAACTTTTTGTCATCCAACCTAATGATAATTCATTTTTACCCAAAAGTTAACTTTTATAAAAGTAAATAAATAAGTAAGAGGATTGAATGAGGTTTAAAAACGTCACTTAAAACCTCAAGGGTGGTTGATAAATCTAAATCTTATTCCCCTTCTTCGAATTTGAAAACATAAAGTGTTGTTATTTAAGTTGGTGATGGTGATGCAATGTTCATTTGCAGCTGCACCCTCATAAATGGTATCTACATCTTCAAAGCCAAGCCAAGTGTCATCATTTATATCAAATTAAAATGATGATTGTCAAGAGATGTTATAAGACATGCAATTCTTAGGCTAACCACAAACAAGATGGAGACTAAAATTATTATCTCAATTCTCGCAATCATATCATTAAAATTGACATTTTTGTGTTTCTACACCATCAGGAGCATCTTCGTAGATGCATTCTCATAACCGCATATACCTACCACATTTCTGGCACGACAACTATACACCATCACTTTAAAACTGACATAATAAATTCACTTCAAATGCGGTGTCGTGTCACTTCAATGTTCTTTTTCATAGATTTGGTGCAAAATATGCTTCTCCATCCACTAAAACTTAAATGTTAACGTCAATCATGGATTTTAAGACATTCGGTTGGAATCGCACTGGTGTTGTGCATTTAGCTTTCAGGTTCAATAACCCCAAAAAGACAAAAAAAAAAATCCTTTTGTTCTTAGTAGTACATTATTATCCTGCCATCCAAGTTGATTTACCGTCTACAAACTTGTACTTAAGGAGTTGCATGCAACAATCTCTTCCTGTTGTTAAATAATAAATGATCACTGGACAGAAATACCGTATTTTATAGCAAACTTACCTTTGTTTAAAATCAAATCTATGGTACCTTCATTATACCTACCTATGTATATGTATTATCTTAAGACTAAAAATTCGTATCGATTACGTGGTTCTATAGTTTATTATGTATGTATGTAAATTGTATACACAAGAAAAATAGCAGTAGTTCTTTTTCCCACATGTTATAAACATTTTGTATGCAGAGCCAGGGCCGAATTTATTTCATTTTCTAATAGTTTCTCGGAAGGTTTCATTTCTTTTTGATTACAAATGGCATTTGAAAATTTGTCTTCTCAAGTTTACACAGACAACTGAATAACGCCATTAAAATCAAATGGTTTCTTCAATGATTTATAACTTTGACATGCCATCATATAGAAAAGACTTTCTATCTATATGCGTGAGTTCAGAGTTATCTCCTTAATAAAATCAGGAAATAAAAACACCTCTGAAACATCACCCCAAACAGCCAATGGAAAAGGATATTGAAGTGTAAATGGAATTATAGGAATGACCAAAGAAAAAAAACATATGTAATCATTATAGGACTAGGATTACTATGTAAATATATCCATGGCGCTCATGTAGAACCAGGTAAGTCGAGATACCTGAAGTGATTTTTATTTTTTATTTACTTACTTACTTACTTAAGGTGGTGCTACAGTTTGGGGTGGACCAGGGCCTCAACCAAGAAGCTTCTCCCAGCCGGCTCGGTTTCTAGCTAGATGTCTCCAGTTTCGCACGCCAAGTTGGTTGAGGTCCTCTTCCACTTGCGTGTGCCACCTATTACGCTATCCACCTCTACTGCGCTGTCCCACGGGGTTGAATTCAAAAACTTTACGGGCCGGAGCATTGTTGTCCATTCGCTCTAGGTGTCCCAGCCATCTCAGTCGTTGGCTTTTCACTTTTGTGGCTTGGTCGGTGTCGCTGTACATCCCGTATAGTTCATCATTGTATCTTCTTCTCCATTTCCCATCTATGCAAACGGGAACAAAAGTCCCCCGGAGCCTCTCAAAACAGCCTAACGCGTTCTCATCCACCGTTAACAGTGTCCATGCCTCTGCACCATACATCAGGACCGGGATGAGAGAGAAGGCTTTGCTTCTCAATTGCCTTCTTAGCCTAAAGAAACAGCGATTGGCAAGAGTAATTCTTCGTTTGACCTCAGCACTGGTATCATAAGCTGAGTTTATAGCGGATCCTAGGTAGACAAAGTCTCTGACCACCTCAAAATTATAGCTGTCTATAGTGACGTTCTGTCCAAGACGTCGATGTTGGGTGTCCTTTCCTGTTGACAACATATATTTCGTTTTGCTTTCATTCACCGTTAACCCCATCTTCTTGGTTTCCTTCTCAATACTCACGAAAGACCCACCGACATCTCACTTTGTTCGTCCGATTATGTTTATGTCGTCAGCGTAAGCTAGTAATTGGACGGATAGAATTTTGAAAGATTGTGCCTCTAGTGTTTACGTGAGAGTTATACACTATTCTCTCAGGAACGATGTTGAAGAATTCGCATGACAGCGCGTGCTTCGCCTTGCCTAAAGTGTTGTTTGACATCAAAAGCGTAGGTAAGGTCTTTGCCGACCTTGATGGGGCAGCGTGAATTCTCCATCGTCATCCTGCACAAACGGACGAGCTTGGCATCAGGGATGCCAAAACTAGACATTGCTCTATAAAGCTCGTCTCTATAAATGCTGTATCATACGCGGACTTGAAATCGGTGAAAAGGTGGTGGGTATCGATTTGAAACTCCTGGGTTTTCTCCAAGATCTACCGTAGTGCGAATTTTTAGTCGATGATGGACTTCCCTGGCCTAAAGCCAAACTGATATGGACCTATCAGGTTGTTGATGAATGGCTTCAGGCGTTCACAAATTACGGCAGAGGAGATCTTGTAGGCGATATAACTTTTGCCTCTGTAGTTGGTGCAGTCCAGAGTACCTAACCTATAGCCTTTTTTGAGGATCGGGCAAACAATGCTGAGGTTCTATTTCATCTGACCATATTTTACAGATGAGCTGGTGCATACTCCTAACCAATTCATCGTCAGGCACTTTGAATAGCTCAGTCACAAAACCATCAGCTCTAGCAGATTTATTGGACTTAAGTTTAGATATAGCTATCTTTACTTTGTCGAGATCGGGTGTTGGCCCACGTCGCGTCGTCCTGGTTGAATGGTGCAATCTGCATGGTGGCGGAATTCAGTTCCTCATCGCCGTTATACAATTTGCAGAAATGATTTTTCCATTTTTCCTCAGCACCGACTGCGATTCTACCACGATGTTCACCTGATCATCCTTGCAGGCTTCGGTTCGGGCCTTGCAACCCTGGGAGGTTTTTTTTTACTTTTTGGTGAAACTTCCGAGCTTTATTCCTGCAATAGCATCCCTCTATTTACTCGATCGCGTGCTTCTCATGCTCTTTCTTCTGCTCGTAGAGCTCGCGAGCAGCTCTGGTCCTTCTATGCAGCGCTGCCTTGTATGCCTTTCGTTTGGCTGCATGTACTTGCCGGCATTCTTCGTCGAACCAGGGGTTTCACTGCGGTGGCCGTGTGAAGCACAGCATGTCAGAGGCGGCATCTCTGATGGCTTCCTGGCAATTCTCCCACTGGTTTGCCATACTTGCAGTTGGTGGCATAGGACTATTTAAGAGGGTACGAAAGACTCGATCGGTAAAGGGTCTAGTGATTTCTTGCGAATGGAGCCGTCTGATGTCGAACTTCCTCACAGTATTTCCTTGTTTTGGCTTTGGTCTAGATATCCGTAGCACTTCCTTGCTTCCTTGGCTACAACGAGTTAGTGGTCCGAGTCAACGTTGGCTCCTCGGAACGTTCGGACATCCTTGATACTGGAGAAATGCCTTGCGTCGATCACAATGTGGTGAATCTGGTTGGCGGTTGATAGACCAATAATCTGCCATGACCCTTTGTGTATATCGAGATGCGGAAACTGCGTACTAGCTACCACAACATTTCGCCCCGCAGCAAAGTCGATTAACATGAGTCCGTTATCGGAGAAGGTGCCGTGCAGGCTATATCTTCCGATTGTGCAATCAAAAACGTCTTCTGTTCCTAGTTTGGCAGTAAAATCACCCAAGGCAATCTTAGCATCATAGCTAGGGCATTGTTCATATGTCTTTTTCAGAAGCTCGTAGAACTCGTCATTGGTGTCGTCATTTTTCTCCTCTGTGGGCGCATGCGCGCATATGAGGCTAATGTTGGCCAATTAAGCCTTGATGCGAATTGTCGTGCGGCGCTCGTTCACATAGTTGAAACTCAAGACTTCTTGCCTAAGTCTCTGCCTCTAACGACGAATCCATCATCCAAAAAGACGCTGCCCTAGTGGTCTGTAATAGTCACAGTAGTAGATCTCGCAGTCAGTTTAGGGAAAATACGCGAGAAAATCTTGATGATTGGCAATGGAAAAAACTGGAACCTCCTCTGCAATTTCATAAAACTGCACGCTATTTCCCCAAGCTTTGGTTTTTTTTCGGCTTCTGACAGCAAAAATTTGTGAAAATTTGAAAGAAATTTCACATTACTAAACACACATAATAAATACTTAATGCTTTCCTCTCATTTCTAATTCCCTTCTATTCCCTTTACCATCACAAAACAAGAACTGCTCTGGAAAAAAGAAGTTGTTATTAATAATTTTTAGTTATTTTGTATTTGATTTTTTTTAATGAAGGTTGAAAGTTTAAATTAGATACCTATCTTGGGCTTTAAATCAGGTTTTTGTTTTTTTTATTAAAATTGTGATGTTTTGGACGTGGTAACACCTCTCTTCAGCTCTAAACAGGGTGTTCCCTAATTTATGCTCGATATTTAGTCAAATGATTTCTGGGATCATTGTGAGAAAAAAAATTAGTAGGAGGAAAATCCTTTCTCCTCTCCCTAAGGCAGGGGGGATAATGTCTAAAAATTTTACTCAAAATTAAAAACCATATTAAAAATCAATGAAAACAAATAAAATATTCGTAATGAGGTCCGTCAAGCTGCGTCCACCAAAAACATAAATAAATAAATTGGGTGGCGCAACAGCTCGAGGAGAACCAGGGCCTAGTGACTTATAACTCACAACCATTCCTGTGTGCGTGTTTGTTGGGCAGGAATGGAGGGGACCTACAGTTTTTTGCCGAGTCCGAACGGCTAAATGAGAAGCACTTTTTCATGACAAGTATTTTCTTGGAGGACTTGTCAATTCCTCGCAAGAGGCAGTAGGTACCTCGAATAAAACATTTCTGTTTTTAGGTGGCACGGCTGGGAATCGAACCCACACCTTCGGCATGACAGTCCTACGCACTAACCATCAAGCCACGAGGTACGAGGTGCGTCCATCAAAACAGAAATTCAAAAATGTAATGATGCAATAATTTGATGCTTATTCAGTACCACAATCCCACCCGAGTACTAAATTTCCTTCTCCCTCAAACTGGTGGGAGACCCAGATTGACGTCAAGATGCATCCACCACACCTACACAAAACTTAAAAAAAATAATGATGCAATAATTTGATGCTAATTTAGGTCTATAAATATGACGGAACCTCTAACGCCTCAAGTATATCCTTACCACTTAAAAACAGCTGATATCAATCGAGCTGTGTAGACTTTTTATATTCGACCTTTAATAAAAAAAAAAAGTGTATACGACGTTAAACTAAGTAATTTGAAAAAAAAAATATAAATTTTTGTCCTTCTACTTTACCGGTTTGGTTTTTACAGACAAAAAAACCGAATTTTGATGACGACACTCATATGAAGCTGCTTCCACCACATCGGAAATACAAAAACCTATAATGATGCAGAAACCTAGTGCTTTTTATGGGCTCATTTAGTGTTGAAATCTTAAATTTTGGGATCAATGGTTTGAGCTTGACGGCAAGCAAGGTCCCCAACCAGTTTGAGGGGGAATGGAATTCAGTACTCGGGTGGGATTGCGGTACTAAATTAACATCAAATTATTAAATTAGCATCAAATTATTGCATCTTTACATTTTTGAACTTCCGTTGTGGTGGACGCAGCTTGATGGACCTAAAATAATGTGCTAAACAAAATAAATAAGCAATGAGAAAATGTACCTTTTCATTTTTTAATTTCTAAAAATTTTTGCATCTCTGGTTTCCAGTTTTTGACTAAGAATTGATAAGAGCACTGAATATCAAAAAACAAAAAAGAATGGCACTTAATTTCGCTAAATGTCTTCTAAAAGATGGAAATTTTAATTTAATTATTTCTTACATTTCATAAAAATGTCCTCTATTTGGCAATGGCAAAAGGTCAAAAGTCAAAAAAAAAAATGTTTATGTAATAACTTTTTTGTCGATATATTTAAAAAAATTAAAATGAAATCTCTTGCATCCAGGGAGCAGTATTGAATTTGTTTTTTTATTTCTAATAAAAATAGCATGTCTTTTAATCAAGCTTTGACAATATGCTGCCTTTATTATCCAAAATTACCTTGAACAGAGTTTTTCATTCAAAAAAGTTCATAATTATGAAAAAAAAATGTGCCATTTGATACACTACTGAAGCAAAGTGATATTCTTTAACATAAGTGACAAACACCAAAAGAGAATAAGAAATGGTCATCATCAACGTGGAAATGCCTCTTTGAAAGACATAGTGAATGGCCTTGCATGCTCTAAATTTACCTATTGCATATATTGAATACGGCCCTGTTAAAATTAATGAAAAGTGCAGGTTGTTAAAGGCCACGCTATCTAAGGACGGCATCATCAGCATATAAATAAGGAGTATGGGGTAGCTCCTCTACCTCTACCTAGAATGAATAAAATTTTTTTGTTTGCTTTATTCATTCGCTTTGTAGATGTGATGCAGTGTGCACCCCTCTTTACTAGAAGTGGAAGTGAATTGTTGATGGCTGGCTAGACGGAAGAGCATAGTATGGCATTTTGTTTGAAGTAGAATGGTTTAATTTATGTGCTTCACTATGGAAACTATATGTATATTATGCTTCACCAAAATAAAAGGCTTTGTGTGCTATAGCATTGGGTTCTATTTAGTTTAAATGTCTTCAACCTTGAATAATTGTTAAAAATAAAAATTCAAAATACCTACTATGTTGCACTTTCTTTCAGACAATCTGCTTTTCCCACGCGATACAGTTGTATTCACAAACATTAACAAGCCTGATGTGAGAATCCGAAATATTAAAATTCAAAATGTCAAACGTAAGATTTTGTTTTTGATACATTCAATAGTTTCTAATAATTTTTTTCGTATTTTAGTCCTTATTTTTGGATGAATCAAATGGAAATGGCCTTTTTGCCACTAAAACACAAGGAACAAACTTGAGTATAAATAGCACCCTACCGACATCGACATCTAATGAGGATTTGAGTCAAAGTCTTTCAGAGTATACGGATGCAGATGAAAGTATGTCGGCTCCAACTGAGTTTTTGGCAGAGGTAAGTATTTAGTGTTGACTAAAACAAAAATCATAAGAGACGCTACTTGGACGTCCCTTTGATTTTCCACCTCAGATACTTTGGTCTTTTTATTTTTTTTTTTTTTTTCTATCTAAGTGATACCTAAACGTTACGAGAAAAAGCAAAGAAAATGTTTAAAACACGCGAAAGAATAATTAGTTTTTAATTAGATTTTAACAGGGAACAAGAAACCTTCAAACTTGTTAAAGTTTTTGGTTATTCACCTTAAAATGAATAATTACTTTAGAAACTCACTGTGAGTAAAAAACCATTGTCAATGTAAATATCTTTTCAAGTACATACTTAGCTTTCAATAATGTATACACGTCCAAGGTCATCTACAAAGTTATCTATTGCTGAATTTCATAAAAACACTCAAGAATCTTTACAAGCCCCTTACTATTGTAAAATAAGTAAAGGAGAATGGGCAAATTTGTATGAAACATGGGCGTGAGCGGCCAAGAATGGTTTTGTTATTTTTGAATGTGTTTTAGTCCTACAATAACCGTGCAGAAATTTTTTCATTGTGGTGTACTTCAAAACCGATAAAAATGCATTTTTGTTCTATGACTTTAATAAAGTTTTACTAAATTTCTGGCTTCTGACCATTTCAAAAATAGAAAAAGAAAGTGGAACAAGAAATCTAGACAGTCTCAAGAATATTTTGTATATAAAAATGGCCATATAACATCATTAGTAAGAACATTTACCATACAACTATAATATTACAATCCTCACAATATTGAAAAATCCTGTGTAAAATAATATGTTTAAAAAAATTGTAGGACTAAAGGCCATAAAAAGCTATTTTGAATCAATAATTCAACAAGTCCAATCCTTAATGCTAAGTCTTCTACTTGGCTGATTTATTTCAGTAGTATATAGAATTTGTATTATAAAACCTTCTTATAAAAAAATTACAAAGTTGTTGAAGTACGTAGGTACTGGGTCTGTTTAAACCCGTAATGTGTCCTTGGGATATTCTGAAACCCCGTTAAACACACTAATACAGTGTCAGTAGACGTTATGAAGTTAGAATAAAGCATACACCCACTAAAAATATAATCACTATGCAATATTGCTCAATGCAATTGCATTATATAAACATTGAAATATCTTCTTTTCTAAATGAAATGCAATTTAACGTCCATAGTGAAAGTTGTTCCTGAGTAGCATACCTTTCATTTGACACTAATTTCATTAATGGCCGCTTACGCCCAAAAATGCCCATTCTCCTTTAATTCTATTTGTTCATATGTCAAAGATTTAATCTTATTTTGTTATTATCTTTTCTTTCAGTTCCTTTCCGCTGTAATGTTGAAAGACTATAAAAAAGCCTTAAAATACTGTAAATTAAGTAAGTATACGCCACAGTAACCACTTAAAAGTTAGAATAAACATAAAATTCCAAAAAAAATGCAAACAAAATTAACAGAATGTTTTTTAACGTGCATGCTCGTATTAGGAATAGGATAAATTAAGGATTTTATAATAATCTGGTGTTGTTTTGCCTATAATTTTATTATTAGTAGATTATATAAGTTATTAAAGTTTAATAATACAAACTGATAAAAAACAATGTATTGATAAAACAAAGTTGATTTTGTCGGATTGCGTGTAAAAAAATATCCGTTTTTGTTTAATTCTTGTGTTCTGTTTATAGTTTCTAAACATTATAGTAATTGTAAACCCAATATTTGAATATTTTTATAAAATAAATTTTATTTAAATTGGTGAACGTTTAGCTCAAAGTGTTTTAAGCCGCTCCAAATTTTGTGGATGTACTATTTACATCAGTGCAAACTGGCAGGGCTAGGACGGCCATAAGACCACAATAATGATTTTTTTATTTTCTAATACATTTCAGATGTGCAGAATCGCTGGCAGGTTGCTACCATGTAGTTTGCACAGATGCAACTAGTACGCCCACAAAATTTGGAACGGTATAAAGCACTTTGGTCTATAATCAATTAGGAAGATCTTCGAAAACGCCATAACACATAAAAGTATAAGCAAAATCGACAATCCAGCAGCCTCCTCAACTTTTATTAGTGATGCAACAGAACTGGCAATGACCCACTTCACCATTCCAATTTTCCACTTAAAATCTCTACGAAAAGCAAGATCTTCCTTGGCTTTATTTGAGGCTACAAGGCCAACAATTCAGTCTTCTTCTGGGAGATTGAATGGTGCTACTTGTTCTGGTACAACAAATGACTTATGAAAGGTTTCGAGATTGATCTGGGGTTAACGCTTAATGAGCTTATACGTAAATGACGTTGAATTTTGTGGTGATGTGTCACTTTTATTTAGTGTCAGAAACCATGACATGCCAATGAAAATTTTTAGTTGGCTTTTTACTGAAGAAATCATTGAAATATCACTGATGAGATCATATGTTGTGCTTTGACGGAAAATATAAGCTCCGGTTTCAAAACCTCTGCCCCAGAAATAAGAAATTATAATGGAATAATGATGCACCTGTCATCACTATACCGTTTTCCTAACATGGAGAGATTGGGGCAAAAATATGTTCCCATCGATTCCAAAATCTATGTCGTTATAACGATTTAGGTACTACCAATAATCAAAAGGCTTTCAACGCAGATTTTGTTTCGATTCCGTGCTCTAGCCAACAAACTCAACGAGCAGACTTTCTGTTGATGAACAAATTGGCAGTGCCTTGACAAAACACCATGTTCGTCAATATTATGCTAAACAAACCGCAGAAGTGGGGTCTGAAATTATCTGTACTGTGCAATTTAAACGGAGTTGCCCTCAGTTTTGAGTTGTACAGGTGCAAATGCATGTGATAATTTCCGAACTAAACCTAAATGAAAAGGTGTAAGCACTGTCAAAAGTCAGACAAATAAGTCCTTTCTTCTAAATGTAACCCTCATATGTGCTGTAAGACTAATAAAAAAATTTTCTGGGGCTACCACCATAGAAAATAAAACATTCTATAATTATAGTTTTCTTGTTTTTTTGTATTTAAAAAATGTTTGAGTTATTGATTCCATCAAAAATATTTTTACACGCAAACCGACAAGACCGTCCTGAGACGGTCTCCAATAATTCTCATCTGGCGGTCGATCTGGATAAATTTTTTAACTGAAAATTTAAATATACATATGCTTTTTTTACCTACATTTACTATCTATACCTGAAAAAAAAATTATCAGTTTGATCCGATCATTTTTACTATTTTGCCCGTTACATGATTAATTTAACTATTATTTTTGATTTTTTTTCGTTCCTACGCCGTTAGATGAAGATTGTAGTAAATTATTTTAAGAACTCTCTTTCGCACATAATTAACTGCCAAGGCTTTAATTTACTATGTGATGTGAACTTTGCAAGATTTTTATGCGTAGAAATACTTACAAAAATATAACGAAAAAATATTCATGGAGACCTTCATTAATTATTGTAAGAAAGAGTGGATAATTCTCCAAATAATCTGCTACAAATTCAATTTCACTCGCCAAGCAGCGTACTAAAGAACGAAAAGCAGAACGCAATTATTCGTTTGTCATCTCGTTGTTTCATTTTATGTATGGGATTTTTCGTGGCAGCAGCTATCGACCTATTTGCAGAGTTGTAAAAAGTTTAAAGCAAAAAAAATACATTTTGTATTAAAAATAAAATTTTAATGCAATGTGAAAATATTTTGCGTTAAAAAAAAAATGTTTATGGAAACTCGAAAATTTGTTGCATTAAAAAAAATGTTATTGTGAATCAAAAATTTCCTGCATTAAAAAATAAATGTGAAAAAAATGAATTGTACTTTTACCCATTGCTTGTTAGTTTTTTTTGTTAATGAAGCACACAAAAATTAAATAAACCCTTTTTTCGTTTTCTTTTATTTCTCGAAAACTATGAAAGTTTTTTATTTTGGTTTCGGTATTTGACTAGGAATTAATTAAGGCATTGGATATAGAACACAAAAATAGAACTTAATTACCCAAAATTTTGAAAAATATCAAAAAAATACACAATTTCTCAAAAATGTTGACTTTGAAATTTAATTTCTCAAAAACTCAATATGTCAATATAATTGACGTAGTATAACGATTTTAAAAAATACTGTTCATAGATTTTTTTTATGCAAGAAATGTTCAAATTTTACTGTATTTTTTTTTAATGCATACATTTCTCAAATCGCATTCATGTTTTTTAAATGAAAGAAGTTTTCAAATTCAATAAATTGTTTTTTTTTTATAAATTAAACGTTATTAAATGTCAACATTTCTATCAAGGGTGCATGCCGGATCTCAAAAAGGGGGGGCAGCCTCGTTTGATATATTGGGGCATATTCTTAGACTCGTTTTAGGTATTTTTATGGGCAAAACTGGAATTTATCTTATGAATTTTCAATAAGATACGCTGCAGTTTCTCTTAACAACAACCTAATGCAGCCCCGGATCTACGATTTTTCCGAGCCGGGGCAAAACTTGATTTTAGCGCCCTTGCCGTTTTTGATAAAAATGAAAGAAACCACATATCTGCTTGGTTGGATTTTTTGTCACTGGGAGAATAAACCTACCCGTACCTATTCACCAACCTATTACTATAGATAAGAAAATTAACAATGCCTAAACAAAGACGATACACAACCAAGGTTCGAAGAACGATAAAATATGATTCGTTCTGTCGTGAACAATTCAATTGAATTTTATTTTTGATTCGATCACGAATCTTATTTTTTGGTTCCTAATAAAATTCGTTTTCATTCGAATCAAATCTGCAAGGATCTGTAAAATATAGTTCGTTTCCGAATTTATCATGGGAGAACTATTGAAGATCCATTCCCTGAACCGAAGAAAGGAAAATGTAAATTTACGACAGGACACACTTTCGAAAAGCCAAAGTTAAGCAAAATATAGTATCGAAGCAAGAAGTTCCGAAAAAAGTTTTTAAATCCTCGGGACTTCGTTGTTCCTTGAGCGAAGTCAATTAAATTGACAGAAGTGATAGCTGAATAAAATATTTTCAAAATAGGATGTTTCTAAAATATGTCAACGTTCTTTCTTGAGAGATTGCAATCAAATTAACTCAGGGGATAGCTGATACAGAATTGTAACAGAAAAAAATATTTCACAACCGGTTTTTTCAAAAAATGTTTACATATTATAACTTTGTTGTTCCTTGAACGATTTCAATGCAATTGACACACAAAATTATACGAGAGCTAAGCAACGTCAAAACACAAGTAATTTTAGATTGGCTGGTTCTTCGATACGCGTGAGAGCAGTCTCCGGCTGGTGAGAAATTTTGTGTTATCCGCCATTTTGAAAAAGGGTGTTTAATAAGGTAAATCCAATTTTCTCGGAAAGTAGCATTTTTTATTTGATTTTGTAAGTAAAAATATCTTTTCAATTTTTTGTTTCCAAAAAATATCGACATTATGAAAAATTGTTGTCGAAAATTGTAAAAATGGTTTTCAGCGTTTATCTCACTTTTTATTCCTATGAACGAAAACATTTTTACTAAGTAGTTTTTTTAGAGCACCTGATTTCCTACATTTTTGTGGGTATTTAGATTTTGTGTGAATTAAAAAAGATCTAAAATACAGGGTAATAAAGTTGTCAGTATCCAGCAAATAATCCTTTAGGCAAGACTAGGATTTGTACGGCGTGGTGCGACGCTTGTAGAGGGAAACAGTTCAAATGTTTTATTATTGAAGAAGTAGGATCTATCTCCTACAGTTAAGGTGTAACGTACTCTCGAGATGTTGTCGAGTGAGGGGTGAGAACAAAAATTCCAAACCCCTAAAACCACCCACTAGGTACACTACCAGAAGGCTTTAGAGCTTACAGGGACTCTAAAACTGTCCTGTATAGCAAAAGTGGATGGGTGCCTAGTCTTCCCACTGCGCGGCATGCTTGCATATCCAAAGGGTAGCTCGTCGGAGGGGGGATTCTTGAGCAGGAAACTAGACGGCCGTTACGTTTAATCATGCCGTTAAAATTGTACAAAAAAAATATTCGCGAAGCTGATAAGTGTCTTGGTGTAGTGATGATACTATTTTTGATCCTTATTAGAGTGAGGAGAGCTAAGATAGTATTGCCCTCCGAGGATATCCCACCCCAATATCACACGGCTATGTTCTATGAGCAGAACCATGCGACATATCCTGGTTACTAAGTCCTCTATCTTTATAGTATCCCCAAAAGAAACCAGAAAACCAAATTTATGTTCTCATTGCATCGTCTTCGTCATCGCCTAAGCTCATTCCCGTCAGAGCCACATCCACCAGAAACTAAAAACCTAAACCATTACCATGGTTGTAACTTAAACTTCAAAAATTAAAACTTTTGTTAGATTGAACTCAAACATTCAAACTTCCGACGAAAAAACCATAAACGTATCTTCAACCGAGAGGATTAAAAATGAACCCATAATTCCCAATCAATAAAAAAGATATTGTTGTTTTCAAAAATATAATATACAAAAAACAAAATTTTATTTAAAAAAATTAAGACTATAATAAACCACTAATAATTCACCTAAACAGGTAGGTAAATCTATAAATCGAAATATAAAAAAACTTAAAAAAATATAGCTATAATAATTGTTTTCTTTTAGAAACAATAAATCAAAATATCATAAAAAAAACTTTAGGTTTAAAACAGAATGAAAAAAAAATATTTAAATCAGAATTTTTTATTTTAAGCAATTGATATCACCAATGAAAATAATCTAGATCTTAGTTAAGTAGGTTTCCCTTTTTTTTCTTTTCTATGTTTAAGCTTTTTCTTTTTCTTTTTTCTTGTTTTCTTTTCAATCAAAATTCTTTCATTTAATTAATAATAGTTTAGGTAATAATTAAATTAAATAAAATAAAATATTCGTTCGTTCAAATTATATAATATAATGTAATAATTAAAAAAAATGACTCACCGCATAAATTGCATTAGTTGCATACTTGATTTTTAAATTGATGTATTTTTTGTTGTTTGCTGTTATGAATAATTAAAGTTGCTCAATTCCTCCTGATGGTGTGCACAGCATCGCAGGATTGAATTTTGTTGTTGTTTTGTTGCTTTGTAAATTTTGTCTATACTAAAACTTGATAAAAACAAATAGAAATTTGAACGAATTGAATTTACAAGGTCAAATTATAATAACATCTAATAATAAAAAAAAATAGTTTTGTTTTTGAAAAGAAAGAAGGATATGTATGTACTTAGCTTTTTTTTTTATAAATTGTATGATGATGATAATGATGTATGTATGAATGTATGTTCGGGAATTTTCTTTTTTTTTTATTATTCTTTTAGCACAGGTGAATAGCTGGCCGTAAGTTTTTTTCTGGATTGTAGGTTTTTTAAATATCTTCCTGGATTCTTCTAAGATGTATTTTTGGTGTATGGATGATTATATGATTGTATGGATGATTTTGGATGTATGGATGATTATATGATTGTATGGATGATTTTGGATGTATGGATGATTTTGGATGTATGGATGATATTTATTGTATGGATGATTTTGATTGTAGAGATGATTGTATAGATGGTTCTGATTGTATAGATGATTTTGTTTGTATAGATGGTTCTGGATGTTTTTTGTTGTTTGTATGTGTGATGTTTTTTGTAGATCTTATTCTTTTATGTAGATCACATGGGTTGTTAAAAAAAATAAAGGTGTCAAGATGAAGATTTTGACCATAGTAGGTATGGTTAATCGATGGTGTTTTTTTTTTTTAGCTCTTTGAATCTTTTGATTTTATAAAGATCGTGATGTGGCTGAGTCGTAGGAGCACGATGCCGTGTAGGTCGGCAAACGAAGCACAAACACTTTTTCTTCACAGATCAGCGTCTTTTTGGAGACTTAAAAAAGTCTTAAATAATGGATTGGATTTGCTTCGAAATCAATCGATTTTGGGCTCATGGAGCACCTGATTAAAAAGAACACATCAAGGACTTAATTTCATGCACATGTCATGTAGGTACATAAGGAGCACGAATCATAAAAAAAAACTCACCTTGAAATTTTTGTTCTAATGCTCAGAAAATACCAAATTAATTACTTCTGGGATTTTTTTTATAATTTCTCCACCTTGAGCACCTGGTGGGTAGATAATTAAGTATAAGGACAGAGGTTCTTGAACAAATTCATTAAAAATCTCACCTTAAATATTTCAGAATGTGTACCAAAATTATTCTTTTATTTTTATTCCAAAATAAGTAGGTATTTTGTATATTTTTTTTTCACTTTAAAAAAAAAACTTGTAAAAAAAACTTGAAAAATAACTTTTAATAATTTTAATGATCTTGCTCGCCACTATCACGTCTTAGAGGATCGGAAAAAAAACACCAAAAAAGAAAGATTTTGGTTTTGACGCAAGTATTTATACCCTTCGCAAGGCTGAGAGATTTCTTCACACATACACTCAAAAAAAAACATCATGGACGAAATTTTCGGGTTTCCGATTATCGTTTTCTCAATGGATTTTGACCACAAAAATACAAATAATACTTCAAATTCAATTTCAGAATTTTTGAAAAATAGGTGTTTTATTAAAAAATTAATCTAGTTAAAATCCAATTATTTTGACATATTTTTAATATTTATTTTGCATGTAGGTGTAAGTTTTTCGATACACAAATTTCTAATTTCGAACTCTCTCTCAGATAGATTTGTCCTTGAAAATTATTTCGATTTTTTTGTTTGTTTTACAAAATTTCCTTACACCACTAACAATAACTTTTGTTTTCTCTACCAAAATTTCAAGGTGTCTCGTGGTGCAATGGGTAGAGACACTGGACCCATCTTTGACCCACCCGGTTCGACTCCTGGTGTGAGCACCAATCTCTTTTTTTTTAATTTTCTCATTTTTTTACATATTTTTTTCGAAATTTTTGATCTTATTATTTTTTTTCAATTCTATAAAAAATACAACTCTAAAAGACAATACTAAACAGTCTTGGAGAAGGTGTAGAGTATCCTTAAGATTTTGTACAGATTTTAAATAATTCTACCCAATATCAATTAAAACTTAGCTTATTCTTTGCTCCTATGCATATGCAACACTTCTTTAATTTTGTCTTCTTTATGTTCTTAACATATGTTTAACAGAGCTCTATCCAATCACAGGTCTTCAAACTATTTTCACTCATATCATACATACATAGAATATCAGGAAAGATCCAGTAGCCAGTGATGTTATAAAAACCTAACAACGGTAGCGAAAAACAGAAGGCATAGAGTGATTTTAAGACCAACACTATGACAGAAATTAAAGAGTTTAAGAAGGCGGTGTAAAGACGGCAGATTTCTCACAAAACTTTTTCATTTTGTATGCTGCAAAGCTAACAAATGAAAATGAAAAGAAATCTGCAATTGTATTTGTGTGAAGAGAACAACCCACGCCTGAGAATAATGAGTCTCGTGTTCAGACTGACTAGCTTCCTAACTTCATTTCCTACTTTTTGAGATCCTTCGAGTGAAACACTCCTAACAATTGTCCTTTCTCGTTTTCGAGTTCATATAAGTGGTTACCTACTATTCTTACAATCCTAGCCTTCAAAAATTTAGGACACAGTTTTGCACTTCGTTTCTTCGAAGCATCGCTCAAGATAAAATTCCTCTTATACACAACATCCCCTATTTTTAAGTCCGCTGTTTTGCTCCTAGTATTGTATTTGTGTTCATACTGTAAGTGAGCTTTGTCGAGTGCATCCTTAATGTTGGCGTGTAGCATATTAATTTTAGAACTTTTTGGAATAAAGTTCAATTCCGAACTATTAATTTTTCCGAGCTTTCGTAAGAGTTTAAAATCGGTTCCATGCTCAATCATTTTCTGGCCGAACAAAGCCTCATACGGAGATACTCTAATCGCCGAGTGCACTGATGTACGCAACGCACATCCAATTGCTGGAAGATGGTTATCCCAATTTCTCTGGTCTAGCTTCAAATATGATCGTATGGCTGTAAGAATGGAGCGGTTAACCCTTTCGCTTGCATTAGATTGGGGTGCATATGAAGCTGTTTTGATATGTTGTACACCTAGTGAATTCAGGAAAGTTGTAAAAGAGGTGCTTGTAAATTGTTTCCCGTTGTCCGTCATTAAGGACTCTGGTACACCAAACAAACAAAATACTTCCTCATGCAAAAACTTAATCGCAACATCTGAAGTGGCTTTTCGCAACGATTTAATAATAATAAATTTCGTTAGTTGGTCTAGAGCTATAATTATGTGGATGTTTCCTTTCTTGGAACGTGGATATGGACCAAGGAAGTCCACATAAACATGCTGAAAAGGATAGTCTACAGTGAATGGTTTTCCCATTTGTTCACGAAGTATCTGGCTAGCAGGTTTTGAAGTCTTACACGTTTCGCAGCTGTTTATAAATAACTTGACTTGAGATGCCATGTTTGGCCAAAAGAACCTATTTTTGAGACGGTATAGAGTCTTGGCTATTCCCCCATGCGCAGCTTTAGCCGGCTGATGAGCTAGAGAAATGAGCTGGTCGGTCAGCACCGATGGTACCCACAACTTCCATGTTAAGTCATCCTCGAGTGGGTTACCTGTACTATGGTTGACCTTCTTGTAAACGAAACCGTCCGAAACAAGAAGATCAGGTAGTTGTTGTTTTTGGTTTTCGATGGTGGCGATGATCTTCAGATATTCGTCCGATTTGAAAGCGGAATCTGTAAGATCTAAGTGCAGCACATCGGAAGGATCAATTGAAAGAGCTTCTAGGCTTAATGCATCCGATGAATGGACCCTAGATAGAGCATCAGGCACCACATGCAATGAACCTTTTCGATGCTCGATTTCAAAATCATATCCCTGGAGTTTTAAGCTCCATCGGGCCAATCTACCACTCAAATTCTGCTGTCCCATCAGCCATTTAAGACTGGCATGATCAGTTATAATCTTGAACCTATAGCCTTCTACATATTGTCGGAACTTTTCCACCCCCATCACCGCTGCTAAGCATTCTCGTTCTGTGACGCTATAATTCCGTTGTGCACCATTCAGTTTGTGGGAGTAGTAGTATATCGGACGTTCTTCTCCTTCTTCGTCCAGCTGACAAAGTACACATCCTATTCCTGAATCGGAAGCGTCACAGAGGATTATGAAAGGCTTTTGAAAATTCGGATAAACTAAAACAGGCGATGTTGTTAACTTGTCCTTAATCAAATTAAAAGCATTAACAGCTTCCTCACCAAATTCAAACTTAACCCCTTTTTTAAGTGTGTTTGTTATTGGTGTAGCCAGAGTAGCATAATCGCGAATAAACCTCCTATACCACCCTGACATACCCAAAAACCTACGAACCTGACGTGGTGTGGTCGGAACCGGAAAGTCTCTGACTGCCGCGACTTTATCTTTATCTGTTTTGAGACAGCCATTACTCACAACGTATCCTAAAAATTTCAATTCTTGGTAACAGAACTTTGACTTTTCCACATTTATTGTGAGTCCAGCTACATTCAACCTACTGGCAAGTTGCATCAAGATTTTGACGTGTTCGTCGAAGGTACGAGAAATCACAAGCAAATCATCTACGTAAGGATATACATTTAGTTTTAACTCTGGAGTCATAACCTTATCCATGAGCCGACACATGCGTTGGACACCACCGCTTAGACCAGGAGGCATAACTACAAACTCCATTAAGGGCTTACCAGGCACCGTGAAGGCCGTTTTTTCTCTTGAAGATTTTTCAAGTGGGATTTGTAGAAAAGCATCCTTGAGATCTATGCTCGAAATATAAACAGCATCTTCAACACGAGATAGAAGACCCTCTATTGGATGAAGAGGATAGGCATCATTCTTGGAGACGGCATTCACCTTCCTGTAGTCCAGGCACAATCGATTTTTGCCAGGTTTACGTACTAGGACTACAGGAGAGCTCCATGCACTGTTACTCACTTGAATGATACCCATCTTCATCATACGATCTAGTTCTTCGTACATTAAATCTTGAATTGCCGGGGAAACGGGATAATGCCTCTGCTTTATGGGCAGGGCATCCCCGGTGTCGATGACATGCTCTTCTAAGGTTGTACGTCCTAGACCATGAACGGCAAACGATGGAAACATCTTTACTGCGGCTTGAAGTCGTCTTGACTGATCTTCTGTCAACTCATGTGGTTCAAAGCAATTATGTAAATTGATCTTATCTAGTTTTTCTGCGGTGATTTCAGAAATAACTTGAGGTATAACCTGTGGTGCTAGATTAAAGGCGATCCAGAAATCTATACCTAGATACAATTTCTGTTTCAAGGATGGAACAACAAAAACTTCTATATCCTTACTTATACCCTTATACGTAATTGAAACTGTAGACTTCCCTTCTATAGCCTGATCGTTTCCATCCGCAGTTTTTACCATTGCTGAACACCTTTGAGGTGAAACCCCCCATCTCTTTAACAACTCTTGTCCACCCTGTCCCAAACAGCTAATGTTGGCTCCGCTATCAAGCAACCCCAACAAGGTGTCACCATAAATGGTCACTTCCGCGTAAGGACGAGGATCTCCATTTAAGCAAAGAGTGGTTGCTTCTATAGCTCTATGATGTAGCTTTTTGGATTTAACTTTTTGACGAATCCTACGGATGTTTTTGGAAACTGGTGTAGACTTAGGTCCAAAAATTCTCTCTCTAGCAGCTTCATACTCTACAAGGCGTTCGTGAAGGGATTTTCTAAGTGGATATTCTGATTTTGATGATGGTAAATCTATAGGAATAATGTCGTTAGGTCTTTTTAAAATTTGAAAAGTTTGTTCATTATTTGGCTGAGAACTATTTTCGTTGTTTAAGAAGTTATGATTTTGTTGGTTGGTTTCAGTTAATATTTCGATTCCCGATTTTTGTTGAGAGAGCAATAAGCTTCGGGTGTCAGATTGCTCTTTCGGATGTTTCCCGGACACTTTGAATTGGGGCATTGGGGAGATGTTGTATCTTCCTTTCCACATTTATAGCAAAATAGTGATCTTTGAGCTACAGGACATTCAAGATAACTATGGCCAACGGCCTTACAGTTCCAACATGTGTAGGAACTTGTGTCTTTCTTGAACTGAAGAGCTTCAATTTGGCTCTCAGATCCTATTGACGGATTTGTTGCATCAAGGTCAACCTCGTGGACATATTTCCGAAACTGAGGAACTACACTTGTTTGTGCCTTACTTTTAAGAGCATCTTGATCGTAGATGTACTTTTCCATCTTTCTACATACGTAGACCATTTCTTGAAGGTTATGAGTTTGGTATGTTAGAAGTAACTCACCCATTCTTCTACGCACATTTTGCTTTATTAAGCTAATGAGCTCAAAATCAGGTTTGGGAACTGCAAGCCTTGTGTTTAACTTTTGTAGGTCAACATAAAAGTCATCGAATTTCTCGCTTGGTCCCTGACGTCTGTCATAAAGTCTCTTAGACAATTCAGCATCAGTTTCTAACGTTCTAAACTGGTCAACAAGGGCTATCCGTAACGCAGACCAATCAGCGGTTGGATGGGCTTTCATATAAAGCCAAAACCAAGTTTCAGCAGAGCCACTAACGAATTGGTGAAAGTGTAGAAAAATATCCTGCCAACTTACACCGTAGCAATCCTTAAGTCGCTCTAACCGAAACAGAAACTCATAAACAGTCATATTATTACTATCGAATTTAAGCCCCCATTTATGACAGCTAAGGAATTTTGCAGATGTTCCAGAGGATCTACCGAAAGAGGGAACGTCGGCTTGGGAAGTTGGTGGGATTGCCCCAGAAGCTATAATAGACGGATCACTTAGTCTCAGGTTTTCGAATTGTGCTAAAAATGCGTTTGGTGAGGTGTAAACCGGTGGATCTGAAGCAGAAGACGAAGTCTGTCGTTGTTGTTGTTGTTCTTGCTGAACGGGAGTAGGAGCAGAGGATGGTTTTTGTGGAGCTTCACTACGCTTACGCAGCTCATATTCGTTTGGAGATTTGTTAGTTGGAGCAGATCGAGATGCCGCAAGTTCCTGACGAATGATGGCTGTCAAATCTTGCCTCATCGCAGCAGCGTTTCTCTCCATTTCTTGTTGCATATGCTTCAAATCTTCAGCTCTACCTAACCCAACCGTAGCAGAAACTATCTTTTGAATATAGTTCGAAAACTCTACCTCGTCAACTTCTAAGCCTTCTGTTACAGTTTGCTCAGATGTTTTACTATTTTGAGATTTCCGAGGATTTTTCGGAATAGCACCTGTGGCAGCAGCAGCAGCACCAGCACCAGCCTTGGATGCTGCCGTTGCGTTAGACACATTCGAGGCATTTGAAGTAAATGGCGTATCGTTTGCCAAATCAGATAACCAATTAGCATTGTAGTTAGAGTCATTATTTCGGCCATAATATGGGCCTTTCCTATGAGGAAGCCCACGTCTCGCCATTGTTAAAAACAAAAACAAAAAATGAAAAGCTCAAAGTGAAGAAAACAAAAATCAAAGTTAAAAAGAAACCGAAAAAAAAAAATAATAATAATAACTCGAAGCTCAGAAACAAGAAGCAAAGCTAATAGAAGTAGAAGTAAGCCAATGAGACTAAAATTTTTAGTAATA